>LR738711.1:300373197-300420903 GCA_902687465.1 Secale cereale
CAATGGTATGGACCAAGTGTTGTTCAAGAAAGGAAAGCCTTGCCGGGAAGCAAACAGAACACAAAAGATAAGTTGCCAAAGTTTGAGCATTCAACATTTTAAAATTCTTAGTTATCTTCCTTGAACGACCACACTTTGTATGGAAAACCTGTGCGCGGAGGAACCTACCCGTGGCTAGCCGCGCCCTTACTTTGTTTCGAGCACGCTCAACGGCTTAAGTGAGCTGCGACAAGTGTCGCGCCCTTATTTCATTTTCGAGTTAGCTCAACAACCTAAGTGTGCTGCGACTAGCTGCGGCAAGGTTTCTTGCCGGCAAGGGCATTGTCAGCAGGCCGCTGAAGTCCCGCACTCAGCGCTCGTGGCAAGGGCCCCTTTGCCGGCAAGCTCCCTAGAAGCGTAGGGTGAGAAGCATACAAAGTAAAGAGATCGAGCAAGGGAGATAACACTGCATTGACTATCCAAATTAAAGTTATATTACAAGATAACTTGCCGCCGTTCTAACAAACTACTATCTATGACTTAATCGACAGCGGCAAGGGGAACAGAAAGAAGGAAGCCTAGTCTACGCGGTCTCCGTCAACCCTCCTGATCTTGCCCACCTTGGCCACGATGTGGGCAACTTGTGCCTTCAACGCTTCCTGGTCAGCTTCGGGCGGCAAGGTCCGGAGGACGTTCGCAAGATTAATCCCGGGGTTGCGGTAGACGATCTTCGTCAACACTCGCTCCATAGTACCCATGCAAAGCCGGCAAGCCTCGTTGGCCAGCTGCGTGGGGAGCTTCTCCCGTAGCTGCGCGAGGGCCGGCGCCACTCCTCTGAAGAACAAACTCAGTTTGGCGCTGTGGGGGAGGTTCACGTCGGGGGAGTACACGAGGTGCTCCGTCCCCAGCGCCACCATCTCCTTGTCGATGTTGGCGGCGGCGGCGACGAGCCCCTCGGTCCACTGCTCCACCGTCTCCCTGAAGTTATTCTGCGTGACGGCGGCACTGTCCAGCAAAGCTCTCTCAGCACGGAGGTCCTCCTTCAGCTTTGTCTCCCTGTTCCGGGCCCCGTCAAGTGACTCAGTGAGGGTGGTAACCTTCAGCTCCCAGTCCGCAATGGAATCCTTGGCGTCGTTGAGCTCCTTGCCCTTCTCGGAGAGACGGACCTGCAGCTCCGAGTGGCTGTGGGCGTCTTTCTCCCTCTCAAGTTTGAGCGCGGCAACCTTCTCCTCGCTCGTCTTCAGGTTGAGCTCCAACTGCGCCACCCTCGCCTCCAGGTCCCTCTTGGCGGTCTCTGCGGCAGCAGTGGCGTCCCTCGCCTCCTGCAGAGCCCCGCCGATGGACTGCTAGCGCGCGGCAAGGTCGTCCTCGTGGCTATCGAGGTCGACCATCCGCTGGTTCAGCTCTCCTTCCCGCCGAGACAGATCCTCGGCGGCCAGTCGCTGCTGCTCCTCAACCTCAGCCTTCTCGAGGATGAACGCCTGGTGCGCCCCGGCGAGCTCCTCGCGCTCCTCCGCCAAGTTCCGGAGGGCCGCTTGGTTGGCGGCGCGGAGCTCCGCGGCGCGCTTCTCCAAGTCGACACCGGCCTTGGCGGCCAGAGCCTCTCGGGACTCCAGCTTGGCCTGCCTGGCCCGGTACAAGGCCAGAAGCCGGCGCAGGAGCTGCTCCTCTTCGGACTCGCTGCTGCTGCCGGGCGCGTCGACAAGCTTTAGCCCGGCGGAGGCGAGGACTTCTCCATCGAAGCTCTCCCCCTCCGCGGGTGCCCTTGATGAGGACGCCCACGGGACTTGGATGAAGACCCCGTTGGCGGCCTCCAAATAAATGCCCGGCCCAGTCGCGGCGGCGGAGGGGTCGGCGGCCGGTGTAGCGTCCGGCGCTTCTGCGGCCTCAGGGCCGTCAGTGCGGTCGACGGTCTCCTCCCCAGCTGCCGCATCAGTGGCCGCGGGGGGCTCGTCGCCGACTGGCTCGTCAGCGCCGGCCGTCCCTTCAGCGATGGTGGAGTCGCCGGCATCACTGTGCACGTCCTCCTCGGCGATGGCCTCTGTCTCCATCGGCTCCGGGGCGGGCGGATCTGACAGAAGAAAAAGAAAGAAAGAATTATCAAGCAAATATCCAAAAAGAAGAATTCAAGAAAAGAAGAGTACAAGGGTTACCTGCGCGGGCCTCTTCAGTAACGGGGTCCCTCGCTGGGGAGTTCTCCCTTGGCGGCGTAGCAGTGACCCCCACCGGTGGAGGGCCGCTGGCGCCTTCCCTTGGCGGGGTGCCCTCCCTTGTCGGGGCGCTCGCCCTTGGCGGGGTACTCGCCCTTGGCGGTGTATCCGTCCTTGGCGGAGCGCCCTCCCTCGCCGGGGAGCTCCTCCTTGGCGGGGAAGGTGGGACAAGCGGCTCGTCGGGAGCAGTCTCTTGACGCTCCTGCGGCTGCGGCTCCACTTCTGCACAAGTCAACAAGCAAACAAGACATCAATAAAGATATGAAGCTCCAGCGCGCCCGATAAGGAGAGAAGTGAACAAGGAACTTACGCTGGGGGCAGCCGGCTGGTCCGGCAAGCCTGTCGCGGGCGCATCTCCTACCGCGGCGACGAGCTCGTCGTCCTCAAGGTCAACCACAGGGATCTTGGCCCTCTTCGCCATCCTCTAGGTCAGGGTCCTGGAAGCCAAACAAGATCAGAGTTAGGCAAAGAGAATTCAAGACAAGAGCAACAAGAATTAAAGGAAATAAAAGTTGCAAATGCTTACTCTTCCTCCTCCTCGTCGGAACTAAGGGCGGAGAAGTCGAAGTCTGCCTCGTGTGTCCCAGCGCGAGGAGCTGGAGGAGAAGGCTCCCTCGGGCGCTTGGCGGGCTCTGGAGCCGTGGGTTGTGAAGACCCCGCTCCGGTCGTCGCCGAGGACCGAGGGGCAGAAGGAGCGCCGGAACCGGTTCTGGAAGATCCCCCTCCGCTTGCCGCTGAGGCGCGAGGCGCCTCCTTGACGACCTTGCTCGTCGTGGTGGCACGCGTCGCGCGACGCTTCGGCTGCTGTCGGGGCGCCGGCTGCTTCACCGTCTCGGTGATCTTGCGGAGGCGCTTCTTTGGCTGTGGCGGAGGACTTGGCGGTGGCGGAGAATTCTTCGAGGATGAAGAAATGTTATCGAGGTTCAGTGACCCGCCCGAGTCTTCGTCGGAATCGCCCGATTCGGCGTCCTCCTCGGCGGGCTCACTGGACTCGGTCCCCTGCCCGGTAGCCTCGCTCTTCCCGGCAGGCTCCCCGGCAGGCTTCCCGGCGGGCTTCAACAGCTTGAGGATCTCTTCCTCCTCGGCCCTGCTCACTGCATCCGCTGCTTCTGCCTCCTCCACAGAGTAACCAAACTCACCCGCGGCCTCCTCCATTCTGCTAGCGATATACGCCACATCCCGGTCGGTGGTCTTGCGGGTGAGACCCTTCTTCTCGTCGGGATTGCGCGGCCGTTCAACCAGGTTATCAAAGAAAGTTTGCACGGTCTCTTCTGAAGGCGCCAGCCAAGTGGGATCCACCCCGTGGGAATCGCACAGAGGCATTACCGCACGGATGGCGCTGAGTGAGGAGTTGTTGTATAAGGGAACTACTCCCCGTGACGGGGTAAACCACTCCGTGTGCTTGGGGTCATGCTTGAACATCGAGTGGATCATCCCCTTGAGTTCCAAGACGGTGAAGTTGTAGTTCAGGCCGGGGCGCAGCCTCATGCAGTCTGCCGCGTTGCCAAACTCCCAAGCAGGCCTCTTCCTATCCTGCAGGGGAGCAATGTGGCGGCGAAGGAAATCAGCCCCAACTTCGCCTACAGTAAGGTTGGCGTCCCGGAGGCGAAGGATCCTAGTGAGGGCTATCTCCAACTTCTCATCCTCCGGGGCCAGATCGCTCCAATCCTTGCCGCGCACTATTGCGGCCCGGCGAGGAGAGGTAAATTGCTGGGGTTCCTCTTCCATAACCCAGCACCAATCAGCTCTCCACTCTTCCCACTTGCCGTGGAGCTCTCCAATCAAGTACGCCTCTTTCTTGTTAAGCCTGAAGATCCAAGAGATGCCACCGGAGAGTGGAGATCCAGACTCTACTCTAGGTGTGAAAAAGTGGCGGAAGAGAGCTACGTTGGGGTGGACCCCGACAAAATTTTCGCACAGATGTGCGAAAACTGCCATAGTGAGAACAGCATTCGGGGTGAAATCTAGGAGGTGGAATCCGTACGTGTTCATCACATCGCAGAAAAACTCAGAGTACGGAGGACAAAAGCCACAGTGGAAGAACAAAGCGAAGTAATGGTAACCTCCCGGATACATGTCGCAGGCTTCGGCAGGGAGGACTCTGGTGCGCGGGTGAGCCTTCGTCTCCCTTGCCCAGAACAAGTAATACTTGTCCCTCTGCTCCCTCGCGCCGAGCCTCGGCGGGAAGACCACCATCCTCTTCCGCATTGCGGCCAGCTTCGCCGCCTTGTCGGACTTCTCGCTCTTCGTCTTGCTGCTCTTTGGGGCCATGGCGGGGGCGGCGAGAGGGGTCGGCAGCACCGGGGAGGCTGGCGGCGGTGAGAGGTGGAACTCGGCTCTCTGTCGACCTTTGGGGAGGCGGAGAGCGGCGGGAGTTTCTGGAGATTGAAGGCGCAATGAAGCAATGGGGGGGAAACTGCCCCTGCTTCCTCTGCTTTTAAGGGGGAAGTGGGGGACGTTCCGCATTTTCCCATTAAAGAAACAGGCCACGATCTCTCCCACGACGCCGCAATCGGCGCGTGCCGTTAGGGAGGGATGCGGTGGATGCGGAGTGGGAAACGGCGCGCTGTGGGCCGTGTGTGCCCCTGCACTGTTTTGGACCTGGCCCAACAGCGCTCGGCACCGTGTGTAGCCCAGGCCCGGGGGCTCCTGTCGGTGTACTAAAGTAGGGGTACCTTAGTATCCCGACTTGTGCACGGGCAGTAGCAGCGTCCCGTGGTCAGGCTCACCACGCGCCCGCCAAAGCCCACTCTGGTTCCCTTGAAGCCATTCGAGAACAAAGTATTCAAGTTAAGAAGCAAGGCCCCGGCAAGAGGAGCTTGCCGGGAAGGCCGCTCCAGGCTCAAGATTATCCCTTCAGCACAAGACCCTGGCAAGAGGAGCTTGCCAGGAAGGCCAAAGAACAGCACTCCAGAAGACATACCGCGGCGCATCGCGCGCCCCGGCAAGACCCGGAGAGCGGCAAGCATCCGGGCCCGGCAAGGTAGCGACCGCGGCAAGGTGCTTGCCGCGGCAAGCTTTCACTATGCGCCTGCGCTCCAGCTCACCTGGCCACGCGTCGCCCTGGGGCCCTTCCTGGGGCACGTGGCATATGGCTGTGCATCCTGGGGTACACGGTGGCGAGCCACGGTGACGAGGCCTCCGTCGTAGCGAACGGAGGCGCCCGGACGGACGCTTTTTACACTATTTTGGGGCGACGGCGACGGGCATTCAATGCCCTTGTCCCCCACCGTCTGGGTTAGGTATAGACCACTGTGCATACACTGTACATGCACTGTTACAACTACCACCAATTTTACGCTTTTACCCTCGCCTACGTTGACACCTGTCGGTGACCCCTTTGAACTATAAAAGGAGGCCCATGCACAACGTAGAGAGGGGTTGGGGTTCCGAATTTGATCACTCCCACGCTCGGTGTAGCTAGTACTGTAGATCTTCTTGCTCCCGAGCCAAGAACTCAATACCACCAAGGCAGGAGTAGGGTTTTACGCATCCGTGCGGCCCGTACCTGGATAAACTGCTCGTGTGTGCCCCTCGATCTGCTTTTCGTGCTCCCTCCGCTCCCTTGCCCTACCGAAAAGGGGCTCCGGTCCCATAGGTGTTCGTGGGCGATCAGTTTCCCCGACACTTGGGGTGCCTTGGGCATCCCCAAGCTTAGGCTCTTGCCACTCCTTATTCCATAGTACATCAAATCTTTACCCAAAACTTGAGAACTTCACAACACAAAACTCAACAGAAAACTCGTAAGCTCTTTTAGTATAAGAAAATAAAACCACCACTTAGGTACTGTTGTGAACTCATTCTAAATTCATATTGGTGTAATATCTATTGTATTCCAACTTCTCTATGGTTCATACCCTCCGATACTACTCATAGATTCATCAAAATAAGTAAACAACACATAGAAAACAGAATCTGTCAAAAACAGAACAGTCTGTAGCAATCTGTAACTTTCGAATACTTCTATAACTCTAAAAATTCTGAAATTGGTAGACCTGAAGAATTTGTCTATTAATCATCTGCAAAAATAATCAACTAAAAAGCACTCTCTAGTAAAAAATGGTAGCTAATCTCGTGAGCGCTAAAGTTTCTGTTTTTTACAGCATGATCGCATAAACTTCACACAAGTCTTCCCAAAGGTTCTACTTGGCACAAACACTAATTAAAACACAAAACCACATCTAAACAGAATCTATATGCAATATTCATTCCTAAACAGAAGCAAAAGCAAAGAACAAAAATAAAGTTGGGTTGCCTCCCAACAAGCGCTACCGTTTAACGCCCCTAGCTAGGCATGATGATTTCAATGATGCTCGCATACAAAATAAGAACTGAAACATAAAGGGAGCATCATGAAGAATATGACTATCACATTTAAGCCTAACCCACTTCCTATGCATAGGGATTTTGTGAGCAAACAACTTATGGGAACAATAATCAACTAGCATAGGAAAGCAAAACAAGCATAGCTTCAAAACTTCAAGCACATAGAGAGGAAACTTGATATTATTGCAATTCCTACAAGCATATATTCCTCCCTCATAATAATTTTCAGTAGCATCATGAATGAATTCAACTATATAACCAGCACATAAAGCATTCCTTTCATGATCTATTTGCATAGAAATTTTACTACTCTCCACATAAGCAAATTTATTCTCATCAATAGTAGTGGGAGAAAACTCGACAAAATAACTATCATGTGAAGCATAATCCAATTGAAAACTAAAATCATGATGACAAGTTTCATGGTTATCATTATTCTTAATACCATACAAGTCATCACATTTATCATCATAGATAGCAACTTTGTTCTCATAATCAATTGGAACCTCTTCCGAAATAGTGGATTCATCACTAAATAAAGTCATGACCTTTCCAAATCCACTTTCATAAATATAATCATCATAAATAGGAGGCATGCTTTCATCATAATAAATTCGCTCATCAAAACTTAGGGGACTAAACATATCATCTTCATCATACATAGCATCCCCAAGCTTGTGGCTTTGCATATCATTAGCATCATGGGTATTCAAAGAATTCATACTAACAACATTGCAATCATGCTCATCATTCACATATTTCATGCCAAGCATTCTATGTAATTCTTCTTATAGTACTTGAGCACAATTTTCCTTCCCATCATTTTCACAAAAGATATTAAAAAGATGAAGCATATGAGGCAACCTTAATTCCATTTTTTTGTAGTTTTCTTTTATAAACTAAACTAGTGATAAAATAAGAAACTGAAAGATTCGATTGCAAGATCTAAAGATATACCTTCAAGAACTCACCTCCTCGGCAACGGCGCCAGAAAAGAGCTTGATGTCTACTACGCAACCTTCTTCTTGTAGACATTGTTGGGCCTCCAAGTGCGCTGGTTTGTAGGACGGTAGCAAATTTCCCTCAAGTGGATGACCTAAGGTTTATCAATCCGTGGGAGGCGTAGGATGAAGATGGTCTCTCTCAAACAACCCTATAATCAAATAACAATGAGTCTCTTGTGTCCCCAACACACCCAATACAATGGTAAATTGTATAGGTGCACTAGTTCGGCGAAGAGATGGTGATACAAGTGCAATATGGATGGTAGATATAGGTTTTTGTAGTCTGAAAAATATAAAAACAGCAAGGTAACTAATGGTAAAAGTGAGCATAAATGATATTGCAATGATAGGAAACAAGGCCTAGGGTTCATACTTTCACTAGTGGAAGTTCTCTCAACAATAATAACATAACTGAATCATATAACTATCTCTCAACATGCAACAATGAGTCACTCCAAAGTAACTAATAGCGGAGAACAAACGAAGAGAATATTGTAGGGTACGAAACCACCTCAAAGTTATTCTTTCTGATCGATCTTTTCAAGAGTTTGTAGTAAAATAACATGAAGCTATTCTTTCCGTTCGATCTATCCTAGAGCTCGTACTAGAATAACACCTTAAGACACAAATGATCCAAAACCCTAATGTCACCTAGATACTCCATTGTCACGTCAACTATCCATGGGCATGATTATACGATATGCATCACACAATCTTAGATTCATCTATTCAACCAACACCAAGAACTTCAAAGAGTGCCCCAAAGATTCTATCAGAGAGTCAAGACAAAAATGTGTGCTAACCCCTATGCATAGATTCCTAAGGTCACGAAACCTGCAAGTTGATCACCAAAACATACATCAAGTAGATCACGTGATATCCCATTGTCACCACAAATAAGCACAATCAAGACATACATCATGTGTTCTCAAATCCTTAAAGACTCAATCCGATAAGATAACTTCAAAGGGAAAACTCAATTCATCAAAATAGAGTAGAGGGGAAGAAACATCATAAGATCCAACTATAATAGCAAAGCTCGCGATACATCAAGATCGTGCCATCTCAAGAACACGAGAGAGAGAGAGAGAGAGAGAGAGAGAGAGAGAGAGAGAGATCAAACACATAGCTACCGGTACATACCCTCAGCCCCAAGGGTGAACTACTCCCACTCGTCATGGAGAGCGCCGGGATGATGAAGATGGCCACCAGAGAGGGATTCCCCCCTCCGGCAGGGTGCCAGAACGGGTCTAGATTTGTTTTCGGTGGCAACATAGGCTTTCGCCGGCGGAACTCCCGATCTAGGTTATTTTCTGGAGGTTTCTGTATTTATAGGATTTTCTTGGCGTAGGGCACAAGTCAGGGGGGTCTGCGGGCTGTCCACGAGATAGGGGGCGGGCCTAGGGGGTGGGCGCGCCCCCCACCCTCGTGGGCAGCTCGTGACCCTCCTGGCCCAACTCTTTTACTCCGGGGGCTTCTTTTGGTCCATAAAAAATCATCAAAAATTGGCACGTCAATTGGACTCCGTTTGATATTCTATTTGTGTAAAACTCAAAAAAGAAGGAAAAAACAGAAACTGGCACTGGGCTTTGGGTTAATAGGTTTGTCCCAAAAACCATATAAAATAGCATATAAATGCATATAAAACATCCTAGATGGATAATATAATAGCAGGAACAATCAATAATTATAGATACATTGGAGATGTATCAATGATCATGAATATAGGCATCACGTCCGTGTCAAGTAGACCGACTCCTGCCTGCATCTACTACTATTACTGCACACATCGACCGAAACGATTCTGCATCTAAAGTATTAATACAAAAAGAACAGAGTAATGGATTAAGTAAGATGACATGATGTAGTGGAATTAACTCAAGCAATATGATGAAAACCCCATCTTGTTATCCTTGATGGCAACAATACAATATGTGTCTTGTCCCTTTCTGTCACTGGGATTGAGCACCGCAAGATTGAACCCAAAGCAAAGCACTTCTCCCATTGCAAGAAAAACTAATCTCATTGGCCAAACCAAACCGATAGTTCGAAGAGAATTACTAAGATATCAAATCATGCATACAGGAATTTAGAGAAGATTCAAATAATATTCATAGATAAGTTGACAATAAATCGACAAATCATCTAATCTTGGCAAACACACCCCAAAAGAAGATTACATCAGATAGATCTCCAAGAACATCGAGGAGAACATGGTATTGAGAATCACAGAGAGAGAAGAAGCCATCTAGCTACTAGCTATGGACCCGTAGGTCTGTGGTAAACTACTCGCGCTTCATCGGAAGGGCAATAGGGTTGATGTAGATGCCTTCCATGGTCGAATCCCCCTCCGGCAGAGTACCGGAAAAGGCCTCCGGATGGGATCTCATGGATACAGAAAGTTACGGCGGTGAAAAAGTGGTTTCGATGCCTCCTCTAGGGTTTCTGGAATATATGTGAATATATAGGCGGAAGAAATAGGTCAGTGGAGTCACGGGGGGGCACAAGGGAGGGGGCGTGCCCTACCCCATGGGCGCGCCCTCCGTCCTTGTGGCCGCCACGTGGCTCCCCTGACTTGCACTCCAAGTCCTCTAGATGTCTTCTGGTCCAAGAAAAATCCTCGTAAAGTTTTGTTCCGCTTGGACTCGATTTGATATTCCTTTTCTACAAAACTCAAAAACAAGGAAAAAAGCAGAAACTGCCACTAGGTTCTAGGTTACTGGGTTAGTCCCAAAAATAATATAAAACAGCACAATAATGCATATAAAAAAAATCCAAAGTAGATAATATAATAGCATGGAACAATCAAAAATTATAGATACGTTGGAGACATATCAAGCATCCCCAAGCTTAATTTATGCTCGTCCTCGAGTAGGTAAATGATAAAAACAGAATTTTTGATGTGGAATGCTACCGAACATATTTATCAATGCAAATCTTCTTTATTTTGGCATGTATGTTCAGATCCATAAGACTTAAAATAAAATTTTATCAATATCGAAACAGTAATACTTCTAGCATACCAAAAGCAATCTACGAAGCTGCAAAAATACATGGCTAAAGAATGTTATCCCTACAAATCATATGGTTCTTATGCTCCTTTTTCTTAACACAAGATACCCCTCATGCCCATCCCGGTGCCAGCCGAGCAATTTCTTTCATACTCTATGTTTTCAATCATTTTTTAACTCTTCACGCAATATAGCACTATGGATGGAATAGAAGGTGGTGATAGGCAAAAGGTGGGAGAAAGTCTCACATCAACTAGGCAAATCAATGGACTATGGAGATGTCCATCAATCGGTATCAATGTGAGTCGAGTAGGGATTGTCATGTAACGGATGGACTAGAGCTATAAGTGTATGAAAGCTCAAAAGAAAACTAGTGTGTGTGCATCAACTTGCTTGCTCATGAAGACCTAAGGCATTTGAGGAAGCCCTGCAATATACAAGACAAGTTCTATAATGAAAAATTCCCACTAGTATATGAAAGTTACAACATAGGAGACTCTCTATCATGAAGAATATGATGCTATTCTAAAGCACAAGTGTGGAAAAAGATAGTAATATTGTCCCTTCTCTTTTTTTTCTCTTTTTTTCTTTTTTTTTATTTTGGGATCTTTGGCCTCTTTCTTTTGTAGGCTTCTTTGACCTCTTTTATTTATTTGGGCTTCATTGGCCTCTTTTATATATAATCTCACATGGGACAATGTTCTAATAATGATGATTATCACACTTTTATTTACTTACAACTCGATGTTACAACTCAATACTTAGAACACAGTATGACTCTATATAAATGCCTCCGGCGATGTACCGGGATGTGCAATGATCTATAGTGACATGTATGAAAAATATGAATGGTGGCCTTGCCAGAAATACTATGTCGACTACATGATCATGCAAAGCAATATGACAATGATGTTGTGTGTCCCCATTCAAAAAATGATGATGTGTGTCATAACAAACAGAAGGTGGAGTTACATGGCAATATATCTCGTAATGGCTATGGAAATGCCATAATAGGTAGGTATGGTGGCTGTTTTGAGGAAGGGTGTAAGGTGGTTTGGTGCACCGGTGAGAATTGCGCGGTACTAGAGTGGCTAGCAAGGTGGAAGGGTGAGAGTGCGTATAATCCATGGACTCAACATTAGTCATAAAGAATCCACATACTTATTGTAAAAAATCTACTTAGCCATCAAAGCAAAGCACTATGACGCATGCCCCTAGGGGGAGGTTGGTAGGAGTTACCATCGCACGCCCCCGACCTTCACGCAAAGATAAAACAATCAAGATACAATGTGCGCCGATTTGGTTACATAGGCTATATGTGAATGTTACGGGAATCACAAACCTTAACCCAATTATTTCTTTAACCTCACAAACTACCACTAGCATGACTCTAATATTACAATCTCAACATCTCAAAACAATTATAAGGAATCAAACTTTTCATAATATTCAACGCTCTTTATATGACAGTTTTCATTATATCTCCTTAGGATGCCTATCATATTAGGACTAAATTCATAACCCAAGCAAATTACCATGCTGTTTTTAAAGACTCTCAAGTTAATATAAGTGAACCAAGAGAGTTCAACAATTTATATAAAATAAAACCACCACCGTGCTCTAAAAAGATATAAGTGAAGCACTAGAGCAAAATTACCTAGCTCAAAAGATATAAGTGAAGCACATAGAGTATTCTAATAAATCACGATTCAAGCGTGTCCCTCTCAAAAGGTGTGTACAGCAAGGATGATTGTGGCAAACTACAAAGAAAAGACTCATATCAAACAAGACGCTCCAAGCAAAACACATATCATGTCGTGAATAAATATATAGCCTCAAGTAAAGTTACCCATAGACGAAGACGAAAGAGGGGATGCCTTCCAGGGGTATCCCCAAGCTTAGGCTCTTGTTGTCCTTGAATTTAAACTTGGGGTGCCTTGGGCATCCCCAATCTTAGACTCTTTCCACTCCTTATTCCATAGTCCATCAAATCCTTACCCAAAACTTGAAAACTGCACAACACAAAACTCAACAGAAAACTCGTGAGCTCCGTTTGTAAAACAAAGCAAATAACCACTCAAGGTACTGTTGTGATCTTATTCTTATTTTATATTGGTGTAATATCTACTATATTCCAACTTTTTTGTGGTTCATAGCCCCCAATACTAGCCATAGATTCATCAAAATAAGCAAACACCACATAGAAAACAGAATCTGTCAAAAACAGAACAGTCCGTAATATTCTGAAAAGTTTCCTTACTTATAGAACTCTAAAAATTCTGAAACATTAGGATGACGCGGGGAATTTGTATATCAAATTTGTGTAAACATTTTAGAAGATTTTCACGTTCTAGAGAATTACTGAATTTTCTGCACTGGGCGTAGAAGTTTATGATTTTCAGCAAAATCAAATCAACGATCACCGTAAGCCATCCCAAAGGTCTTACTTGGCTCAAACACAAATTAAAACACCAAAACACAATTACTACAGAAGTAATAATGTGTGAAAATTGAAAAATAGAATAAAAAGTAAAAAGCAAAAAAAAATAGGTTGCCTCCCAACAAGTGATATTGTTTAATTCCCTTAGCTAGGCAGAAAACACGAATAGATCCAGGTATTGTCATCTTTGGTATGCAATCCATAGGAAGCTCTCATAATAGATTCGTAAGGCAATTTAATTTTCTTTCTGGGAAAGTGTTCCATGCCCTTCCTTATTGGAAATTGAAATCTATTATTTCCTTCTTTCATATCAATAATTGCACCAATCGTTCTAAGGAAAGGTCTACCAAGAATAATAGGACATGTGGGATTGCAATCTATATCAAGAACAATGAAATGTATGGTCACATAATTCCTATTTGCAAAAATAATAACATCATTAAACCTTCCCATAGGTTTCTTAATAGTGGAATCCGCGAGATGCAAATTTAAAGAACACTCCTCAATTTCACCGAACCTAACACATCACATAAAGTTTTCGGAATCGTAGAAACCCTAGCACCCAAATCACACATATCATGGCGCTCATAATCTTTAAGCTTGGTCGGGAGGCGGGGCTGGAGATTGTTGGTAATCCTAGCACCATCCTTCCCGGAAGCCTTGGGGTTGATGTTGACAAGGGGCATGCCTTCCTGCCCGCCAAGGTGGGGAGCGGCGCGCCTCCATCCCCCTGGTTGTTCTGGCTGCTCGCTGTCTTCCTAGAGAGGGTGTCTAGCCTTGGCTATGGGCTGCCAGAGCCCGTCTTCTCGCCGATAAAATCCCCAGGTTCACGTGCGCCATCCCGAGGCGCAGTGCTCGAGGATGTTGGAGTCCTCAGCACTACTCCTTCCAGTGGAGCAGAGGCTATTGCAGAGGAAGGGGGCTTCTTCCTTCCCACAGACACAAGTAGTGCTATTGTCGCTACTGTCTGCTACTTCTTCGAGGCAGGCGTCGGGTTTTGTCCGATGCTCCCCGCAGCTCTTGAGTGCATGCCACCCGCAAGCCGCAGTGGGCATGCAGCCTTCGGTGCATCTCCCCGCCGCGGTGATGATGAGGAGATGAAGGAGGATGGAAGGAGCGAGAGGCAGGCTTCCGAAGCGGGATCCGATGGCACTGGCGCTTTTGTACTTCGCCAGTGGCCCATCGCCTTGGCTCCAACTCTTCCCTTCCTCCTTGGCGCTCTTTTTCCTCTTCCAGCAGTCCTCCGCTAGGATCTCCTGCAGGCTTCCTCGTGGATTCTGGCTTCGTCCACCCTGTCGTGTCTTGTCGGCCCCGGTGGCAACGATTAGGGATTTTTTGTTGCTAATCCCTTCATCGCCACCTCTGCATGGGCACTCCTTTTGTCCCCTTCCCCTCTTGCTGCAGTATTTGGGGAAGGACGGACAGAGAATGGGATTACATGGCACTTATATTTCTTCAATTTTAAACTTGTAGGCAATCGCTAAATTTTAATTCGAATAATGTAATCCTTTCATCCATCTTTGTGTTTTGTAATGCTTGTACTTGTATCTGCATGTCAATGAAAGAGATAAACCTTGCCGGGAACCCATGCATGTATATGTCCATGCAGAGGTGGAATGACTCTTTACTGTAATTAAACGAGTTTTCCCCCGGCAGGGTATCCTGCCGGCACCCTTTTCTTCTGTCGGAGAACCATGTATGTCGGGGAACAGACGGAGGTGCCAGCCCCCTGCCCACTCCTTTTTACCTAGGGCCACTATGACCGCCCCAGGCCAAAGCAATGTTTGAGCCAAGGATGGGAGCACCCTAGTTCCATGAGAGCGGCGATGTTTCTCTATGCACAAGTTATAGCTTACAAAACATTAATGGATAAAAAGGGAAGAACTTATTTGTTTTGGATTGCCGGGGATCGCAGTGCCGGGGCATCTTCTCAACTCCTTATCGAAGCCAAGTCCATGGTAGGAACCTGTAACTCCATGTAGATGAGAATGAATGTAGGATGCGATCCTATCTATATGCATATGTAAATGCTCATGAAATGCTTATGCAGTGATCTAGGTTGGGGCCCCCTCACTCAGCTCTTCTTTATTTTCTCTTGCACAGGGTCATCGCCCCGGCTTGTACAAGGGGTTACATGCAGCTGAGGCAAGGCATGTACAAAGGGTTGCTGCCGGGCAGTGCCCGACAGCCTCGCACCTTACGGGTAGTACTTACGAAGATGCTCAATATTCCATGAGTTTTGCAACTGAGTGCCATCCCCAGTCTCCAGACGGTATGCGTTAGGTCTGTTGACTCGTACCACCCGGTAAGGGCCTTCCCACTTTGGTGATACCTTGTTTGTACACTTGGCAGACTGAACGCACCTAAGGACAAGGTCACCTTCCTCAAAACACCGGGCATGAACCCTGCATCTATGATAGCGACGTAGGGCTTGCTGCTAGCATGCAGCACGCGTAGCAGCCCGGAGACGGTTCTCCTCGAGTAGCACAGCATCGTCACGTCAGTGCTGATCTTGCGCTACTTCATCATAGGCAAGCACTCGAGGGGACCGGTAAATGAGTTATGTGGGGATAACTGCTTCTACCCCGTTGACCAGGGAGAAGGGAGTCTGCCCGGTAGCTCGGTTAGGTGTTGTTCTAAGGGACCAGAGAACTGCCGGCAGCTCCTTGATCCACTGCATGTCGTGCTTTTGCAGCATATCAAAAGTTCGTGTCTTGAGTCCACGAAGCACTTCAGCATTCGCCCTCTCAGCTTGTCCATTGCTCCGGGGGTGTGGCACAGAAGCGAATGAGATTTTGCATCCGAGGTTATGAACATATTGCATGAAGGCGTGGCTCGTGAATTGGGTACCATTGTCAGTGATAATCCTTGCCGGAACTCCGAAACGACACACCAATTCTTTCAGGAACTTGATAGCAGACAGAGCATTCACCTTTCTCACAGTAGTCACTTCCGGCCATTTTGTAAACTTGTCGATGGCAACGAACAAGAATTCAAAGCCCCAATTTCTGGAGGGAAAGGGTCGAGGATATCGAGCCCCCAGACCAAAAATGGCCATGATAGAGGGATTGTCTGAAGAGCTTGGGCAGGCAGGTGTATTTTCCTAGAATGGAACTGACAGGCTTCACATTTCGTGACTAACTCAACCGCATCTTGGAGGGCTGTGGACCAATAGAATCCTTGCCGGAATGCTTTCCCAACTAATGCCCTTGATCCAATGTGGGAGCCGCACATTCCTTTGTGAATCTCAGCCAGCAGTTCCTTTCCATCCTCCCGGCAAACACACTTCAATTTCACACCATTGAGCCTTCTTCTGTACAGAGTGGCATCGACAAACTGTTACATACTGGCCCTCTGGGCTAATATTTTAGGTTCATGTTGATTGTCAGGGAGTTCTCCGGTTTGGAGGAAGTGGACAATGTGCCTTGCCGAAGTTGGAGCCTGTGGCTCGGCAACGAGGACTAGCGACACCTCCTCTGCTATGGGAGCACCAGCCTCATTCACGGGGTCCATAGGCCCGGCTGGAGGGGGTGCTCCGACAGGCTGTGAGGAGTTGTTTCCAGCAGGGTCTCTGCCGAGAGCGGGTAGCTTGACCGGGGGAGGCTTACCGTAGCCCAACTTTCTCCTGTTTCGGGCCATTGTGGCTGGTGATACAGAGGGTTGAGAGAGATGGAGAACAAAAGTTTCTGGTTCCACAAGAAGCTTCTGCGCAGCACACTTTGACAGGTGATCAGCTATCTCTTTTCCGCACGGGGTACGTGCTCTGTTTGCAACCCATCAAAGTGCTCCTCCAATCTCCTCACTTCCTCGATGTATGCTTCCATCAATGGGCTTTGATTATCCTTGTTGACTTGTCTCACCACAAGCTGTGAATCTCCTCAAATGATCAACTTCTTAATTCCCAATTCTACTGCAATCCTGAGCCCGGCAAGGAGCCCCTCATACTCAATTGTATTGTTGGTGGCTTCTTCCCGGGCAAAGTGCATCTGGACGACGTATTCCAAGTGCTCCTCGGAGGGGGCACCAAGAAGCATGCCAGCCCCTGCACCTTGTAGGGCAAAAGCACCATCAAAATACATGATCCATTCTTGGGGTGATTCCTTGCCAGGGATGGTTGTCTCTATTCTTTCCTCATCAGGGGTTAGCGTCCATTCTGCAATAAACTCTGCCAATGGTCTTCTCTGAATAGTTAATGCGCTCTCAAGCTTCAAACCAAAGCTAGACAGCTCCAAAGCCCATTCCACTATTCTACCAGTTGCCTCAGGGTTTTGGAGTATCCCTTGCAACGGAAAATGAGTAACAACTGTGATCTCATGGGCTTGGAAGTAATGGCACAGTTTCCTTGTGGCCATAATGAAACCAAAGATCAATTTTTGCACACCAGAGTACCTCGATCTAACCCCCTGTAATAAGGAGCTCACGAAGTACACTGGGCGCTGCACCATTTTCTTCCTTGCCGCGTCCCTGGGGTTGTTTTCGTTATCGTGCTCATTGATGTCCTGATCCTTTTTTTGACTCTGCTATTCTCTGTTAAGTCTCTACCTCATCTACCTCTCGCTATGCTACCAATGCTGCACTGACCACTTGGTTGGTTGCCGCCAAGTATAGTAACAATGGTTCTTGGGGTTTGGGTGCAACCAAGGTGGGTAAGGACGATAGGTAGGCTTTTAACTCCTGCAGAGTTGCATCTGCTTCCGGGGTCCACTTCATAGGCCATGCTTTCTTCGAAACCTTGAAGAACGCAGGTCATGCTCGACAGACTTGGAGATGAACCTGCTGAGTGAGGCAATGCATCCCGTTAGGCGCCTCACATCCTTAACTATCCTTGGCGCTTGGATCTGCTCAATGGACGATCTTATCAGGGCTGGCTTCGATCCCACTTGGGGATACAAAGAACCCAAGTAACTTGTCGGAGGGGACTCCAAATACACACCTCTCCGGGTTGAGCTTCAAATTGATCTTGCGCAAGTTAGCAAATGTCTCCTCCAAATCCTGAATAAGGGTGGCCTTGTCCTTCGTTTTGACCACAATATCATCCATATAACCTTCTCCTGTGCAATTGTGGCTCAATACTGATCTGAACTACTGTCGCAGCCCTAGAATACTGCTTGTAATCAGTTGCAGTTGTGAGCATCCATGCATCATGTTTGAATTCAACAGAATTTGAACTGGGGATGTTCAAACCCTAGCACCAGATGAATCCAACTAGGTTCAAATTAAAATATTTTTCAATGAACCCAAAATGTCCTTTGAAAATGTTCATGATTTTCCATAACGGTCAAAACCTCTGCCAAAAATGATGCACATATTTTTAGGCCATTCTGGATTGTTGAGTTAACTCATATTGTATTTGAATTGGAGCATTTAAATACTATTAATATTTGCAAATGCCCCAACAATTTTGGAATTAGTTGAGGGCCTATGGAATACCTCTTTTAGTGCCCATAACTATTTTCAGAATTTTTAAAGGTGATTTGGTTTGAAAACCAAATTAGAACAAATAACAGAAAAAGAAAAAGAAAACTAAAACAAAAAGAGAGAGAAGAGCTCAACTGGCTTACCTGTGCAGCCCACCTGACCCAGTATTGGCGGCCCAGTACTGCGCGGCCCAGCTGGACCAGCCCACCACCGATGTCGTCCTCCTGGCGCCAGTCGGCCAGGCATGTGGCCGGCGCGTGCGCACGGCCGTGCCGCCACACCACCTGCCTGCCTGCCTCCCCAGACCACGTCGTCGCCGCTTCGACCTCCCCCGCTGCCTTCTGGATCGGGCCGACACCCTTCTTTTCCCCTGTTCCTCTCCCTCGTCTCTCCCCGCACACACCCGAGCGGAGCTCGTCGCCACCGCTCGTTGTCACCACGGCCACCGTGTTCCTCGAGCCGCACCGAGCTGTCTCCGAGCACTGCCGTCGTCCACTACGTCGTCTACGCCAAGCCACGCACCGCCGGGAGACGTGTAGCCTTGCCATCGAGCTCGATTCCGCCGCCTCTGCAACAAGATCGCCGGCGACCCTGCCCCACTCCGGTGCTACCCCGAGCTCACCGAGACTGCCGAACGAACCGCTGTTAGCTCCTACGTGGATCTCATCCATCCTCTTCTTTGTTTTCGATCCGTAGACGTCACCCCCTTGCTGATCATAGCACGCCGCCGCCAGAGCTCACCGTCGACGCACCTTCGGTGACCATTTGGTCACCCTGGCGAGTCCAACACGCATGTAGCACCCAGTAGAGCGTCCCTAGCCCTTTCGTTCGCCCGTTCTCCAGCTGCAAACGCGTTCCGCGCATGCCCGAAGTCCGGCGAAGGCAACCAAGCTCGCCTTCGTTGACTCCGGCCACCTCAGGCCCGGAGACCACCACCATGTGACGCATTATTGCGCTAGCTCTCTGTAGAGCCAAACGGCGCATCGATTGGTGCCCTGTGGGCGATTTCCGACGACCTCCGCCCCCTCGGATCGTCGCCAGCGGCTAACCGCCGGCGCGTTTGACACGTCTGACCTGGGGTTTCACTCCCCTGGGTCACTAACGTGTGGGCCCAAGCCCCTGTTTAATTAGCGTTAGGTTTAATTATTGTTAATTAACTTAGTTAACTAGATGAGCCACTGACATGTGGGCCCAACCCTGCTAAATTTTTAGTTAGAGCTAGTTTAACACTATTTAACTCATTTAGTTATCTGAGTCACTGACCAGTGGGCCCCACTGGTCAGGTTTGACCTGGACTAACCCTGTTGAACTGCTGACACCAGAGTGACGTCATTCTGACGTAGTATTTGTTTTCTGTGATTTTAAATAAATCAGAAATGATTTATTTATTCCAGAAAATGCTTTAAACTTCTAAAATTCATAGTAAATCAACCGTAACTCCAAATGAAATATTTTATATATGAAAAATTATCAGAAAAATACAAGGAATCTGTTTATGGCATTATCATGCATGTTTGAGCAACTTATACCTGCTGATCAGGTCAAATCAATTAAATGTCCTTTGAATATTAACATATGGAGTTTGAATTTGAACCCTTGGTTCAAATCAACTTCATTTAAATCACTGCTAGTTGCATTAGCTCAAATCATAGCATGTTGCCATGTCATTATCATGCATCATATTGTTGCATTGCATTGCTTGTGTTCTTTCTCTGTTGCCGGTGTTTGTCCCCTCTCAGTAGACGACGTTCCTACGATATGAGTTCGATGACACCGATGAAGAGCTATGCTATCTTCAAAAGTCCCAGGCAAGCAAAACTCCATTGAGCATTCCGATACAATCCCACTCTCTCGCTCTTGATCGCTTTCGCTGCATTAGGATAACAACGATTCAACTGCTATTTGCTACGGTTGTTGAACCCCTTTTCCTCTGCATGACCTGTCATTGCCACAGTAAATAGTTGAAACCCACTAGCATGAGTAGGAGTTGTTTCAGCCATGATGTGCCTAAAAATTAATGCTTGCTTGTTATGCCTGCTATGTTTAGAGTTGTGTCTGGTCTGGTTCATTTGGGATGAATTGGAGTGGTGTGAAAATGTCCTACTGTTGAGAGCTAAGTGTGTGAACACGATATGGTAAAGGTAGCGGTGATAGGCCATGTAGGAGTACATGGTGGGTTGTCTCATTGAAACCGTCCTCAGGAACTGGGTTCTGTGTTTGTTGATCCATGAACAGCTACTACCACACATTGGGATCATTAATTGACTCTCTCAACTTATTAATCGCCCTTGTCCTCTGTCCAGGAGTTGCAATTAGTTTCTGAGGAAAACGTGAGTACAAAGGTACTCAGCAAGACTTACATCAGAACTAGCTACATCTACATCAGTATCAACAAAGGGGTGGTGGAGTTTGACTGCAGCAAGCCAGCTTTGACTCGGTGGCTATCCTGAACTACGACTGCAAGTAACTCTTTGAGGTGGCGCACACGAGTCCACATATTCACCAAACAATACACCACTATGGATCCGCTCCTATCTCCCTACAAGAAGGCCATCCATAGCACTCACGCTTATCTTGCGCGTTTTAGAGTATCCACTTTCACTTGTCTATGAACTGTACATGTAACCCAGAAGTCCTTTACCACGGACACAACTATTCAAATAGGTCATGTTAACCATGCAGGGGTGTAATTGTTCACACACGCTCTCGCCACTTACCGCCATGTACACATCATGTATATCGGCAACCTTCAAGCGAAAGCCTGGCGAGGGTGTTGACCATGACCTAACTAACCACACAAGTCTCTAGTCCAGGTTTATCGCCTATTTGGGTTCCATCTGTGGGGAGATCCGGCCGGGGTATCGCTCACGGCCCCAAACAATGTGTACAGGGTTCCCAAGCCCACCAAACGGGCGATGCTTGGCACACCCGGCCACGTACCTGCCGCATCACAGCCCACCCCGAGGGTCAGCGCTGTGCATGACCTCCAGTATACTATAAACACCAGAAACTAATTGCAACTCCTGGACAGAGGACGAGGGCGATTAATAAGTTGAGAGAGTCAATTAATGATCCCAATGTGTTGTAGTAGCTATTGATGGATCACAAACACAGAACTCAGTTCCTGAGGACGGCTTCAATGAGACAACGCACCATGTACTCCTACATGGCCTCTCATCGCTACCTTTACCAAATCGTGTTCACACACTTAGCTCTCAACAGTAGAACATGTTCATAGACCTCCAATTCATCCCTGATGAATCAGACCCGACACAACTCTAAGCATAGCAGGCATAATCAGAAATCATGAATGAGTAGGCACAACATGGCTCAAACAATTCCTACTCATGCTAGTGGGTTTCAAATATTTATTGTGGCAATGACAGGTCATGTAGAGGGAAAGGGGTTCAGCTACCGCAGCAAATGGCAGTTGAAACGTTGTTGTCCTAATGCAGTAAAAGGGAGCAAGAGCGGGAGAGTGGGATTGTATCGGAATGCTCAATGGGGTTTTGCTTGTCTGGCACTTCTGAAGATAGTACTGTGTCTTCATCAGTGTCATCGATCACATCATCGGAACAGCGTCTACTGAGAGGGGACAAACACCGGCAAACAAGAGAGAACACAATCAATGCAATGCGACAATATGATGCATGGTCATGACATGGGAATATGTTGTTGATTGAGCTAATGCAACTAGCAACCATACTAAGGGCCAGTTCTTTTGCTAGCTTTTTTGGGCTTCCAGAATAAGCTGCCCCTAACCCAGCTTATTCTACAAGCCCAATCAATTTTTTTCTTTTAGAAGCCTACTAATGATGTCTTGACTACTAGGCTTATAAAGAAATAAATTGGTTTGGGTTTATAGAATAAGCTGGGTAGGGGGTAGCTTATTTCAGCTTATTATAGAAGCTAGCAAAAGAACTGGCCCTAAATGAAGTTGGTTTGAATCAAAACTTCAAATTCAAACTCCATATGTGATTATTCAAATGCCATTTATTTAAATTGTCCTAAACAGTGGATGTAAGTAGTTCAAGCATGCATGAAAATGCCATAAACAGATTCTTTGGATTTTTTGATCATTTTTCATATATAAATTATTTTCATTGGAGTTATAGATTATTTTTTGTGATTTTTAGAAGTTTAAAGCATTTTCTGAAAATAAATAAATCATTTAGATTTATCTAAATTCCAGAAAAGGCTTTATTGCGTCAGCATGACATCATGCAGACGTCAGCAGGTCAACGGGCTGGTCCAGGTCAAACCTGACCTGTAGGGCCCACCGATCAGTGACACCGAGTCAGCTACATAGGCTGACACATGGGACCCACGCGTCAATGTCAAGGCTAAACAGGGGTTAATTCTAGTTCAACTAAAAGTGTAGGGCGTCGGGCCCGCTGTCATTGACTCTAGGGGCGTTAGTTAGGTGCTAATGATGGTGGTTAGCGCTAATAACGCAGCCTCGTCGTCCTCGCCGGAGTGCGGCCGGCAGCGACCAAAACGACGGTGGCGCGTGTCGGAAAATCGCTAGGGGGCTCGGTTTTAGGTGCGGTTTGTTGTTGCGGCCTCCTAGAGATCTTGCGCATGTAGTGGTGGCATCAACTCTTGCCGGAGTGGACCAATACTACGGCGGCGACAACTTTTGCGGCGACCGAAGTTCGGGCAGGTGCGGGCACGGCACTAGGGAGCACGGGAGGAGAGGCCGAAGAGTGCTACGTGCTCCTGGGAGTATGCTGAGCGTGCTGATGGGCTAGGACGCGAGCGGCAGCAACTGTGGCCGCGGCGGCGACATGGCCGGCGGAGCAAATCTCTCGGCCGTGGCGGCGGAGCTAGCTAGAGGAAGGAATCGGCACAGGGAGTAGAGGGGAACAACGGAGAGGCTCACTGCGAAGTCGAAGAGCAGGTCAGCGGCTCGGGGGAGGCTCGGGAAGCGACGGAGCGACGACGGCGATCTCGGACGGCCGCGGTTAAAGACGACGGCGGCGAGGGCATTCGGGGGCGTCCGACGGCGCATGGGTACTCAGGGAGGCGTAGAAGATGGAGGCGGAGCTCGTGGACTTGTTGGGGAGGCGAGGTGGCGGCTGTGGGCACGCGGACGGCGAGCGGCGACGATGGCAGTGCTTGGGCTACGCGGGAGAAAGAGCCAGGGGAGAGGGAGGAGGTGCAGCGAGAGAGGGGAGAGATGCAAGGGTCGAGGGGAGGGCGTGGCGCCCTCGGGTGCCTCCAGCGGCTAGCAGGCAAGCAGGAGGTGGCCGGCGCGTGCCAGCGCGCGGTGTGCACACGCCCTCCTGCCTACTGGGTCTCATGACATGCACATTACACGTACGCATAACATGCAAGTATGTGATGTACAACATGGCATCACAACATAACTCAGCGACTCATATAGATAAAGGCCCAGAGGAGCCATCAGCATTTATTACAAGCAGTGGGTCTCGTGACCCAACATACAGAGCATACAGGCAACAGAAGCATAACATGTCTGAGTACAGACAACTACAAATGAAAAAGGCTGAGAAGCCTGACTATCTACAAGACCCTCCCAAGGGTACAAGATCGTAGCTGAGGTAACAAGCTAAACGTCGAAGTCCATGCGGAACTACTAGTGAGACTGAAGTCTCTCTGCAAAACATAAATTAAGCAAACGTGAGTACAAAGGTACTCAGCAAGACTTACATCAGAACTAGCTACATATGCATCAGTATCAACAAAGGGGTGGTGGAGTTTGACTGCAGCAAGCCAACTTTGACTCGGTGGCTATCCTGAACTACGACTTCAAGTAACTCTTCGAGGTGGCGCACACGAGTCCACATATTCACCAAACAATACACCACTATGGATCCGTTCCCGTCTCCCTACGAGAAGGCCATCCATAGCACTCACGCTTATCTTGCGCGTTTTAGAGTATCCACGTTCACTTGTCTATGAACTGTACAGGTAACCCAGAAGTCCTTTACCGCGGACACGGCTATTCGAATAGATCATGTTAACCCTGTAGGGGTGTACTTCTTCACACACGCTCTCGCCACTTACCGCCATGTACACGTCATGTATCTCGTCAACCTTCAAGCGGAAGCCCGGCGAGGGTGTCGGTCACGACCTGACTAACCACACAAGTCTCTAGTCCAGGTTTATCACCTATTTGGGTTCCATCCGTGGGGAGATCTGGCCGGGGTGTCGCTCACGGCCCCAAACGATGTGTACAGGGTTCCCAAGCCCACCAAGCGGGCGACGCTTGGTACAGCCGGCCATGAACCTGCAGCATCACAGCACATATCGAGGGTCAGCGCTGCGCACGACCTCCAGTATACTATAAACACCAGAAACTAATTGCAACTCCTGGACAGAGGACAAGGGCGATTAATAAGTCAAGAGAGTCAATTAAGGATCCCAATGTGTGGTAGTAGCTGATGATGGATCACAAACACAGAACTCAGTTCCTGAGGACGACTTCAATGAGACAACCCACCATGTACTCCTACATGGTCTCTCATCGCTACCTTTACCAAATCGTGTTCACACACTTAGCTCTCAACAGTAGCACATGTTCACAGACCTCCAATTCATCCCCGATGAATCAGACCCGACACAACTCTAAGCATAGTAGGCATAACCAGAAAGCATGAATGAGTAGACACAACATGGCTCAAACAACTCCTACTCATGCTAGTGGGTTTCAACTATTTACTGTGGCAATGACAGGTCATGCAGAGGGAAAGGGGTTCAACTACCGCAGCAAATAGCAGTTGAAACATTGTTGTCCTAATGCAGTAAAACAGAGCAAGAGCGAGAGAGTGGGATTGTATCGGAATGCTCAATGGGGTTCTGCTTGCCTGGCACTTCTGAAGATAGTATTGTGTCTTCATCAGTGTCATCGACCATATCGTCGGAACAGCGTCTACTGAGAGGGGACAAACACTAGCAAACAAGAGAGAACACAATCAATGCAATGCGACAATATGATGCATGATCATGACATGGCAATATGTTGTTGATTGAGCTAATGCAACTAGCAACCATATTAAATGAAGTTGGTTTGAATCAAAAATTCAAATTCAAACTCCATATGTGATTTTTCAAAAGCCGTTTATTTCAATTGTCCTAAACAGTGGTTGTAAGTTGTTCAAACATGCATGAAAATGCCATAAACATATTCTTTGCATTTTTCTGATCATTTTTCATATATCAATTATTTTCATTGGAGTTATAGATTATTTTCTGTGATTTTTAGAAGTTTAAAGCATTTTATGTTAATAAATAAATCATTTAGATTTATCTAAATTCCAAAAAAGGCTTTACTACGTCAGCATGACAACATGCAGACATCAGTAGGTCAACGGGCTGGTCCAGGTCAAACCTGACCTGTAGGGCCCACCGGTCAGTGACACCGAGTCAGCTACAGAAGCTGACACATGGGACCCACGCGTCAGTGTCAAGGCTAAACAGGGGGTTAATTCTAATTTAACTAAAAGTTTAGGGTGTCGGGCCCACTGTCAGTGACTCTAGGGGGGTTAGTTAGTTGCTAATGACGGTGGTTAGCGCTAATAATGCAGCCTCGTCGACCTCGCCGGAGTGCGACCGGCGGCGACCAAAACGACGGCGGCGCATGTCGCAAAATTGCTAGGGGCTCGGTTTTAGGCGTGGTTTGTTACTACGGCCTGCTGGAGCTCTTGCGCATCTAGTGGTGGCATCAACTCTCATCGGAGTGGACCAAAACTACGGCGGCGACAACTTTTGCGGTGGCCAGAGTTCGGGCAGGTGCGGGCGCGGCACTAGGGAGCACGGGAGGAGAGGCCGAAGAGTGCTACCTGCTCCTGGGAGTATGTTGAGCGCGCTGATGGGCTCGAACGCGAGCGGAAGCAACTGTGGCCGCGGCGGTGACATGGCGCCGGAGCAAAGCTCTCGGCCGCGGCGGTGGAGCTAGCTAGAGGAAGGAATCGGCACAGGGAGTAGAGGGGAACGACGGAGGGGCTCACTGCGAAGTCGAAGAGTAGGTCAGCGGCTCAGGGGAGGCTCTGGAGGAGACGGAGCGACCGCGACGATCTCGGATGGACGCGGTTGAAGATGACGATGGCGAGGGCGTTCGGGGGCGTTCGGCGACGCATGGGTACTCAGGGAAGCGTAGAAGACAGAGGCGGAGCTCGTGGACTTATTGGGGAGGCGAGGTGGCCGCTATGGGCACGCGGACGGCGAGCGGCGGCGAAGGAAGTGCTCGGGGTGCACGGGAGAGAGAGCTAGGGGAGAGGGAGGAGGTCCAGCGAGAGAGGGGAGAGATGCATGGGTCGAGGGGAGGGCGTGGCGCCCTCGGGTGCCTCCAACGGCTAGCAGGCAAGCAGGAGGTGGCCGACGCGTGCCAGCGCGCGGCATGCACACGGCCTCGTGCCTATTGGCAGGAGGTTGAAGATGGTGGGGCGGCTGGGCTGCTTGCTGGGCTAGACTGGCGACAGGTAAGGCCAGGTCAGTTTCTCTCTCTTCCTTTTCTATTCTGTTTTTGTTTTCTATTTTTTGGACATTTGTTTTGGCTTTATCAAAAATGCCAGAGCATTTTCAAAAATAATGAGACTGCTTGTGGCCACTGTTTGGATTATTTCCAACAGTAACCATTTTAGTTCATGAATATTTGGGCATTTAAAATATTATATAGCATTTAAATTCCCAAATGCAAATACTTTATGATTTAATTCAAAAATCCAGAATGGTCCTAGAAATATGTGCAACATTTTTGGCACAGGTTTCTAACCAATCCAAAAATGATGAACTTTTCTAAAGGGCATTTTGGGTTTATTGAAAAAGATTTTAATTTGAACCTACTTGAGTTCATTTGGTGCTAGGGTTTGAACAACCCCATTTCAAGTTTCTGAGAAAATTAAACATGATGCAACAGACAAGTGTTGGCCTAGTGCAAGGTGAAGCTAGGGATGTGACAATCATATATGTGAGCCAAAATACGCAAACGGTCCCGGGCCAGGTAAGGTGGCACCCGTGGGGATACCGTGCATGAGGCCGCAAAGTGATATGATGTGTTACATGCTAGATCGGTGTGACTTAGGATCGGGGTCCCGACAGGTTCGGTGTCAGAGCCTGACTGCTTGTAGGATTACCAAGCCAAACTGGTCGAAGTTGAGTCTAGAAACTCTTTAGTTATATAAGGGAATTGATTGTGGAAGGGACTGTAAGGCTCTTTTTACTCCTTTACCTTATGACCTTCTGATGTGAGTCACCTTCTTCTTTTCCATGGGGATTAAGAACTAGGCTTGTCATCTATCTATCAGGATCACGTTAATTGTGAATTCAACTCTTAGTTCAGTTTCTACTACTTCAGAAAGTTATTTGTTCCTTTGAGTTGTCCCTTTTAGTTGTATTATGACCCCCGTCTATCAGTTGATAGTCAGGAGTAGTTGTGCATTCGTGTTCATCGATGCCTTTTACTCTTGTGGTCCGTCAAGCCATTCTATTCTGGAATGACTAGGAGAAGCAAACTCCAGTGCCTCTTCCATATCTAGGATAGGGTCAAAACAGATGTATTCCGCATATCAAAATGTCAATCCAGCGTTTGTTTTGTTCTACCTTGGAGTGTTACCCTCTTTTATGTCAAGAATGTCATGGGAATTGCACCACCTCCTGTGAACTCTTGATACAGTGATACTTCTTGCCATCATCGTTCATTCCTCGGTCTCCGTGTTATTGTAACCGGAATACTGACAGGTGAATCGTGATGTGTGAAATCAATACTTCTAGCAACTCCGTTGCTTGGTAGTTAATGGATGATAATCTCATTCTTAGTGTGCTGGTTACTGAATTATCATTCTAAGATTGATTATGCTACCTAGTCCTTATTTCGGGTGCACTCTTTGATCAATGAGTTAGGATTGTATTAATCCCTTGCGCTTTTGATCATATCGTCTTGCCCTGAAAAGCAAGATTGTTCTCGAGCTTATTAACATATTGGTGGTTCGTGATTTTCCAAATATCTTGTAGGAAGTATTACCAGGTTGTTCCCTGACTGCTATGTTGAGTTTTTGATCAAGTTGGTTTCTTGATGAAGAACTCTTTCTCCAAGAATCTTTGTTGGATACCCTGAGCTAGTTGGTTAACTTAAACAACAACTTGGAGAGTCGGAAGATAAAAACATTGCCCAACTTAGTTTGTTCTAAAGGGATATTGTGTGTGTGTTGAAGAAAGATGATATCTTTTTCAATTGATCTCCGTGATCATTTGTTGGATCTATTGTCTTGTCCAAACTTTGAGTTGAGTATGGGTTAACATCAAATCAAATCAGAACCAACTATTTTCGTAATGTTGTCTTACTCCTGGTTGTTTCCTCGAGCATACACCATTATATTCTTTGGGTCTGACCAATGCTATCATCTTGTTCACATAATTGTGGAATTCCACTTATATGGAAGCCTGGATGGATTGTTGTCGAGCCCATTGACAACATTTTCATCTTGTCTGTGATTCATGTTGAACATCTAAGTTAGTGTTGGAAACTTTTGAAAGCATTTTCTTCGTGCTAGCTCATGAAGTTTATGTTCAATGGAAGAAGTGACTTCCTCTAATCCACGTGCATATGATGCAAGCTTCCGCCGTGAATTTGAGAAGGTTTGCTTTGTCTCTTTTGTAATCATCCCAGCCAGTCATGCATATGTGCGAGGTATTTTGTGGTATGGAGACTTGCAACCTTCATTTTATATGTATCCCTAGCACACCAAGCCACTGATTAATTTGTTCAAGGAGAAGAAGTTTCTTCTTAAGAGCTAGACTTACGCAAGGACTTCGATATCCTCGATGATGGTTCCCACCTGAACTCGGTAGTGTTTTATTATCAGACAACTACGTGTCATGCTTGTCTTGGACAACGTGTTCACAGGTTTGTAGCAGAACCAGCTCATGTTTTGGAGCTTGCTATCATAAGTTCATTTCCTGAGAAGCTCGCAACGTCATCTCGTCGGTTTGTGTTGTAAACTTTCTTTTTCCTTTCTAGACTTGATGAGTCTGGAATATCCTGACCACAACCAGATCTGAATCTCAGGCAGATATGATGGTTGGAACATTCCCAGCATTTGCATTTTGTCCCAGCTTGCACTGCCATTGTGCAAATTTCCCATGGGCTGCCCTTCTCAATAATTGATGTTTGGGATCATCTTCAAAAGTGATCCTACCTTGGGTCCCATCCATTTCCAATGATAAGAAAAATTCACTCATTGCGTTGTCTTGTACAACGTAGCGCACATCATCCATTCTAGTCGGAGTATGTCATTCTCTCGAACTCCGTCAAATGATCATTTGTGAATTGCCTTAGTCTGCTATAGAGTTTCAATGATCTCTATATCAAAAGTAATTCTTTTTGCCACTTAAAGTAATAACCCTACGAGTCACCTTCTGTAAGGTGCCCCGTCTAGTGACATTGTTCACCATCTTCTTTAAGTGTGAAGTTATTGCCTACCAAATTGAACCTTCATCGTATGTTATTCTGCATCCCTCACAATGCATGGTTTGTGTCTCAAATCAAGAGGTGTTCTTATGCCTCACTCCATAAGTTTATCTTGAGTCGCTCGATCTTTGAGAAGATCGATTCCTGTGGAGTTTCTTTCTTTCATGATTGTGTTGTACGAAGTTCTCGGAGGCAAAGACATCAAGACCAAGATGATGCAATGAACCAACCTCTTCGAGAGGGGTAATTAGATCGATAAGATTGTGTTAGCTTTGTGTCCCCTCTGTCTTCTTACCTCACGTCTTGAATCTCGGGACGAGATTCTTGTTTAGTGGGGGTGAGTTGTCACATCCCTAGAATACTACTTGTAATCAGTTGCAATTGTGAGCATCCATGCATCATGTTTAAATTCAAAAGAATTTGAACTGGGGATGTTCAAACCCTAGCACCAGATGAATCCAACTAGGTTCAAATTAAAATATTTCTCAATGAACCCAAAATTCCCTTTGAAAATGTTCATGATTTTTGATAAAGGTCAAAGCCTCTGCCAAAAATGATGCAAATATTTTTAGGCCATTCTGGATTGTTGAGTTAACTCATATTGTATTTGAATTGGAGCATTTAAATACTATTAATATTTTTAAATGCCCCAACAATTTTGGAATTAGTTGAGGGCCTATGGAATAACTCTTTCAGTGCCCATAACTATTTTCAGAATTTTTAAACATGATTTAGTTTGAAAACCAAATTAGAACAGATAACAAAAAAAGAAAAAGAAAACTAAAACAGAAAGAGAGATAGAAGAGCTCGCCTGGCTTACCTGTGCAGCCCACCTGCCCCAACGCTGGCGGCTAAGTACTGTGTGGCCCAGCTGGACCAGCCCACCACCGTCGTCCTCCTCCTGGCGCCAGTCGGCCGGGCGTGTGGCCGGCGCGCGCGCACGGCCGTGCCGCCACCCTTGTGGTCGCCGCTTCGATCTCCCCCACTGCCGTTTGGATTGGGCCGACGCCCTCCTTTCCCCGTGTTCCTCTCCCTCGTCTCTCCTCGCACACGACCGAGCGGAACTTGTCGCCGCCGCTCGCTGTCGCTGCGGCCACCATGTTCCCCGAGCCGCACCGAGCTGTCTCCGAGCACCGCTGTCGTCCACTGCGTCGTCTACGCCAAGCCACGCACCACTGGGAGCCGTGTAACCTCGCCATCGAGCTCAATTCCGCCGCCTCTGCAACGAGATCGACGGCGACCTTGCGCCCGCTCCGGTGCTTCCCCGAGCTCATCGAGACCGCTCAATGAACCGATGTGAGCTCCTACGTGGATCCCCTCCTTCCTCCCCTTTGTTTTCGAGCCGTAGACGTCGCCCCCTTGCTGACCGTAGCACGCCGCCGCCAGAGCTCGCCGTCGACGCAGCTCCGGTGACCATTTGGTCACCCCGGCGAGTCCAACACGCTCGTAGCACCCTGTAGAACGTCCCTAGTGCTTTAGTACGCCCGTTCTCCAGCTGCAAACGCATTATGCGCATGACCGAACTCCGGTGACCGAAACCGAGCTCGCCATCATTGACTCCGGCCACCCCAGGCCCGGAGACCACCATCTTCTGGCGCGTCGTCGCACCAGCTCTCTGTAGAGCCCAACGGCGCATTGATTAGTGCCCTGTGGGCAATTTCCAACGACCTCCACCGCCTCGGCTCGTCGCCGGCGGCTAACCGCCGGCACGTTTGACCCGTCTGGCCTGGGGTTTGACTCCCCTATGTCACTGACGTGTGGGCCCACGCCCCTGTTTAATTAGTGTTAGGTTTAATTAGTGTTAATTAACTTAGTTAACTAGATGAGCCACTGACATGTGGGCCCAACCCTGCTGACTTTTTAGTTAGAGCTAGTTTAACACTATTTAACACAGTCAGTTATCTGAGTCACTAACAAGTGAGCCCCACTGGTCAGGTTTGACCTGGACTGACCCAGTTGACCTGCTGACACCAGAGTGATGTCATGCTGACGTAGTATTTGTTTTTCTATGATTTTTAATAAATCAGATATGATTTATTTATTCCAGAAAATGCTTTAAACTTCTAAAATTCATAGTAAATCAACCGTAACTCCAAATGAAATATTTTATATATGAAAAATTATCAGAAAAAACCTAGGAATGTTTTTATGGCATTATAATGCATGTTTGAGCAACTTATGCCTACTGATCAGGTCAAATCAATTAAATTTCATTTGAATATTAACATATGGAGTTTGAATTTGAACCCTTGGTTCAATTCAACTTCATTTAAGTCACTGCTAGTTGCATTAGCTAAAATCACAGCATGTTGTCATGTCATGATCATGCATCATATTGTTGCATTACATTGATTGTGTTCTTTCTCTGTTGCCGGTGTTTGTCCCCTCTCAGTAGACGACGTTCCGACAATATGAGTTCAATGACCGATGAAGAGCTATGCTATCTTCAGAAGTGCCAGGCAAGCAAAACCCCATTGAGCATTCCGATACAATACCACTCTCTCGCTCTTGCTCTCTTTTACTGCATTAGGATAGCAATGATTCAACTGCTATTTACTGCGGTAGCTGAACCCCTTTTCCTCTGCATGACCTGTCATTGCCATAGTAAATAGTTGAAACCCACTAGCATGAGTAGGAGTTGTTTGAGCCATGATGTGCCTACTCATTCATGCTTGCTTGTTATGCATGCTATGCTTAGAGTTGTGTTAGGTCTGGTTCATCTGGGATCAATTGGAGTGGTGTGAACATGTCCTACTGTTGAGAGCTAAGTGTGTGAACACGATTTGGTAAAGGTAGCAGTGAGAGGCCATGTAGGAGTACATGGTATGCCCTGAAATATGACCCTTCTCGACTTATTAACCCCCATGTCCTTTGTCCAGGAGTTGCAATTAGTTTCTGGTGTTTGTAGTATGCTGGAGGCCGTGCGTAGTGCTGACCCGAGGGGTGGGCTGTGATGCGATAGGCACATGGCCTGGTGTACCGAGTCGCTCGTTTGGTGCCTCGGGAACCCTGTACACATCGTTCGGGGTCGTAAGTGGAAACCTCGGCCGGACTCCCTTCGGATGGAACCTGAATAGGCGATAAACCTGGACTAGGGACTTGTGTGGTTAGTCAGGTCATGGTCTACACCCACGTCGGCTTTCGCTTGAAGTCTGCCGAGCACATGTCGTGTGCAGACGCTAAGTGGTGGAAACATGTGTGAAGAAGTACACCCCTGTAGGGTTACAAATGATCTATTCGAATAGCCGTGTCCGCGGTGAAGGACTTCTGGTTGCCTATATAGTTCATAGACAAGTGAAAGTGGATACTCTAAAATGCGCAAGATAAGTGCGAGTGCTATGGATGGCCTTCTCGTAGGGAGACGGGAGCAAATCCATAGTGGTGTATTGATTGGTGAATATGTGGACTCGTGTGCGCCACCTCAAAAGAGTTACTTGCAGACGTAGTACAGGATAGCCACTGAGTCAAAGCTGGATTGCTGCAGTTAAACTCCACCACCCCCTTTATTGATACTGATGCATATGTAGCTAGTTCTGATGTAACTCTTGCTGAGTAGAATTGTACTCAAGTTTTCTTAAATAATGTTTGAAGAGAGACTTCGGTCTCACTAGTGGTTATGCGTGGACTTCGAAGTTTAGCTTGTTACCTCAGCTACGATCTTGTACCCTTGGGAATGTCTGGTAGATAGTCAGGCTTGATAGCCTTATTCCTTTTCAAATGTGTGTACTCAGACATGTTTATGCTTCCGTTGCCTGTATGCTCTGTATGTTGGGTCATGTGACCCCTCTTTGTAATAAATACTATGATGGCTCTTCTGGGCCTTTATCTATATGAGTTTTTGAGTTATGTTCTGATGCCATGTTGTACAGCACATACTTGCATGTTATGCGTATGTGCAATGTGTATTGCTATGTGTGGGATCCGACAATTAGTTGTTTACCCTTGGTAGCCTATTGCTATTTCTCGAGCTTGCGTTGTATTCCCTCGAAGAGGAAAGGGTGATGCAGCACAGTAGCGTAAATATTTCCCTCAGTTTTTGAGAACCAAGGTATCAATCTAGTAGGAGACCACGCGCGAGTCCCTCGCACCTGCACAAACAAATAAGAACTTCGTAGCCAACGCGATAAGGGGTTGTCAATCCCTTTACGGTCACTTACGAAAGTGAGATCTGATAGAGATGATAGTTTGATATTTTTGGTATTTTTGGATATAAGAACAGAAAGTAAAAACGGAAAAGTAAAGTAGATTGTAGATTGATATGTTGAGAATAGACCCGGGGGCCATAGCTTTCTCTAGTGGCTTCTCTCATGATAGCATAATTCTACGGTGGGTGAACGAATTACTGTCGAGCAATTGATAGAAAAGCGAATGATTATGAGACTATCTAGGCATGATCATTATATATAGGCATCACGTCCGAGACAAGTAGACCAAAACGATTCTGCATCTACTACTATTACTCCACACATTGACCGCTATCCATCATGCATCTAGAGTATTAAGTTCATAAGAACAGAGTAACGCCTTAAGCAAGATGACATGATGTAGAGGGATAAACTCAAATAACATGATACAAACCCCATCTTTTTATCCTCGATGGAAACAATACAATATGTGCCTTGCTGCCCTACTGTCACTGGGAAAGGACACCGCAAGATTGAACCCAGAGCCAAGCACTTCTCCCATCGCAAGAACTAAAGATCTAGTAGGCCAAACCAAACCAATAATTCAAAGAGACTTGCAAGGATATTATAATCATACATAAATGAGTTCGGAAAAGAACCAAATAATTCTCATAGATAATGTTGATCATAAACCCACAATTCATCAAGTCTCGACAAACACACCACAAAAAGAGATTACATCGAATAGATCTCCTCGAAGACCGAGGAGAACTTGGTATTGAGATCCAAAGAGAGAGAAGAAGCCATCTAGATCTGTGGTAAACTATCAACAACTCATGGTGAGGCGATGTTGATGATGTTGAAGCACTCCGTGGTAGATCCCCCCTCTGGCAGAGCTTCGGAACAGGCCCCAAGATGGGATCTCACGGGTACAGAAGGTTGCGGTGGTGGAACTAGTGTTTTCTCTCTGTTTCTGATGGTTTCGGGGAACGTAGGTATATATAGGAGGAAGGAGGGCACCGGGGGCCAGACGTGGGGCCCACGAGGCAGGGGGGCGCCCCCCACCCTCGTGGACGCCACGTTAGCCCTAATTCGTGGTTGTCAAGTCTCCCGTGCGTATTTTGCTCCAAAAATATATCTCCCGAAGTTTCATTCCATTTGGACTCCGTTTGATATTCCTTTTCTGTAAAACCCTAAAATAGGCAAAAAAACAGCAATCTGGACTGGGCCTTTGGGTTAATAGATTAGTCCAAAAAATAATATAGAAGTGTATAACAAAGCCTATTAAACATCCAAAACATCATAAAAAATAGCATGGAACAATCAAAAATTATAGATACGTTGGAGACATATCAAGCATCCCCAAGCTTAATTCCTGCTCGTCCTCGAGTAGGTAAATGATAAAAACAGAATTTTTGATGTGGAATGCTAACCAACATAATTTTCAATGTAGTTCTCTTAATTGTGGCATGAATGTTCAGATCTGAAAGATTCAAGACAAAAGTCTATATTGACATAAGAAATAATAATACTTCAAGCATACTAACAAAGCAATCATGTCTTCTCAAAATACTATGGCTAAAGAAAGTTATCCCTACAAAATCATATAGTCTGGCTATGCTCCCTCTTCATCACACAAAATATGCATATCATGCACAACCCCGGTTTCAGACAAGCACTTGTTTTCTTACTCTATTCTTTCAAACCTTTCAACTTTCACGCAATACATGAGCGTGAGCCATGGATATAGCACTATGTGGAATAGAGTGGTGGTTGTGGAGAAGACAAAAATGAGGGAGATAGTCTCACATCGACTAGGCGTATGACACTACAGGAATCAGGCATTTTGCCGACATGTGCTCTTTTTGCCGTCAACATTTCGTCGGGGTAGACGGCAAATGGTGGTTTTGCCGTCATGAGCAGACGGCAAAAAAATATTATCGGCAAAAAATAATAAAAAACAGACGGCGAAAGGCAACACACGGCAAAGACATATTTGCCGTCAACTACGTGTGCAAATGACGGCAAAGATGAATAATTGCCGACTTGGTTCACTGTGACTGACGGCAAAAAACTGTGATGTAAACGGGCCTAAACGGACATATTTTGCTGTCTTGTTCTTGGCCCAGCTGATGGCAAAAATAGATGATTTGCCGTCTGCTGCTCTATACAGATGACGGCAAATCTTAACATCTCTTCTCAGAAAAAAAAAGAGCAAAGACTAAAAAAATAAAGAAAAGAAAACCCCCACCCTCCCAAAAAAAACCCCAACCCACCCCGATCTCACACGTTCTCAGTTTCCCCACTCCACCCCCAGCCTCCCGTGCGCGCCGCCGCCCTCACTGGTCGTCGCCGCCGCCCTCACCGGTCGCCGCCGCCGCCCTCACCGGTCGCCGCCGCCGCCCTCACCGGTCGCCGCCGCCGCCGATTTCCCCAAGATGGCCGGAGGCTATGCATCCCGTCGGCCATTCCCGCCCCACCGCGAGGGAGGAGACCGGCCGGCCGTTGCGCCTCCCCGCCGGTCGCAGCCCGCCACCCCAAGATCAGGGCCGGCCGCGCCGGTCCCCGTCAGCCACCGCTCCCGATCCACGCCGTCCCCGTCAGTCCCCGCCCTCGGTTCAGGTACAAATTTCTGCTCCCGTTCATACACTTTGGTTCACATGTTGTTAAATAAAATTTCTACTAGTACTCTTTGACGAAAAAATGTACTACTGCGGCAGAGTATCTACTAGCTACAGATCAGGTCATATGTGTACAAAAGTGAAATCTGCCTGCGTTTGTAAATCACAAGAAAAGACCTTTTTTACGGCCACAAACTAACAAGCAGAAATTGGCCACTAGAAATCCCAGTTCTCTACTCCAGTTACTACTACAAATTTGAAGAATATTTTGCCAGAAGTTATGAACAATCACGTGATGCACATCCATGCACAAGAACACCTGACGCACATACACTAGCAGGAACGAAAATATTACCTACAAGGTTGATTGTTTGGCATGGTCATCGCCTCCACGACGGGGTCCTACAACTCATCGTGATCTGCGCCCACCTCGCTACACCTCCCTGCCGCCGTGCTCCTGGTCCTGCGTGCTGCGGCGATGTTGCCGTGCGCCCCATCGTCGTGCTCCACCTCTAGATCGAGCCTTCCGTCGCATGTGTGAACTGATGGTATATGCATGCTTTGACAAGCTGAGATGGAGGGGTCAAGGGGATTTATGGAGTTCGGCAACCACCGGCCAGTGGAGCTAGCTGCAGGCCGCACCACATCTGAATGGTTGGCGTGGCTGGAGTAGTTACTCGGTGGGGATTGGGAATTTCCTTTGTAGTAGTATTTTTATTTACTATATACTAATATAAATGAAAAGGGACAGAGTATATGAATAGGTCGGGTTCGGTTATATCCATGGGTATAAAATTATATCCATGCCCTATCCATCATTAGTCGGGTCGGGTTCGGGCGTTGTCCATGGGTACAAAATTGTATCCAAACCCTACCCACTCGGGTCGGGTATCCGCGGGTATCCGTACCCATGGATAAAATTGCCATCCTTACCTGTGTTCTTGTGGGGGTGATGACGGAAGGCAGACTGGAACCTCGAGAGTCGAGGCCATCGTAATATAGAAATATATGCAGAGTAATGAAGCTCTGTACCATAGCCCATAAAACTGAATGTAGAAATTAAAGTGATCAAATATATATGCTCTGGTGATCTAATATATCTGAACCAAAAAGTTATGTGCAAGGTTATGTCTACTTACAGGCTTCGCTTGGCTTGAATGTTGAATGTTACAATTGCATATGCTATACTGGCTTGAATGTTGACCATCCATTTGGCTCCATCTCCAATGCTGCTTGACATATTCTGAATCAAAATAACAAATTGTTTATGGTGTCAGCAGCTCAACACATAAGAAACAGGAACTCCCTCTTACTAGTAGTTCCCATTACTTGGAGAAGCATGGCAAACAAAGGCCACACGAACACAGAACATATTATTTTTTGGGTTCTTTCTTTCTTGCGTATTTTCTTTTGGTTAGATGTTGTTGAGATGTGAGATGATGTTGTTGATGTTGTTTATTAGATTGTTGTGTGAGTGCTTATGTTGGTTGTGCCGGTGCTTTTCATGTCCAGGTATCTTCTCTTCATCTCGAGGAGCACCATTGGTCCCGTTGTTGTTGCCCACGTCGTTCGACTACTGCCTCTACGTATGGTCTAGGGGTGAGCTCGACTATCATCTCTTCCCCCTCCCCTATTTGCTTTGTTCCCGTTGTCGTGCCGATGCCAATACATTTTGCTTTCATGTCAAGTCTCGTAACCTAGGCGTCTCCCGTTCGAAAGGGTGACATCTATAAATATGCATGTCTTTGCATATTTATAAGCGTCATCTTTTCGAATTGTCCACGTTATCCATGGACAGCCCGAGTACGTGTAGATTGGGTTTCGTTTCCCGTGCTCTACTTTGGTTCGAGGCAAAATTTCGTCAGCGCCACCCCGTTGTTCTCCGGGTACACCTTCTCTCTGCTTGTTGCTGAGACGTGTATCTGGAGAACAGCGGGGAGGTGCTGCCGAAATTTTGCCTTGGACCGGAGTAGAGCGTGGGGAACGAACCCAATCTACACGTACTCGGGTGGGATTAGGACCCATCTTTACCTATTAGAGATAGGATTCAATCCATGAATGTCTGTTTCCTTTTGCATGGTAAAAAAATAAAACTGTGGCGTAAATAATATGACAAAAGTAATTAGTTATGTATCTATTCCTAATTACATTATATATAACTTGATGAATATGAATTTGGTGCCCGTATTGTCAGTGCAAGTAGCGGTATGGATGATCGTGAGTGGATGTATACTGGCCACCCTAGTCAGGCTGGCATGACCGTTGAGTGGGTGGACAAGACCAATGAATTCGTAGAAGCAGCATTTTCTAGTGGCAAGAGAAAAACTTGGTGTCCCTGCTTGAAGTGCAACAACTATCTAGAATAGTCAAAGAAGACTATGTGTTTACACCTGCAGAAGCATGGGTTTATGCCTAGTTATACTCAGTGGACCTTTCATGGCGATACTGAACGTAGCAGAGAGGAGGTGGTGCGTCGGCACACCAACGACAATGGTACCGGGATCGATGACATGGTAGCCGACTTCAACGATGCACGTGATGCCGGATCAGAGGAAGAACCAGAGGAGTCTGCGAGGGCGTTCTTAGAAATGTTGAATTCGTCACAGCAACCTCTTCACGACTACACAGATCAGTGCCAGCTGGATGCCATCGGACAAGCAATGTCTATGAAGACCCAGTTCAACATGAGCAGAGATAACTTTGATTCAATGATGACCTCTTGGGGTCGCTCTCTCCCTAAAGGTCACAAACTGCCTAAAAGCTGGTATGAAGCGAAGAAAACCCTACGTGCACTTAAGATGCCGTATGAGCAGATACACGCTTGCCCAAATGGATGTGTCTTATTTACGAAAGAGTATGTCGACGACAAGTATTGTGCCAAGTGCGGCTCCTCTAGGTATATCGAGAGAGTCCTCGGTGATGGTACGAAGAAGCATACCAAATTCCCTGCAAATGTTCTTCGGTATCTTTCAATCCTGCCAAGAATTCAACGCCTTTACTTGAACAAAGACACGGCCAAACAGATGGTATGGCACAAATATGGGATAAGACGCGACAAGGATGATCATGGGAGACCAATGTTGATACATCCGTCTTGTGCCCAATCATGGAAGAATTTCGATCGATTACATCCTGAGAAAGCAAAAGAGGCAAAGAATGGACGAGTCGCCATCGGACTCGATGGGTTCAATCCGTTTGGTTTTGTCTCAAAGACATATAGTTGTTGGCCTGTGTTTGTTGTTCCCCTCAACCTCCCCCCCCCGGCGTCCTAATGCAACGCAAGCACATATTCCTATCGTTGATTATTCCAGGGCCCAAGTATCCGGGGAAGAATATAAATGTTTACCTCCAGCCACTAATAGATGACTTGAAAGAAGCTTGGGTGAATGGGATACAGACATACGATGCTGCTAGCAAGAAAAACTTCAAAATGCATGTTTGGTACCAGTACTCATTGCATGACCTACCGGCGTTTTCACTTTTCATGGGGTGGTCTGTGCATGGGAGGTTCCCATGCCCCAGATGCAAGACAAACCTTCATTGTCGTTGGCTGCAACATGGTCACAAGTATTCTTGCTTCGATTTACATAGACAACATTTGTTGCCTGACCATCCATTCAGACAAGACAAGAAGAACTTCATGAAAGGTGAAGTTGTTGAACACTCGGCACCACCTGAGATGACAGGTGAACAGATTCGTGATCAACTAAACGCTCTCCAACCTGATCCCAACCGTCCAGGGTATTTCTTGGGATATAATGAAGAACACGCCTGGACTCATAAGCCATGCTTCTGGGATCTCCCCTACTTCCACCAGCTCGAGCTTCCACATAACATTGATGTAATGCACACTGAAAAGAATATCGCCGAGGCCTTTTTTGGCACATTGTTCAACATTGCTGAGAAGACGAAGGACAATACTAAGGCTAGACTAGATGTGATGAAGCTATGTGATAGACCCGAACAAAACTTGCGGCAACCCATAGGCCGGAAGAATTGGACGACGCCACGGGCTAGGTTTGTTCTTACAAGGGAACAAAAGAAGGAGATACTCATGTGGTTCAAAACTTTGTTGTTCCCCGATGGGTATGCAGCGAATCTAATGAGGGCAGTGAATCTTGATTAATTGAAGCTCAACGGGATGAAGAGTCATGATTGGCACATATGGCTTGAGCGGTTAATGCCAGTGATGATTCAAGGCTATATCCCTGAGGACGATTGGGAAGTATTGGCAGAGCTGAGCTATTTCTTTCGTGTTCTTTGTGCTAATGAAGTATCTCCCACTGTGATAGATGACATGGAAAAACGGGCACCCGAGTTGCTCTGCAAGCTAGAGAAGATATTTCCACCAGGCTTCTTTAATCCGATGGAACATATGATTTTACACCTCCCTTCTGAGGCAAGATTGGGTGGCCCTGTGCAGAATCGTTGGTGCTATGGACTTGAGAGAATGCAAAAGACTCTTCGAGCTAAATGTACAAATAAAAGTAGAATTGAAGCATCCATAGCCGAGGCATTCTTGGCGAAAGAGGTGACAAACTTCACGACATCATGCTATGCGGCCAATATTCCAAGCTTGCATAATGTGAAGTCCCGTTACAATACTGGCGACCCCAAACATGAATCCAAGCTCAGCCTCTTCAAAGGGCAACTCGGACCTGTTGGTGCTTCTGGTTCAAATAAGAGTTTGGCTATGAAAGAGTGCAGCTCTCTTACGTTGTATATCCTCACCAACCTAAAAGAAGTGCGGCCATACATTGAGTAAGTGATTGGTACATTATGTAAGATTACTCATATGTTTGTGGCTAAGTACTCTCATTTCTCATTGCTCAGTGAATTCGTTGCTCAATTCTCAAATGGAGTGGTCGAACGTGATTCACTCGAAGAGTATGAGCTTCTTGCTGGCAACATAGACGGGAATTACGGTTTCATTTCTTGGTTCAAAGGAAAGGTATATATACTTCTTATTATGGAAGAACTTAAGTTGGTACTACGTGTGACTAATACACCGATCCTTCCCACTTGAACTTGTAGGGTACGTCAATATTGGACAAAGAGTTGAAATAAATTGCTAATGGCTTTGACTATAAGGTCGGTACATTCGATAAATACGACATCAATGGGTATCGCTTCCGCACACATGAGAACGAGGAATGTCGGGCCGATCTAAAATCAAAAAACACCGGAGTGTCGGCTATTTGCAATGGAGTCGAGTATTATGGAAGACTTGATGAAATATATGAACTGCATTACTTTGGGGCAAATCCTCCAAAAGTCATTTTCTTCAAATGCCATTGGTTCGATCCGGAGAAGGTTAGGCGGAGAGATGATATTGGGCAAGTCAAAATTCGACAAGACAGCAAATTGGAATGCGAGGATGTCTATATTGTGGCTCAACAGGCGACGCAAGTTTTCTATCTCAAGTACGCATGCCAAAAGAAGGCGCATCTTAAGGGTTGGGATGTCGTGTATGATGTGCCGCCACGTGGTAAAAAATGTTCCCCCAGTGAAGAGGATTATCAACCTCACATTGACCCCGACACATATGATGGAGAATTCTTCCAAGAACATGGGCCTAGAGGTCGTCGCAACATTCATCCACGCACGGAAGTACACATTGACAATGATGAAGAAGAAGAAGAAGCAGATGAGGAAGAAGAAGAGGTTACGAACGTGGAAGACCTATCAATGCTTGAGCGGTTATGTCAAGGCATTGCCGATGATGTTGACGATGACGGCCAACACTCCGATGACATTGTTGACGACACGCGTGATACTGATGATGACGAGGAAGAAGAAGAGGAAGAAGAGGCAGATTGTGATCCAGATGATCCCGACTATTTTTAGTTGTAATGTAAAATTGTAATGTTGTTTTTGTACTAGTTGCCTTACCATTATCCCGAACATGCTGTAATGTTGAATTTATAATATTTTGAACTTTTGCTTATTTATTTGAGCAATAGTGTTGTATTTGTACTATAATTGTCTTAGTGATTCTCATTCCATTTTTTCTTTGAACTTATGATTATTTATTTGGACTATAATGGTGTATTCGTACTAAGTGCTTTACTATTTGTCGTAGCAGGTGAGTGAAGCATGGTGGGCCCGCATCGAAAAAGGGCTGCTAGTGCTACGACAGAGAAGGCCCCACTCAAGATAGCGAGAAATCTGCTCACCAGTTTTCTGGCCGATCCTCCCGATGCACCCTCTCATGCTCAGCATCCTCGAGGAAGAGGCCGAGGAAGTGGTGGACATGGAGGAAAGGCTAAGAGAAACCCGGTTCGGCCTCGCTCGCCACCACCTGCCGTGACACCACTTGACGAGGAACGGGTGGACGAGCCGATGCCTCACTCCCCTGTGTCTGAGGAGGAACAGATGGACGAGCTTGTGTCTCACTCCCTTGTGTCTGAGGAGGAACGGATGGACGAGCCTGTGTCTCACTCCCCCGTGCTTGAGGATGAGCCGATGTCTCACTCCCCCGTGCCTAATGATGGGGAGGAGGAGGGTGATGGTTTAATTGCAGTTCCCAAGGGTCGGTCTGTGTTCCTGCATGGTGCATCAAGGCTCCCGGAATGAGAGAAACCTGTCGAGCAAAGGCCGTGCATTACTCCATATGGAGTAAGGTAACTAACCTTGGCTTCCCATTTTTCTACCTTCAATGTATGCAACAATTGCTCATAACTTTGGCGTCTCGCTATGTAGCGGTTGGACAGAAGTTGGAGATGAGGAGGCGGGTAAGTACCGACACGTGAACATGACCATTGGGATCCTCCTTAAGGAGCATTTCCCTGGCATGGTTACTTTGCCAGGGGAGGGCAATGTTTCGGAGGTAGCATCGACTTGGGACCACTACAAAGCCTGTGAGGATGTTGGTACATTCAACAACATCGAGGTTCACAACAAAGCCGAGCGGGTCTTTGCTGAACTTTGGGTAATCATTAAGTTTAGTTCACACATTGCATATATATAATCCATAGCTAGTTAATTTCTAATCTCGTTTAATCTCATGTGTATTTGCAAGATTTCTATAGATGCGAGGATGGGAAGTTGGAGGAGGCACAAAGGAACGTCAACATTCATTGTAAGAAGCTTGTGCGCAATATGTTCTATGATGCACGCGTTATTGCCGTCCGTTCTTATAAGGCATCTCAGGGCTATAAGATGGCTACTAAGAAACCAGCTACGAAAATCTTTCTTCACAAGGACGAGTACATGCAGGTAAATAAATCATGTTCATCCTTGTTATTTCCTCAATTTGCCGGCACTCATTTCTTTTGACTTATATGAGATGCAAATGATCAATTAGGTTACTCCTAGATGGTGTGCTGATAAGGGGGAGTGTTGGGAGCGAATTGTGGACTACTGGTGTTCTAAAGAGTATATGTTGAAACACGTCGATTACAAAAATCGGCGAAAGGCAATGATTTATCCACCACACCATCAAGGCAACTTGAACCTCAAGGGATTCAAGAAAATATGGGTACATCTTTCCTCCCATTGATTTGTTCTTCATAAGTTCTTTCTTGTCATACATGTTGCCAATCCTTGTGATGAAATTCTAATGATGTTGGTTTGGTTGCAGGGGCGTTACCACAAGGTTCCGGAGCCCAACCTTTTTGTTTGGTATGCTCTGGCCCATAAGGCACCGTACAGAAAAGCCACACCATATGACCCGTCTGACACATCGTCTGCGTACACCAACAAGACCGCCTACAATCGGCTGACCAAAGTTAAAGAGGTGGCAACAAAGCTGAGAGGGCCCGACTATGATGTGACATCGGAGCCCCTTGACCACGAGTTGGTTATGATCACTGGAGAGGGAAGGAAGCATGGCAAGGAAGCGATTGGAGGAGGCATGTTTCCTAGGTCCTCCACTCGCACTCTACCTGAGTACAAGGCTTGGCTAGGTCTGCCAAAATCTTTTGTATGTCAACGCGGGACTCCGGCAAGGGCTGAGATGGAGGTATTCTATAATAGTCTTTCTACCTATGATTTTTCTAAGTCTTACATAATGCTGGATTTGAAGATGCAATTGCGACCCCATATTCTGTAGTCTCTACTCGAGGAGAAGTTGGCAGAGGAGAGGCGACGGGCGGCGGCGGAGAGGGCGGAGGAGAGGCGACTGGCGGCGGAGGAGAGGGCGGCAGAGAGGGCGGAGGAGAGGCGACTGGCTAATGAGAGGACACAACAGGCGTTGTGGGCACAAAATACTCAAAACTTTCAGATGTTTACAGTTAGTTCCTTAATAGCCAAGCACAATTCCTTAATAGTTAGCACATGTAGTCTTTTACTACCCGTACTTAACTTTCACTCCTCTTTAACATAATTTGCAGGCTTATTGCACCCAGAATGGTAGGCCCGCTTTCAATATGTCTGCCTTTACTCCATGCTCTACGGTTAGTTAACTAAAATACTTTCAAGGATCATTATTGCATTTCTTTGTCCGAGTGTCATGCTAACCATGTAATGCTTCATGCAGTATCCATCGACCCACGGATCGAATAATGCTGGATCTTCACATGCTCCTGGCTTAGGTGGCAATAACCTTGATGGTTCTCTGCATCTTTGAGATATACTACCGTTAGTGCCTCCATATCTCATTTACAAGTAGAGACCACTTGAACATCTTCATAATTTAGTGACATATGGACATATGCCCATGATCTAGAAACTGACAAGTACATTTGACCCATTAGCTATGCATTATTGAAGCTATATATTTTCTTGATTTAGAGACCATTTGAAGCTATGTATTTATGATTTAGAGACCACCTGGAGATCTTCATTGTTTAGTATGTTAAATTGAATTGAACTTATATCAAACCATTTGTATCACACGATGATTTAGAGACCACTTGAAGACCATTTGAACCATACCATTTCTACTTATTATCATGACTTAGAGATCTTCATGATTTAGAAACTTGCAAGTGTTGATTTATCACCATTTGAACCATTTGAAGATCAAACTTATAACTAGAGACCATTCATGAAGTTCTTTGTGATTTAGAGTGTTAAATTTGAAATCTTCAAAATTTGACAAGTGTTAAAGAAACTCCATATGGGCTAGAAGCTATTTTTGTGGGACCTTGCAATGGAATATGAATATGGTGTGATATGGATCACTATTTATTTTGTTGGGTCTTCGAGTACTTTCTTTTGTATATTTGACATCTTCATGATTTAAAGCACCTTATTTTGTTATTGTGGACACGTAGCCCTTTATTTTATTGTTGTGCCAAAATTTGACATATGTGCATGATTTCTTCTTGTAGGTTGCCATATGGATCCTCTTTTGGACTATGATATGGGCATGAAGACATTTATCGTAGTGCGAAATATTATGTAGTGATGCCTGCTGTATATATATGCGAAATATTATGTAGTGATGCCTGCTATACATATTCATATGCTATGAAACATTTATATATGGACTGTGCTATATGGATGTGTTATGGACTGTGCTATATGGATATATATATGGATGTGTTATGGACTGTGCTATATGGATATATATATGGATGTGTTATGGACTGTGCTATATGAATATGTATATGAACTGTGCTATATGTGCGAGGAATCATTGCTGTGTTATATTGTCTATATGTATTCTCGTGTTCATTGTCTATATCTACTATCATTTTTCTATTTATCTATATGTGTCAGGAATCATTACTGATTTTTGTTTTTTAATAAAAAGAGTGTTGCCTCTTTGTCGTCATGTTCATGACGGCAAAAAAGGACACGTGGCGCCCTAGTGTACAGCCTGTCAGAAGGGTTTGCTGTCTATGCAAAAGTAGATGACGGCAAAGATATAGCAAGTTTGCCGTCTGGTATAGTATACGCTGCCAGCAAAAAAGGTGGTGGCCTTGCCGTCTTGTAGTCCCGCACTTGACGGCAAAAAAATTCGTAGTTTGCCGTCTGGGATACCTTTAGCCTGACGGCAAAAAGAACTCATGCCGTCCGGTGGATGGACGTTCCGTCTATTTACTTTTTTTTGCCGTGTAGGAATTCTGGCTGACCGCAAAATGTCTTCACTGACGGCAAAATTTTTGCCGTCATCTCAACGTTGGACTGACGGCAAAATGAGACTTTGCCGATTTTGAGGTTGCCGACATATTTTGCCGTCATGGGCTGACGGAAAAAAATTTGCCGTTTGTAATCCTTTCTTTGCCGTATGTAGCGTACTGACGGCAAAATGCCTGATTCCTGTAGTGTGAACGGGCTATGGAGTTTCCCATCAATAGATATCAATGTGAGTTAGTAGGGATTGCCATGCAACGGATGCACTGGAGCTAAATATGTATGAAAGCTCAACAAAAGAAACTAAGTGGGTGTGCATCCAACTTGCTTGCTCACCAAGACCTAGGGCATTTGAGGAAGCCCATCGTTGGAATATACAAACCAAGTTCTATAATGAAAATTCCCACTAGTATATGAAAGTTACTAAACATGAGATGCTATATCATGAAGAACATGGTGCTACTTTGAAGCACAAGTGTGGAAAAGGATAGTAGCATTGTCCCTTCTCTCTTTTCTCTCATTTTTTGTTGGGGCTTTCTCTTTTTTTAGCCCCTCTCTATATTTTTTTGGTCCATCTCTTTTTTTGTTTGGCCTTTCCTCACATGGGACAATGCTCTAATAATGATGATCATCACACTTTTATTGATTTACAACTCGATACTAGAACAAAGTATGACTCTATATGAATGCCTCCGGCGGTGTACCGGGATGTGCAATGAATCAAGAGTGACATGTATGAAAAATTATGCATGGTGGCTTTGCCACAAATACGATGTCAACTACATGATTATGTATGGCAATATGACAATATGAAGCGTGTCATATGAACTGAACGGTGGAAAGTTGCATGGAAATATATCTCGGAATGGCTATGGAAATGCCATGATAGGTAGGTATGGTGGCTGTTTTGAGGAAGATATATGGTGGCTGTTTTGAGGAAGGTATATAGTGGGTGTATGGCATCGGCGAAAGTTGCGCGGTACAAGAGAGACTAGCAATGGTGGAAGGGTGAGAGCGCGTAATATCCATGGACTCAACATTAGTCATAAAGAACTCATATACTTATTGCAAAAATTTACGAGTCATCAAAACAAAGCAATCAACGCATGCTCCTGGGGG
>LR738711.1:300420977-300431245 GCA_902687465.1 Secale cereale
GTTGGTAGAAGTTAACCATCGCGCGCCTCTGACCTCCACATAAAGGATGACACTCTACAAATACCTCATGCTCTAACTTCGTCACATAGCGGTTCACCATACGTGCATGCTATGGGAATCGCTAACTTTAACACAAGTATTTCTCAATTACATAATAACTCCACTAGCATGACTCTAATATCACTATCCTCATATCTCAAAACAATTATCAAGCATCCTACTTCTCATCATATTCAATGCACTTAGTATGAAAGTTTTTACTACATTCATTTTGGATGCCTATCATGTTAAGGCTAGTTTTATAGCCAAAGAACATTACCATGCCATTCTAATAGACTCTCAAAAAGATATATGTGAAGCATGAGAGATCAACAATTTCTTCAAAATAAAATTTCCACCGTGCAATAAAAGATATAAGTGAAGCACTAGAGCAAAAACTATTCAACTCAGAAGATATAAGTGAAGCACATAGAGTGTTCTAACAATTCCTAGGCCATATTTATCTCTATAAAAAAGGTGTGTCCAGCAAGGATGACTGTGGAAAACTAACAAGCAAAGACTCAAAATGATACATGACGCTCCAAGTAAAACACATATCATGTGGTGAATAAAAATATAGTCCCGAGTATAGTTACCGATAGATGAAGACGAAAGAGGGGATGCCTTCCCAGGGCATCCCCAAGCTTAGGCTTTTGGTTGTCCTTGAATTTTACTTTGGGGTGCCTTGGGCATCCCCAAGCTTAGGCTCTTGCCACTCTTTGTTCCGTAGTCCATCAAAGCAATACTCAAAACTTCAAAACTTCACAACACAAAACTTAGACAAAAATCTCGTGAGCTTCGTTAGTATAAGAAAACAAACCACCACTCAAAGGTACTGTAATGAACCCATTCTTTGTTTATATTGGTGTTGAACCTACTGTATTCCAACTTCTCTATGATTCATACTCCCCAATACTACTCATAGATTCATCAGAATAAGCAAACAACACATGAAAAACAGAATCTCTCAAAAATAGAACAGTCTGTAGTAATCTGTAACTTTTGCATACTTCTATAACTCCAAAAAACATTTAAATAAATTGTTAAATGTGAGGAATTTGTCTATTAATTATCTTCAAAAAGAGTCAACTAAATAGCACGCTCTAGTAAAATCTGGTGACTATTCTAGCGACCGCTAACGATTCTGTTTTTTACAGCAAGATCATATAAACTTCACACAAGTCTTCCCAAAGGTTCTATTTGGCACAAACACTAATTAAAACACAAAACCACATCTAAACAGAAGATAGATGCAATATTTATTCCTAAACAGAAGCAAAAACAAAAAATATAAAATTGGCTTGCCTCCCAACAAGCGTTATCGTTTTACGCCCCTAGCTAGGCACGATACAAGGATAGATCTACGTATTGCTATCTTTGGAAGGCAATTCATAAGTAGCTCTCATAATAGATTCATATGGTAATTTGATTTTCTTTGTAGGAAAGTGTTCCATTCCTTTCCTTAACGGAAATTGGAATCTTATATTTCCTTCCTTCATATCAATAATTGCACCAATCGTTCTAAGGAAAGGTCTACCAAGAATAATAGGACATGAAGGATTGCAATCTATATCAAGAACAATGAAGTTTACGGGCACATAATTCCTATTGGCAACAATAAGAACATCATTAATCCTTCCCATAGGTTTCTTAATAGTGGAATCCGCAAGATGCAAATTTAAAGAACAATCATCAAGCTCATGGAAACCTAACAAATCACACAAAGTTTTTGGGATAGTGGAGACACTTGCACCCAAATCACCCAAAGCAAAGCATTCATGATCTTTAATTTTATGTTTAATAGTAGGTTCCCATTTATCATAAAGCTTTCTAGGGATAGAAACTTCTAATTCAAGTTTTTCTTCATAAGGTTGCATTAAGGCATCAACTATGTGTCTGGTAAAAGCTTTATTTTGACTTCAAGCATGCGGATAGTTTAGTACGGATTGCAACAAGGAAATACAATCAATCAAAGAGAAATTATCATAATTTAATCCCTTGAAATCCAAAGTAGTGGGTTCATCACTATGCAAAGTTTTAATCTCTTCACTCCCACTTTTAACAATTTTAGCATCAAGATCTAAAAACTCTGAACCATTCGGACACCTTTTAATTAAAGTAGACTCATCTCCAATCCCATCTTTATCAAGATTCATACTATAAAACAAGGATCTAATAGGAGACACATCAATAACTTTCAGATATTCATCTTTATTTTCATGATAACTAGAAGAACACGCTTTTATATAACTCTCTTTTTTTGCACGCATCCTAGCTGTTCTTTCTTTGAATCAATGGAAATTCGCATGGCTTTGAGAGACTCATTGATACCATGCTTAGGTGGAATAGATCTAAGTTTCAAAGAATTAACATCAAGAGTAATTCTATCCACACTTCTAGCCAATTCATCAATCTTAAGCAATTTTTCCTCAAGCAAAGCATTGAAATTCTTTTGCGAATTCATAAACTCCTTAACACTAGTTTCAAATTCAGAAGGAATCTTTACATAAGAGTTATTATATGAATTTCCATAATTATTAGAGGAATTACCAGGAAAAGGCCTGGGATTAAATTTTCCTCTATAAGCATTGTTACCAAAATTATTCCTACCAACAAAATTCACATCCAAAGATTCATTATTATTTTCAATCAACGTGGATAAAGGCATATCATTAGGATCAGAAGAAGCACTCTTAGCAACAAATAATTTCACAAGTTCATCCATCTTTCCACTCAAAACACTAATCTCTTCAATAGCATGCACTTTTTTACTAGTAGATCTTTCGGTGTGCCATTGAGAATAATTAACCATAATATTATCTAGGAGTTTGGTAGCTTCTCCTAAGGTAGTTTCCATGAAAAAGTGCCTCCTGCGGCCGAATCTAAAAGATTTCTAGAAGCAACATTCAAGCCAGCATAAAAGTTTTGAATAATCATCCATAAGTTCAAACCATGTGTAGGGCAATTATGTATCATTAATTTCATTCTCTCCCAAGCTTGTGCAACATGCTCATGATATAGTTGCTTAAAATTCATAATATTGTTTCTAAGAGAGATGATCTTAGCAGGAGGGAAATACTTAGAGATAAAAGCATCTTTGCATTTATTCCACGAATCAATACTATTTCTAGGCAAAGATGAAAACCAAGTTTTAGCACGATCTCTAAGTGAAAACAGAAATAACTTCAATTTAACAATATTATTATCTGTATCCCTCTTTTTTTGCATATCACACAAATCAACAAAGTTGTTTAGATGGGTAGTGGCATCTTCACTAGGAAGGCCGGAAAATTGATCTTTCATGACAAGATTCAACAGAGCAGCATTGATCTCACAAGATTCAGCATCGGTAATAGGAGCAATCAGAGTGCTAATAAAATCATTATTGTTGGTATTGGAGAAGTCACATAATTTAGTATTGTTCTGAGCCATTGTGACAAGCAAGCAATCCAACACACAAGCAAACAAGAAGCAAGCGAACGATAAACACACGGCAAAAAGAAGAGCAAATAAAACGGCAAGGGTGAAGTGGGGGAGAGGAAAATGAGAGGCAAATAAATGTAATGCGAAGGATAAGGGTTTGTGATAGGTACTTGGTATATTACTTTTGCGTAAGCCTCCCCGGCAACGGTGCCAGAAATTCTTCTTGCTACTTCTCGAGCTTGCGTTGTATTCCTTCGAAGAGGAAAGGGAGATGCAGCACAGTAGCGTAAGTATTTCCCTCAGCTTTTTGAGAACCAAGGTATCAATCAAGTAGGAGACAACGCGCGAGTCCCTCGCACCTGCACAAACAAATAAGAACTTCGTAGCTAACGCGATAAGGGGTTGTCAATCCCTTTACGGTCACTTACGAAAGTGAGATCTGATAGAGATGATAGTTTGATATTTTTGGTTTTTTTGGATATAAGAACAGAAAGTAAAAACGGAAAAGTAGAGTAGATTTTAGATTGATATGTTGAGAATAGACCCGGGGGCCATAGGTTTCTCTAGTGGCTTCTCTCATGGTAGCATAATTCTACGGTGGGTGAACGAATTACTGTCGAGCAATTGATATAAAAGGGAATAATTATGATACTATCTAGGCATGATCATTATATATAGGCATCACGTCCGAGACAAGTAGACCGAAACGATTCTGCATCTACTACTATTACTCCACACATCGACCGCTATCCAGCATGCATCTAGAGTATTAAGTTCATAAGAATAGAGTAACGCCTTAAGCAAGATGACATGATGTAGAGGGATAAACTCAAATAACATGGTATAAACCCCATCTTTTTATCCTCGATGGCAACAATACAATACGTGCCTTGCTGCCCCTACTGTCACTGGGAAAGGACACCGCAAGATTGAACCCAAAGCCAAGCACTTCTCCCATTGCAAGAACTAAAGATATAGTAGGCCAAACCAAACCAATAATTCGAAGAGACTAGCAAGGATATTATAATCATACATAAAAGAGTTCAGAAAAGAACCAAATATTTATCATATATAATCTTGATCATAAACCCACAATTCATCGGATCTCGACAAACACATTGCAAAAAGAGATTACATCGAATAGATCTCCTCGAAGACTGGGGAGAACTTGGTATTGAGATCCAAAGAGAGATAAGAAGCCATCTAGATACTAACTATGGACCCGAAGGTCTGTGCAAAACTACTCACAACTCATGGTGAGGCAATGATGATGATGTAGAAGCACTCCGTGGTAGATCCCCCCTCCGGCGGAGCTCTGGAACATGCCCCAAGATGGGATCTCACGGGTACAGAAGGTTGAGGCAGTGTAACTAGGGTTTTCTCTCTGTTTCTGATGGTTTTGGGGTACGTAGGTATATATATAGGAGGAACGAGGGCACCAGGGGCCAGACGTGGGGCCCACGAGGCAGGGGGCGTGCCTTGTAGGAGGGCGTGCCCCCCACCCTCGTGGACGCCACGTTAGCCCTACTCCGTGGTTCTCAAGTCTCGTGTGCGTATTTTGCTCCAAAAATATATCTCCCGAAGTTTCATTCCGTTTGGACTCCGTTTGATATTCCTTTTCTGTAAAACCCTGAAATAGGCAAAAAAACAGCAATCTGGACTGGGCCTTTGGGTTAATAGGTTAGTCCCAAAAATAAATAAAAGCTTATAACAGAGCCCATTAAACATCATAAATAATAGCATGGAACAATCAAAAAAATTATAGATATATTGGAGACGTATCACTTATCTTATGGGGAAATGCCTCCTAGTGCTTGCACTGAGCCTTGTGTAATGCCCCGGATGTAATACTTTCCCTTTTGGGCTATATATATATATATATATATATATATATATATATATATATATATATATATATATATATATATATATATATCTGGCTTCATCAATTCCATTCCGGGTTCTTCGTCTTTCGGGTTTTCATCGTTTTGTTGTGTGCGTGTGTGGCATTCATCCATATCATGTAGTCATGTGCATCGCATTGCATTTGTGTTGTCGTTTGCATCCGGTCCCACTCGTTTCTTCCCGTTGTCCGTTTCGAGTTTCGGAGCTCTCTCACGTGTCCGTGGCATCCCCGAGGCCTACTTTGGTGTTTGGTCGTGTAACGTTCCCGTTTTGGTGTGAGACTTGTCGTGCGATGTTGTTTTGGTGTGTGTAACCCGCCTGTCAAATCTCGTCGCGTTTGGAGTTCGTTTGGTGCTCCAACAGTTATTCTCGTGGGCTGAAAGTACCTCCTCTTTAAAGCCCAAGACACCCTCCAACAGCCCACCAAACCAACCCAAACCCCTCCCTTCATATAGGCCATCCAATTGTGATCGTGTGGCCGAAAACCTCACCTCATTTGGACAACCCTAGCTCCTTGTGCCTATATAAACGTCCAACTCCCCCAATTTTCGCGTGTGAAACCCTAATGCTTCCGCAGTGCTCCGCCGGTGCTTCCACCGTTGATCCGCGGTGCTTCCACCATTGAAAATCCGTGCTTCCGACGTCCCAGGAAATCATGCTTCCGAAGTTCTTCTCCGTGCTTCCGTAGTGCCGGAGTTGCGCTTTCGTCCGACGAGTGGGCCCGCGTGGTCATCTCCTTCCTCCAGTCGTCTTCATCGCCGCCGGCCACCGCACCATCAACGCCACCGGCCGCTCCTCCTCCTCGTCGCCCCGTCATTACCTCGCCGGCCGGACCTCGCTCCCTCCGCCGCCCGGGCTCTCCGTGCCGGCCGCCGCCCCCTCAGGCCGCCGCCGCGCCGGTCCTCACCGCCGGCCGGCCAGGCCCCGCCGGCCTCCCGCCTCGCCGGGGGAAGGTCGCCGCCTTGCCCGCATCGAAGGAGCGCCGCCACCACCTGCCGAAGCGGATCGGGAGGAGGCCCGATCCCGACCGGCTCCCAGGCGCCGTTGACCCGAACCCTAGCGGCAGGTGGGCCGCGCCCGGCCCGGTAGCGCCCGCCGCCGCCCGATCCGCGCCAGGTGGGCCGGATCCCGCCGATCCGCCAGGCCCAATCCGCCTCCGCCCGAAGCCCGTTTGACTGTGTTAACCCGAGGTGGTTGTTTTTTTCACTAAGTCCCTAGAATGTTGATGTCTGATGCTGTTTTGTTTTAGGGACAACTTTTTGTGTGTTGGTCCGATTTGAGCAAATGATATGTCAAAATGATCATGGAGACTTGTACTACGTTTTGTTCCTTTGTGCCATGCATGTTTGAGGTCATCTAGATGCTTAAATATCTGTTGCAAGAGTGCTACTTGTTATAAACTGATGTTAGTAGGTGTTTTCATGCCGTGTTTGCAATGTGATAACTTGGTGCATGTTTATCCAAATGAAGCAAATGATATGTCCACGTGTTCATCATGTTATGCTCTACATGTTGGTTGCTTTAGCTTTCATGATAGATTTCATCTTGCCATGTTTATCTCCTTTGCAAAGTGCTATGTGGCTGTTATGTCGTTAAACTTGTTACGAGATGCCTCGTAGAGGAGCTCGTTGCTATTGATGTGGTTGTACCCTTGTTGCATGCTTAGATGTTTTGGACTCCCCATCATGTGTACTTTGCTGTGGTGCTTACCACTTGTCTTGATATGCTTTGAGGTGACTTAAACTTGCTCTCAAAGATGCCATGATGAAACTGTTGTTTTAACACTTAGTGAAATTTCACCAAGTCTGGAATCTGTTATTTCCAGATGCCATGTTTGCTTGTTGTTCTAGGCAAATCCATGCTAGTTTTGGGGTGACTCTTGATGATTCCTTGTTGTATAAGTTGTTGGCTATCCATTCATGCTCTCACATGCTTATTTGAGTGGCTGTAGCATATTTAACTCTTGCTCCCAAGTTGCAACAAATTACTGTTGTCAGGTTTTTGTTGTCAAGTTCAAAATGTCATAGCTTGTTGCTATTGATCCATGGCTCCTTTGGGGATGCTCCAATGGATTTGTTTGCTGTAGGATATGTCCAGTTTATGTCCATGCTCATTGCCATGATGTTTGAGTGATGTAGACTATTTATCTCTTGCTCCGAAGTTGCTATGTGGCTGTTATTTTCAGCTTGTGCATGTTTATTGTTTCGGGTGTATCTTTTAGCCCGTTGCTCCATTTTGAGCATGTCATATATAAAACTTGTGTGATTTTGCATGTAGATTCATATTATCCTCTTGTTATCATGTTTTGAAGCATTTTTCTTGATGCATATTGTTGTGCTGTAACACTGTGCTTCCTATGTAGACTTTTTGTGCTTCCATAGTGCATCTGTTTTGCTTCCATAGTGCATCAGTCATGCATCCAGTAATTTTTCTGCGCATTGCATCTTGTTTGATTTCGTGCCTTGTGTGTTTGTGTTGAGTAGAGCCGGAAGCTGAGTACGAGTATGAGAATGAGGTTACTACCGAGGTTGAGAACGAGGAGCTCTCTTACGATCCCATCGACAACTCTTCAGGCAAGATGACCGAACCCCGATAACATTACTATCTTTGCCTATTGCTAGAAGTATCGCTCTATAGTTTTGCCTCGATGCCCATGTTTTTCCTGTCAGCCTCCTATTGTAACCATGAACCTGTTTAACCACCCTACCTATGCAAACCATTTATTGGCTATACGTAGGCTTCGCTCAGCCCCTCTTATAGCATTATTAGTTGCAGGAGAAGATTGAAGATTCTTGCTACTTGTGGAAGTTGTTGGGTTATATCACACTATATAAATGCTTAAATGAAATCATCTATATATTGGTAATGGGTGGAAGGCTAAGCCTTTTGCTTGGTGATTTGTTCCACTCATGCCGCCTTAGAAACCGTATAAACCGGTGTTATGTTCCTTGATTATGCGTTCCTCACACGGTTGGGGTTATGGGACCCCCTCGATAAACCGCTAAGTGCTAAGTCTTTTCCAGCAAGTCCCAACATTGGTACTATTTGCCTAATAACTAAAAACTTGCATAGGGACTAGCTATCCCTTTTATATTTAATCAACAACCCCGGGCCAGTGCTCCACATGAGTGTTGGTCCGAAACGAGAAGACTGCGGGGCCGCCTTGGGGAAACCCGAGGTATCTGGTATACACCTGTAGGATGACTCATCCGGTCGTGTCCTGAGACTAGATATGCGCGGCTACTGTCAGGGTGTCGGCACGCCGGGAGGATTTGTTGGATTAGCCTTACCTTAGTCGGAGTATCTTGAGTACGGGATTCCGAGGATACTCGGGCCTTCCCATCTTGGAGTTGCGACTCCGCGGATCATGGGCTTGTCATGGGCCAAGTTGGAACACCCCTGCAGGGTTGTGAACTTTCGAAAGCCGTGCCCGCGGTTATGTGGCAGATGGGAGCTTGTTAATATCCGGTTGTAGAAAACTTGACACCATGTTCCAATACACTACCAGCGTGAGTACCGTGACGGTCATTTTCCGAAAGGGATTCGGGAAGTGAACACGGTGGGGTTATGTTTGACTTGCTTTAGTTAGGATCACTTCGGGATCATCTCTCGACCGAGGCACCTTCTCTTCTCGCTCTCTTTTACGTAAGCTAGGCTAGTGCTGCTGCAGACTCTTGTTCTTTCTTCAGCCTTGTTCCACACCCAAGGCTTAAATAGTCGTGTTACCCGGGAACGGGATTGCTGAGTCCTCTGTGGCTCACACTTACTTCAACACACCAGATGCAGGTACGATGGTGAGCTACATAGGCGATGGTACTGAGCTAGACTGGGAGTACGACGAGGAGCGTAGCCGTTACTACGTGAACTATCCGGTTGATCAGTAGAGCTTCTACTAGGATACGATCTAGACCTGTGGTTTAAGTTATGTTTGGTATCTTGTCATTTGGATCTTTACCCTTAGATGGGCTGTGATGTTTATTTGGATGATGATTGGATATGTAATGAATTTGTGTGACGTGGCGAGTGTAAGCCAACTATCTTTTCAGCTTTCATCCTTATTTTTACATGAGATGTGCAAAGGTACCAAACTTGCGATCATTCCAGAATGGGCTTATATCTTTAAGTCGTGCCTTGACACGTAGGAGATATAGTCCTATCCTGGGCATTACAAGTTGGTATCAGAGCCTTCTCCGACCTAGAAGCCCCCACTGTTTGATCGAATCATTGACGGTCGAGTCTAGGCGCACACTTAAATGTTTTGAGTCCTATATTTATATCGGAGAGTAGGAATTCTTTTGCTCCTCATCTCTTTTCATTCTGGTGAGGACTCCTGACGACTACTCTTGCCTCTTCTACTTTCAAAAATTGCACCAAAATTTTTTTTAGGATTCTCACGAGTATTGTTGGATTGTTTCGATGTCTTTGTGACGAGAATATTGTTCTCGATGCCTCCTGACATTAGGGGTTGTGGCAGTGTCCCGGGGAGTTGAGCTTCGGGGTATTGTCGTCACAAACATATCGTGGCAGTACTAGGATACTTAAGACGGCCGACATCGAAAACTCTCCTATACGGTTAGTGGCAAGATAACCCCGACATCACCCAGTACTGGGGAGGTAGTTCGGGAGTAATGCCATAGCTTGTATAGTAGATGCATTTCGAAGGTCCAAGGTAGACGGTTTTTGAGAAAGACTGGTTATGTGTTGAAGGATGGATACAGCTGGATGTAGGATTAGAGTTGGGTGCGCGATGCTTCCCCTGTATCCCCAACACCTGATTGCATAACTGGAAACTTTCGGAAATTAATAGGTGGGTTCATCTAGTAGATCGTAGGCATTCTTCCAACAAATGCAGGTTACGTAATGCCCCGGATGTAATACTTTCCCTTTTGGGCTATATATAT
>LR738711.1:300431291-300496185 GCA_902687465.1 Secale cereale
ATATATATATCTGGCTTCATCAATTCCATTCCGGGTTCTTCGTCTTTTGGGTTTTCGTCGTTTTGTTGTGTGCGTGTGTGGCATTTATCCATATCATGTAGTCATGTGCATCGCATTGCATTTGTGTTGTCGTTTGCATCCGGTCCCACTCGTTTCTTCCCGTTGTCCGTTTCGAGTTCCAGAGCTCTCTCAACGTGTCCGTGGCATCCCCGAGGCCTACTTTGGTGTTTGGTCGTGTAACGTTCCTGTTTTGGTGTGAGACTTGTCGTGCGATGTTGTTTTGGTGTGTGTAACCCGCTTGTCAAATCTCGTCGCGTTTGGAGTTCGTTTGGTGCTCCAACAGTTATTCTCGTGGGCTGAAAGTACCTCCTCTTTGAGGCCCAAGACACCCTCCAACATCCCACCAAACCAACCCAAACCCCTCCCTTCATCTAGGCCATCCAATTGTGATCGTGTGGCCGAAAACCTCACCTCATTTGGACAACCCTAGCTCCTTGTGCCTATATAAACGTCCAACTCCCCCAATTTTCGCGTCTGAAACCCTAATGCTTCCACAGTGCGCCGCCGGTGCTTCCACCATTGATCCTCGGTGCTTCCTCCGTTGAAAATCCGTGCTTCCGACGTCCCAGGAAATCGTGCTTCCGAAGTTCTTCTCCGTGCTTCCGTAGTGCCGGAGTTGCGCTTCCGTCCGACGAGTGGGCCCCGCATGGTCATCTTCTTCCTCCAGTCGTCTTCACCGCCGCCGGCCACCGCACCATCAACGCCGCTGGCCACCGCGCCCCGACTGCCGGCCGCTCCTCCTCCTCGCCGCCCCGCCATTCCCTCGCCGGCCGGACCTCGCTCCCTCCGCCGCCCGGGCTCTCCGCTACGGCCGCCGCCCCCTCAGGCCGCCGCCGCGCCGTTTCTCACCGCCGGCCGGCCAGGCCCCGCCGGCCTCCTGCCTCGCTGGGGGAAGGTCGCCGCCCTGCCCGCATCGAAGGAGCGCCGCCGCCGCCTGCCGAAATGGATCGGGAGGAGGCCCGATCCCGACCGGCTCCCAGGCGCCGTTGACCCGAACCCTAGCGGCAGGTGGGCCGCGCCTGGCCCGGTAGCGCCCGCCGCCGCCCGATCCGCGCCAGGTGGGCCGGATCCCGCCGATCCGCCAGGCCCGATCCGCCTCCGCCCGAAGCCCGTTTGACTGCGTTGACCCGAGGTGGTTGTTTTTTTTCACTAAGTCCCTCGAATGTTGATGTCTGATGCTGTTTTGTTTTGTGGATAACTTTTTGTGTGTTGGTCCGATTTGAGCAAATGATATGTCAAAATGATCGTGGAGACTTGTACTACGTTTTGTTACTTTGTGCCATGCATGTTTGAGGTCATCTAGATGCTTAAATATCTGTTGCAAGAGTGCTACTTGTTATAAACTGCTGTTAGTAGTTGTTTTCATGTCATGTTTGCAATGTGATAACTTGGTGCATGTTTATCCAAATGAAGCAAATGATATGTCCATGTGTTCATCATGTTATGCTCTACATGTTGGTTGCTTTAGCTTGCATGATAGATTTCATCTTGCTATGTTTATCTCCTTTGCAAAGTGCTATGTGGCTGTTATGTCGTTAAACTTGTTACGAGATGCCTCGTAGAGGAGCTCGTTGCTATTGATGTGGTTGTCCCCTTGTTGCATGCTTAGATGTTTTGGACTCCCCATCATGTGTACTTTGCTGTGGTGCTTACCATTTGTCTTGATATGCTTTGAGGTGACTTAAACTTGCTCTCAAAGATGCCATGATGAAACTGCTGTTTTAACACAGTGAAATTTCACTAAGTCTGGAATCTGTTATTTCCAGATGCCATGTTTGCTTGTTGTTCTAGGCAAATCCATGCTAGGTTTGGGGTGACTCTTGATGATTCATTGTTGTATAAGTTGTTGGCTATCCATTCATGCTCTCACATGATTATTTGAGTGGTTGTAGCATATTTAACTCTTGCTCCCAAGTTGCAAGAAATTACTGCTGTCAGGTTTTTGTTGTCAAGTTCAAAATGTCATAGCTTGTGGCTATTGATCCATGGCTCCTTTGGGGATGCTCCAATGGATTTGTTTGATGTAGAATATGTCTAGTTTATCTCCATGCTCATTGCCATGATGTTTGAGTGCTGTACACTATTTATCTCTTGCTCCGAAGTTGCTATGTGGCTGTTATTTTCAGCTCGTGCATGTTTATTGTTTCGGGTGTATCTTTTAGCCCGTTGCTCCGTTTTGAGCAAGTCCTATATGAAACTTGTGTGATTTTGCATGTAGATTCATATTATCCTCTTGTTATCATGTTTTGAAGCATTTTGCTTGATGCATATTGTTGTGTTGTAACACTGTGCTTCCTATGTAGACTTTCTGTGCTTCCATAGTGCATCTGTTTTGCTTCCATAGTGCATCAGTCATGCATCCAGTAATTTTTCTACGCATTGCATCTTGTTTGATTTCGTGCCTTGTGTGTTTGTGTTGAGTAGAGCCGGAAGCTGAGTACGAGTACGAGAACGAGGTTACTACCGAGGTTGAGAACGAGGAGCTCTCTTACGATCCCATCGACAACTCTTCAGGCAAGATGACCGAACCCCGATAACATTACTATCTTTGCCTATTGCTAGAAGTATCGCTCTATAGTTTTGCCTCGATGCCCATGTTTTTCCTGTCAGCCTCCTATTGTAACCATGAACCTGCTTAACCACCCGACCTATGCAAACCATTGATTGGCTATACGTAGGCTTCGCTCAGCCCCTCTTATAGCATTGTTAGTTGCATGAGATGATTGAAGATTCTTGCTACTTGTTGAAGTTGTTGGGTTATATCACACTATATAAATGCTTAAATGAAATCATCTATATATTGGTAATGGGTGGAAGTCTAAGCCTTTTGCTTGGTGATTTGTTCCACTCATGCCGCCTTAGGAACCGTATAAACCGGTGTTATGTTCCTTGATTATGCGTTCCTCACACGGTTGGGGTTATGGGACCCCCTCGATAAACCGCTAAGTGCTAAGTCTTTTCCAGCAAGTCCCAACATTGGTACTATTTGCCTAATAACTAAAAACTTGCATAGGGACTAGCTATCCCTTTTATATTTAATCAACAACCCCGGGCCAGTGCTCCACATGAGTGTTGGTCCGAAACGAGCAGACTGCGGGGCCGCCTTGGGAAACCCGAGGTATCTGGTATACACCTGTAGGATGACTCATCCGGTCGTGGCCTGAGACTAGATACGCGCGGCTACTGTCAGGGTGTCGGCACGTCGGGAGGATTTGCTGGATTGGCCTTACCTTAGTCGGAGTATCTTGAGCACGGGATTCCGAGGATACTTGGGCCTTCCCATCTTGGAGTTGCGACTCCGCGGATCGTGGGCTTGTCATGGGCCAAGTTGGAACACCCCTGCAGGGTTATGAACTTTCAAAAGTCGTGCCCGCGGTTTTGTGGCAGATGGGAGCTTGTTAATATCCGGTTGTAGAAAACTAGACACCATGTTCCAATACACTACCAGCGTGAGTACCGTGACGGTCATTTTCCGAAAGGGAATCGGGAAGTGAACACGGTGGGGTTATGTTTGACTTGCTTTAGTTAGGATCACTTCGTGATCATCTCTCGACCGAGGCACCTTCTCTTCTCGCTCTCTTTTACGTAAGCTAGGCTAGTGCTGCTGCAGACTCTTGTTCTTTCTTCAGCCTTGTTCCACACCCAAGGCTTAAATAGTCGTGTTACCCGGAAACGGGATTGCTGAGTCCTCTGTGGCTCACAGTTACTTCAACACACCAGATGCAGGTACGATGGTGAGCTACACAGGCGATGGTACTGAGCTAGACTGGGAGTACGACGAGGAGCGTAGCCGTTACTACGTGAACTATCCGGTTGATCAGTAGAGCTTCTACTAGGATTCGATCTAGACCTGTGGTTTAAGTTATGTTTGGTATCTTGTCATTTGGATCTTTACCCTTAGATGGGCTGTGATGTTTATTTGGATGATGATTGGATATGTAATGAATTTGTGTGACGTGGCGAGTGTAAGCCAACTATCTTTTCAGCTTTCATCCCTATTTTTACATGAGATGTGCAAAGGTACCAAACTTGCGATCATTCCAGAATGGGCTTATATCTTTAAGTCGTGCCTCGACACGTAGGAGATATAGTCCCATCCTGGGCATTACACCTTGGTAGCTTGCTACTGCTCCGGAACACTTAGGCTGGCCCGCATGTGTCCTTCTTCATTCATGTGTCTGTCCCTTCAGGGAAATGTCACGCGTTGTTCCTTTAAGTCCTTGTAGCTTGCTATGACTTGGGTTCATACGTTGATGACCGACACGTTCGTTGTTGGGTCATGTATGCATGTCCCTGTAATTTAGTGCCACTTTTGGTTTACAAATAGTCATGTCGGCTCGGTTCTCTGTCATATGGATGCTAGCGACACTATCATATACGTGAGCCAAAATACGCAAACGGTCCCGGGCCAGGTAAGGTGGCACCCATGGGGATACTGTGCGTGAGGCCGCAAAGAGATAGATGTGTTACATGCTAGATCGGTGTGACTTAGGATCAGGGTCCCGACAACTGCCCTTGCAAAAGTGGACCCGGCACTCTTTAATCCGAATGGCATGCGGACAAAGCAGTATGTACCACACGGAGTGATGAATGGTGTCTTCTCATCATCTTCTTTGGACATGAAGATCTGATGATATCCAGAGTAGGCGTCCAGGAAGGTGGGCAAATCACATCCTAAGGTAGAATCCACAATATGGTCGATGCGCGGCAAGGGAAATGGGTCCTTTGGACAAGCCTTGTTGAGGTCTGTGAAATCAATGCAAAGCCTCCACTTCCCATTAGCCTTCCGGACCAGTACTGGATTTGCCAACCACGTATGGTGCAGTACTCCTCTGACTAAACCAGCTGCCTCCAATTTCTTAATCTCGTCGGCAATGAACTGCTACCTCTCCAAGGCCTGCTTCCGTACTTTCTGCTTGACGGGTCGGGCATGTGGGCAGACAGCAAGGTGGTGCTCAATTACCTCCCTGGGAACACCGGGGATATCGGATGGTTGTCAAGCAAACACATTGATATTCGCCCGCGGGAAGGCAACTAGCATGCTTTCCTATTTTTCATCGACGATGGGGTTGATAGTGAAGCTACCATCGACGCCAGCCAGCCCTGTCGGGACCTTTTTCACTTGGGCTGCAGTAACCTTGGATCTCTTGCTGTTGGAACACTCCAACACGTCGTCAACGTGTGTCGTGCACTCGGAGGGGGCACGCTTCCCGGACTCCTTGCTGGAGGTCCTACAATCCCTCTTCTTTCCTTTGCTTTCCTTGGCGGGAACTGTCGTTGCTGCTACTTCTGCTGCAACTGCATCCCGATACATCTTGTCCACACATATAATGGCATCCTTCTCATCTGATGGGATAGTGAGGACTCCCAACGGCCCAGGCATTTTCAAGGTGTTGTAAGCATATATAGTGGGATGCTGCCATGAACTTGGCCAGGGCTGGTCGTCCAAGAATCCCATTGTACGGCAGGGGGAGATCAACCACATCAAACACAATCTTCTCAGTCTGATAGTTCAGCTCTCCCCCAAACGTCACCAGCAACGTAATCTTTCCCTTAGGATGGCTCCTGCCGGGATTAACTCCTTGAAACAGGCCCGTGACCTCTAGCTCTTCTTCTCCAATCTGAAGCCTGCTGATAACTGCTGGGGAAATCAGATTCAACCTGGCCCCGCCATCTGCTAGCATCTTTGTAATCTTGAGGTTGCGAATTGTCGGGAAGACCAACAACGGCAAGCACCCTACCACAGTGGTGCAACTACGGTGATCCTCTTCATCAAAGATGATGGGCATGCGGGACCATTTGAGCGGTTTCCGAGCCTCTAGCACTGGTTCCACAACATTGACCTCTCGTGCACATCGCTTGAGTTGGCGATGAGAGGTGTGCAAAGATGCACCCCCATCAATGCATAGGGCGTCAGTGGCCTTCTGTAATTCCTGCTCACTAGTTTCCTCTTCATCCCCTCCATTACTGGCATCATCACGGATCTCCTCCTCTTGGCCCCTGGCAGGTTTTCCTTGGTTCCGAAAGGGTCTGCTGGGACGATTTGCTTCACCCCCCGGCCCTTACCGCCAGCAGCTTTCTGACCTTTTTCCTTATCACGCTTGTCATACTCTGCCCTCTGTTTCTTGACGAGCTACTCAACCTGATAACACTCTTGAAGGTCGTGGCCTTTAGTCCGATGGATCTTATAGTATGGCCCATCGCCTTTCCCAACTTTTTCGGCGGCATCGGCTTCCCAGCAGGCAGCGCACGTGTCAACTTCCTTGTCGGGGGCCTCATCCTTGGCCTTCTTGCCGGTACTAGGCGTGCCTGATCCTTCCACAATAATCATTGCCTTATCCCTTGGCTTCTTATTGCACTTCTTGCCCTTTCTCTGGCTAGTTGATTCATCCTCATCCTCTGAATCAACATTAATGTAATCATCTTATCCGGGCAACTTCCTCCATCCGAGCACATTTATCTACCAGTGTATATAGTTATTTCACAATCTTGGGTAACCGCACATTCATTTTGGAACAAATGCGGCAGCTGCGCACATTGGACTGGAAAGCTGCTATAATGGCTGCCGGATGGATATTCGGAATGTTTCTATGAACTCTACTGAATCTCTGCAAATACATACGGAGGGGTTCTCCTTCCTTCTGCTGGAGAAGCTGCGGGTCGTTGGGCCTGCCGGGCTCTTGGTGGCCACTGGTGAAGGCACCGATGAACTCGTGGCACAGGTCCGCCCATGATGAAATGGAGTTCCCCGGTAGGTGCATCAGTCAAGACCTCACATTGGACTTGAGAGCCAAAGGGAAGTAGTTGGCATATACCTTCTCATCTCTTCCCCCAGCAGCCTGAACAGCAATGGTGTAGATGCTCAAGAACTCTGCCGGGTTCAGCCTCCCATCGTACTACTCATGTATCTCTGGCTTGAACGTGCGAACGGATGGCCAACTAACTTGCTGCAGCTCTCGTGTAAAGGCAGGGCAGCCAACCTTGAAAGGCAGGCACCCGCCAACACCGAGCGCAGGATCATCGACGTTGAAGCCGTCGCACCCGTCAGCCTGGTGGGGGTTGCTGCGGTACCGTTCGGCGATGACGCACGCATCTCCCCGCCGCCTATCTTTCGGGGTTCTACGTCAGCATGGGCGTGCTCTAGGGTCAGAAGAGGCCATCGAGATGTTGTCGGGGTCCTGATTCTGCTGCACCCTCACTGGCTGCCGTGGTGGGGACCGCACCATGGGGATGGCCCCCTCCGTACGGCCAGCAGTGCTGGCGGTGGCTGTTGCTTCGGGAGGTCACAGTGGGCAAGCTCGTCGTGAGCACCCAGCTTCGGCGAAACCGAGTAGGCTTTGGATGGTGGCATGCCATTCACATCCATTTGCTCGGCTGCTGGCCGGAACCTTAGTAGTAGTTGAGCTCGTGCCATGGCCCCCGTGGCTATGCTTGGCATAGATGTCGATGACGTCGAGCGCACCATCGCTTGGCTCCTGACGGTGCCGGTGGTGGCGTCGACGGCGGTGTCGTGCCCATGCTGTTGTGGGATGACCACCTGGGCAGCGGGGTCGCGCGGTGATGGTGCTCGAAGATCAGCGGCTCTGTCGAACGTTGCGATATGGTTGGCTCGTCCAGGAGGAGGCGCATGCGCCGCGGTCGCTTCCACGGTGGGGGCGACCAGAGGGCGATGGCTCGTCCTGGATCGAGCGTCGTTGTTGCGGCTGTGCCTGTAGGCGAGAGGAGGGGGCATGAACGGAGTGACCCCCTCGCCCGCACCTTATAGGGGATGACCATCAAGGCGTTCCTGATGTTGTTCTCTTCCAGTAGCTCCGGCGCTCGTGTCGGCTGCAAGGGAGGTGGTAATGGCGCCACCTGCTCCAACCATGTCCCTAGCAGCGTCCATGTCCTCGTGTGCTGCCGCATCCCCCGCTGCGTTGGAGGCCGCGAGCGGTGGAGCCTTCGAAGTGGAGGGATGGGCCGAGGCACCAAATTTCTTCTTGGGCGCCATGGTCAACGGCGCTGTCGAAGATGAAGATGGTGATGAAGATAACGCGCTGCGCACACTTTCAGGTTCGCGCAAGCGATCCCCCTACCTGGCACGCCAAAGATGTCACGTGATATGTGCGGCCACCTATGGGACTGGGTGGCCCCTTGCTGGTTCGGCAGGGGGACGTCGCATTGCACAAAGAGCAGACCAGCGTACGGCAGCATGGCAGAGAGCATACAAGCAATTTACCCAGGTTCGGGCCGCCGCGAGGCGTAAGACCCTACTCCTGCTTTGGTGGATTGATGGTGGAATGAGTGATGTGGTGTGTGGTACACTTGCCCGGCAGGGTTTGCCTCAGGGCCACAGCGACCACGCATGTATGGTTGTGTGGGTTCATCACCTTTCCAACAACCCCCTTCTACAGCTGCCATGGGGCTCCTTGTATAGATTAAGGTGTCACCACAGTGGCAAAGTAGTCATTATGCACTGATAAGATCGCAAACAATTCTATGATACCTAACTCTGCAAGTTGACAGGGTGCATTAAATGCGCCGCTTAAGGACACATTGTTGGCTGCCTGGCAAGCCTTGCCGGGCTATTCCGCCAACTCCATGTCTACTTGTTCGACACGTCGCGGGATGGGTGTCATCTGCGGGTTCTTCTTGTAGGAGCTGGCCGCCATGTGGCTAATGGCTGCCACTTAACCATCTCGCGGCTTGACACCGCATTGATTGACGACATGGGTCGTGCTTGAGTGTTCGGTGGGGCGGTTTGGCCTCCACGAGCCCCCGGGAGGCCCTGCCGGGGTGTTTCTGCTATCCGCCTCGGGGTGGCCTCGCCCCTTGTCGGGCTTGCCTGCCCGGCAAGGGAGGCCCTTTTTTTATGATGCCTTGCTTCTCTAGCTTGGCATGGGTCTTTTTGCTCTAAGTCGGTACTCTAAATATCTTGGTTTCTTACACTCTGACTTGGGTTGGTGCTTCAATATTGTTCTTGAGCCTGTGCACAGTCCGGGCAACAGACACAGGGTTTGTTGCACCAACACCGGCACCGGGGATAATGAGGCTCCGAATGATGCCGAAGACCCCGTAGAGTCAGTGTTGGAGTGGGACGAGCAGGAGGATGGCCAATGCAGTCCCGAACAACTCACCGATCACAATGATTCCAAAGACAGTAACTACCAACCTGTCTCCAAAGAGGTTGTCAGCCTGGGAAACGAGGAATTCATCATCCCAGAGGAACCCCTCGAACAAGAACGCTTTCAGCGATGGCTTATTGCCATAACAAGGAGCCTAAAAAAGCAGCAGCGGCGTCTTAAAGCTGAACGGGATACGCTCAACGACAGATGGAATGAAGTGCTAGACGCTGAAGAGAGATACAGCCATGAGTGCCAAACAAAAAGCTATCCCAAGCGCAAGTTGCTGCTGCCATAATTCGACGACGAGGCCCTTGCGCCAATTCCGTCAAAGCACGATCAGGCTGATCAATCGGACCGACCACCTCGTGGACGGGACAAAGAGACTAGCAATGCCTTATATCAACCCGCACCTCCCAACCGTAAAGGAAAGGATACAACGGCTCAGGGCCACAAGTATGACCTATGTCAGGACCTGAACAATTAGGCCAGATCAATCTATGGGTCAAGAGAACATGCTCCCACACGGGATGGTGGCTATCAAGCCAAGCATACCAGATATAATCAAATTCCGGGTCAACACAAACACAGATGCCATCCGAACTACATCACAATGTCGCACGATATAGGGGCGCTACGCACCCTCTGTGCTTTACTAATGAGGTGATGGATCACCAATTTCCGGAAGGGTTTAAACCCATAAACATCGAGGCGTATGATGGATTAACGGACCCTGCTGTATGGATTGAAGACTTTATTCTCCACATGCACATGGCTCGCGGAGATTACCTCCATGCCATCAAATACCTCCCTCTAAAGCTGAAGGGGCCAGCACGGCACTGGTTGAACAGTCTCCCAGAGAACTCCATTGGAACCTGGGAAGATTTAGAGGACGCTTTCCGGGCTAACTTTCAGGGGACTTATGTCCGGCCAACGGATTCTGATGATTTAAGTCACATAATCCAGCAATCCGGGGAGTCGGCCCGCAAGCTTTGGAATCGGTTCTTAACTAAAAAGAACCAAATCGTCGATTGTCTGAACGCCGAAGACAAGGGGAAAGGACCTCAAAGCGAGGACGAAGAGGAGCCTCGCCCACCGAATACTGGGGGACAGAAGCAATTTCCCCCCGAGGTGAAAACGGTTAATATGATCTACGCCACCCATGTCCCCAAGAGGGAGCGCAAGCGCGCACTAAGGGATGTTTATGCCGTAGAGCCCGTCCTCCCCAAGTTCAACCCATGGTTGTCTTGTACGATCACCTTTGATCATAGGAATCACCCATCCAGTATTCGTCATGGAGGTTCGGCGGCCCCAATACTCGACCCTATAATCGATGGATACCATCTTACTCGAGTCCTTATGGACGGCAGCAGTAGTCTCAACTTGATATATCATGACATTGTCCGCAAGATAGGGATAGACCCATCACGAATCAAGCCTAGCAGCACTACCTTTAAAGGAGTGATACCCGGAGGCCCGCTTCACAGGCTCGCTAACACTGGAGGTTGTATTCGGCTCTCCAGACAATTTTCGAAGCGAAGAGCTAATCTTCGACATCGCTCCTTTCCGAAGTGGCTATCATGCACTCCTCGGAAGAACTGCCTTCGCCCGCCTCAATGTAGTCCCACACTATGCTTATCTCCGGCTTAAAATGCCTGGACCTCGCAGCGTCATTGCAGTCAATGGAAATATTGAGCGCTCCATCCGTACATAGGAGGATATTGCGGCCCTGGCAGCCGAAGTTCAAAGCGGCCTATTCAAGCAAACTAATTCATCGGTCGTCAAGACCAGAGACACTGCTAAACGTGTCTATCCTACATTGCAATGCGGCAGCTCATATGAACCTGAGCTTGATTAGCAGTTATGCCTCCACCGACTACTTTACAAGGTTGTGGCATACTACCTCATGTACACAACTATGCCCTTAAAATACATTGGGCAGCACCAGGGGCACACTGTGGAAAAACAGTCCATAGTACGGCTCGACCCTATTCATACTCTAAATATATTTATGTTATAGGTTCATCAAAGAACCCACATTGCCAATGGTTGTGCAGGGAATTCTTTTCCAAATTTCCTCTTCCTTTTTCATAGGTGACCATCAGACCTCTCTCCATTAAGGACGTGTCACAAAGGAGAAATGGCGCACACATGCAACAGAGCTTTATTAGGATTCTTTTCCTTTATCAGTATTCTTAGGCTGTGTGTAAATCTTTCACTTTATTATTTTCCTTTCTTTTGGCATGTAAAATGTCCAAGATATTGTTGGCATTATTTGTAACCACACGGCTCGCCATATTAATAAGGGTATAAAAGAAGCAGTTTGGTTCCAATTTGTTTGGAATTCATTTTACATTACCATATTTGTTCTCTCCCTACCTCAGATTTCCACGTGTGACTCAATCTGGATTTAACACCAGGGGCTGTATTCGGTCTAGCACACTTCAAAGTCCGAACACCTATTAGGAACTGTTCGGCGTCCCTAATATTGTGTTATATGCATCGGCTCTGAATCATGTCTTGGGTCTATAGTTGGGTTGCCTGGATCCTATGCTTACCACCTTACGTTCCGCATTGTTCGGCTAAGGTAGTAAAGGAAGAACTACTGCGATTGTATTTCTGGTTCATCCGATTAAGTACCTCAGTAGATAAAGCCGAAAACTGACTGTCATGATAAGCGAGAGCTAGTCGGCGATTTGGCGACTTTGTATTATACTATAGATCGTTACTGATCTAGGCCGTGTTACACGAGGGGCTGGTCGTCACCCAGCCGCGTAGAGTAGGCACCATAATCCGGATAGCCGCACACGCACAAGGGGCTAGAACTTAGCCCCACAGTCAAACTCTTATGGCTAAGTGAAAGAAATAAAGCCGCATAGTCTGATTGCCTGGTTCACTTCGCGGACACCTCCTTTACGGATCAAGACGTTGCGTAAAGCGTAGTCACGCGTCATGTCGAACACCCCTGTAGCATCTACATGGGGGCTGAAGTCGACGACTGGAAACTTTCAGATATAACAATAAACAGCCGCACAGGAGGAAAACTCGCTTGAAAGATAAGGCGCAAAAATATATACATATCAGTTCATAAGCATAGTCTTTACAACCCGAATACACTTAATCAAAAGCCACGTCCTTTGAGCACTGGCCCTCTACAATGCGGGCTCCTTCTAGGACGTCATCTAAGTACCTCTCCAGCCTCCGATGATCCTTGCCCTCGAGCGGGCCGGCAGTCGCCACATCGGTGGCCTTCATCTTTGCCCAGTGCATCTTGACGTGGGAAAAGGCCATTCGGGCACCCTCTATACAGGCCGAACGCTTCAGAGCGTTGACCCACGGCCTCGTGTTGATGAGCCGCTTCACCAATCCAAAGTAGCTACTAGGGATTGGCTCGACGGGCCAGAGCTAGACTATTAAGTCCTTCATGGTTGTACCCACCATGTTATGCAGCTCCACCAGTTGCTTCAACTGGTCGTTCAGAGGTATTGGATGTTCTGGTGCAAGGAATTGTGACCAGAACAGCTTCTCCGTTGTGTTCCCCTCCTCGGCTCTGAAGAATTGGGTGGCGTCGGCGATACTCTTCGGGAGATCCGCAAATGCGCCTGGAGAAATCCACAATCGCGTCAGCGACACATACTTCTGACCTCCAAAGATACCCTACGGAACAAAGGCCTTACCAGCCGCTATCTGCCACGCCGGTTTGATCTCCTCGCGAGCACTCTAGGACTCGCTCTGCGCCTCCTTGGCAGCGTTGAGAGCCTTATTGAGCTCGGATGTTTGGTTTGAAGTCTTCTGCTCCAGCTCCTCACATTTGCGAATGGCTTCTCGCAGCTCTTGTTCGACTTTAGCCACCCGAGACTCAAGTTGATGGCGGGAGGCATGTTCAGCCTCCAGCTCGGCAGCCACTTTGTCAGCGGCTGCCTTGTTCATCTCGGCCTGAGAAAGGGCGCCCTTGAGGGTCTCGACCTCAGCTGCGCCAACTATGACATAATCACACCACACAATGAGTTTACACTCTTAAAAAACATATTGTCTTTTGACATAATAAATTCCTAAGGTCCGCATACCTTGTGTTTCATCAAACCACTTGTTAATGTGGTCGAGTTCCTCATCAGCTTTTTGAAGCTTCCGATTGAGCTCGGAAACCTCTGCGGCCTGGATGGATGCCGCTAACAACGAAGCCTGCTCAAATAAATGGCACAATATGTTGTATTAGCAGATACTATGTGGATCCTCCGTGTGATTCCTTTCAGAATCGAACAGAGCATCAGGGGCTAGCGTCCGTACACATGTTTATTATCCTATACAAATAAAATGGAAAGTTTGCTTAGAATATTACATCGCATACCCTAAACCCTGTCAGCAGGCTGTGAAGGCTTCATTCGGTCCGCTTTTGGCAGACTGAATCTTCCCCATAACCACACCCATCAAGGTACGGTGTTTTGCCATGATGGAAGCACATTGCAGTGCTTCCTCCAGCATGTTCGGTGCCTCCAGATTAATGGAGGACGTCGTTGGATCTGGTGCTCCCCCCCTTATCATAGGGGGCTGCCTTCCTGATTCCGGAGCCATGCTGGCCTCCGGAATGGTGTTCGGCGAGAGCCCGGATTGCTTGGGCTCCCCACCGTCGGTTGCCATAGGGACTGTTTCCCCTTGGCAGACGGTGGCCGAGGTGTTAACCTCGGGCACCCTCTCGTCCGCCCCGCTCCCACCTCCTCGCGCAGGGGACGTCCACAGGGAAGTTACCTTGGTGTCCCCTGGTATGATTGGCGATTGAGCCCGTGCGGCGTGTCACTCTCTGCCATGTCAGCTGGCAGAGAGCTCCCTGACAATAATGGTGTGCTGGGGAGTGTGTGGGGAGGACTGCAAAACAACAAATAGAATTGCTTACGCAATGATAACAAACTGACCAAAGATAACAGCAAAAGTCCGAACACTTACGATTCGGCCAGCGGCTTGCTCCTGGGTTGTCTTTGGAAATCAGCTTCGGGCTCCGAGTCCGTGTTGTCCGGGATGTTCATCTTCCTGCACGGCGCCCCTTTCCCCGTGTTTTTGGGGGGCGCCTTCATATTTCCCTTCCCCTTGACGGGGGAATCCCTTTCCACCGCCTCCTCCTCTTCTTCTTCGTCATGGGAGGAGTGGGTGTTGGTCTCTCCGGATAAATCTTCCGAAGGACCCTTAGAGCAGGGGCCACTCTTGACCTCCTTGCTCTTCTTCTTGGCCTTCTTCTCCGGTGCCTAGTATGGCGCCAGCACCAGCATTGCCGTTAGCTGAGGCGTGGCTGGGTTCTCAGACAGTGGAGCCGGATAGTCAATCTGCTCCGCTTTTGTTCTCCAGGCCTGTATGGAACGTAAAAGTTCTAACTCCAGTTATAATTGAAATATGGACAGGGTAAGTCTTCATCACAATCATGCTTACCTCTATAGCCAGAGTCACACTATCGAAACTGATGTCTTCGGTCTCCTTTGGACACTCCTTCTAGGCTTTGAAAAGCTGCTTCCATATATCTTCGTGCGTAGTGCCGAAGAAGCGCTTCAAGGTCCGTGGTGCCTCCAGATTGAACTCCCATAAGCGGGAGGCTCGGAGCTGGCAGAGAAGGGTGCGATGAAAGAGCATCACTTGAATCATGTTATTGAGGTGGGTGCCCTTTGCTATCATGCTAGAGATGCGATTTTGGAGTGTCTTCACCTCCGATTGAGACCCCCAATCGAGGCCCTTGGTGGTCCATGAGGTGAGCCTCTTTGGGGGTCCGGATCTGAATTCGGGCATGGCCGCCCATTTGGCCTCACGGGGTTCGGTGATGTAGAACCACTCGTGCTGCCATACCTTGTTGGTTTCCACAAAGTCCCCTTTGGGCCAGGTTGCATTCAGAAGCTTGTTTATCATAGCTCCCCCACAGTCCGCGTGTTGCACGTCGACCACCTTTGGCTTCAGATTGAAGGTCTTGAGGCATAGGACGAAGTGTGGGGGATGCGGAGGAAAGCTTCACACACGACTATGAAAGCCGATATGTGAAGGATAGAGTTCGGGGCCAGATCATGGAAATCTAGCCCGTAGAAGAATAAGAGATGCCGAACAAAGGGGTGGATCAGAAATCCTAGCCCCCGAATAAAGTGAGGGGTGAACACAACCCTGTCGTCGGGCTTTGGGATGGGGATCACCTAATCCTCATCAGGAATCCAGTGTGCTATGTTGTCGGCGAGATAGCCGGCGCTCCGGAGAATCTTCATGTTTTTCTCCATGACGGTCGAGGCCTCCCACTTGCCCTTGGAACCAGATTCAGCCATTGCTGGAGAAGGAGGCGGTGGTGGAAGGGATGGGAGCCGCGGGCGTTGGGGCTAAGAGATTGCGAAGCAAGGGCTAGAGGAGAGTGTGAGGAAAAAAGAGGGGATCTATTTCCTTTTATAGGCGGTAAATACCAACCATCCCCCACTCAAGCTGTAAAACTTGTCTGTTCCCAACGTAATCATGCGTAAGGTGCGGTAGGGTTACCCAAATCATATTGATGAGGATCCCACGATAAGCGGGCATGATCTCTGCTTTGGCAAGACGTGCTAATGGAGGCTATGCTTCGAAACGCGAAACCAGAGCCAAGAAAACGGTTCGAAATATTAAAGGGTCAAACATGACATTTTTCTGGAAAGTTGACAGTAAAGACACAGTGTTTATTTTGACACATTGCCTTCATGGCTAATTAGGGTTATACTAATCATACAAAGTCGTACATAGTTCCTTTATGCAGGAAATAAACTTCATATGTTCGTAAGGAGGAACCCGCCTTGCAATGCCGAAGACAGTATGTGTGCCGGACTCATCGCCATAGAAGACTGGTTTAGGGGATACTGAGGGAGTCCTGGATTAAGGGTCCTCGGGTGGCCAGATTACTCATTATGGGCCGGACTGGTAGGCCGTGAAGATCACCATAGAAGATTATCCCTCCTGTCCGCATAGGACTCCTATATGTGTAGAATGGCAACTTTAGTCTGGGTGTAATGTTTCCTTCCTTTGCAAGACGATTATGTACAACCCTAGGTCCCTCCGGTGCATATATAAACCGTAGGGTTTAGACCGTAGGAACAATCACAATTACCATAGGCTATACTTCTAGGGTTTATCCATTACAATCTCAAGGTAGATCAACTCTTGTAATCCTCATATTCATCAAGATCAATCTAGCAGGAAGTAGGGTATTACCTCCATTAAGAGGGCCTGAATCCGGGTAAACATTGTGTCCTTTTTCCCCTCTGTTACCATCAATCCTCAGATACACAGTTTGGTACCCCCTACCCGAGATCCGCCGGTTTTGACACCAACATTATCCACTCAGAAAGAAGCTCGAATCAATACTCTTCGTGCGAAATTCAATCTCTTCAAAAGCATTGGAAATGAAAGCTGTCAGCAAACCTTTTATTGTCCCAGTAACATAGCAAATGAGCTTCAAGGTCTCGGCACCAAAGATGTTACTGACCATGAAGTTGTGAAGAAACTGCTTCGATCTCTTGACAGCTCTTTAGACACTCTTGTCTTGATGATTCGTGAGCGTGATGATTTCAAATCCCTCGACTCTGCCAATATCATGGAAATATTCAACTTCCATGAGGAACAAGAAGAAGAGAAGAGAGAAATCTAGGGATCGACTCAGCACAAAACTCACGCCCCCAAGGATGCAGCTAATTCTTCCTTCCATGGAAATGTTGAAGAAGATTTAGATGATCCAGAAAGGCTCGGGAAAGATCTTGCACCCATCACGAGAAGATTTCAACGCTTTCGGAAGAAGAGCCAGTTCCAAAGAAGAAGTTCAAGCAACTCTAGGGGTTCAAAATCATCGAAACCTGCTGGAGAATACACTTGTTTCAAATGCAGAATACTGGACACTTCATTTCGGACTACCCTATTCGGGAAGCTGAAATTCGTGCAAGTGGGAGATATGATTCTGGAAACTATCCAGGCAAAAGCAAGATCATTAACCACGACTCTGATGATGAGAAGAAGACAAAGAAGTTCTTCAATAAGAAGGACAACTCCACATCAAAATCCTCGTCAAGATCTTCCTCAAGGAATCCCTCCAAGTCCTCCTCCAACCGAAAGAATGTCTCTCGCAAGGGCAAGGTGTACATCAGCAAGGAGATGGATTCTAATGAACAAGAATCATCAACCTTCGAAGAATATGATGAATCTGATGAGGATTCTGACTGTGGCATGGCATAGCTTATGCTTCCACTCCGGCTTCGAACTTCTTCGACAAGCACTCTAGTGATGATGAATCTCCTGCCTACTGATTCATGGCCAAAGACTCGAAGGAAAAGGTATCCTCCAAGAATCACAAAATTCACTCCAATGATCGATATTCTTATGATGAAGATGAGCATGCTAAGTTGATAAAAATTGCTAATATTCGACAAACTCTCTTGAGAAAATTGAGAAAACCCTTAGGATATCTAAAGGGTTGTCGGCTGAGGAGATGGAGAAAAATCAGTCGCTGATCGAAGAGTATTCTGCTCTTAAGTCATGAATGGAAGAACTGTGAAATCACCATGATTTTCTCCAAGTCTACCATGAAAGGCTGACCTATGATTAAATGAAAAGGAAACAGAAAGTCGAAGCGCCGAGAGAAGCTCATGAGGATTTGATCAGAGAAAAATCTCTTCTCACCCAAGAACACGATCAAATGCAGAATCGAATGTTGACTCATCTGTGAATGCTAACCCCTCGGTCGAGGAAAAATGTTATGTTTCTCATGAAAATGCTAGGTTGAAGGATCTTCTTCAGGCAGGAATATTCAGATCTCTCAAAGGACATCAAACCCTTTGCGATGTGTTGAAGAAACCCATTCTTCACAAAAATCCCAGGAAAGAAGGCATCGGTTTAGAAAGGAAACTAAATGAAAATGGCACCTACTAGGAACCTCACCAATATCCTCAAACTGTGTGGGTTTCTGCAAAGAGCAAAACACTCGATCCAGCATTAATCTCAGGATATGACTCTCCCATTCCTGAATATCCTAATGATGATTCTCTGGACAACTATAAGTTGTTTAAAGATCAACATGGTGAGACTGTTGCTCGCTATGCTGGGGCAAACAACATAAATCCCCCCCAAAGAAAGTTATTTGGGTCCCTAAGAAAACTATTGATGCCTTGCATATTACTGCTCGACTAACCATGTAGGCACAAAAAGCTCAATAGAATAAGTACATGGATACCTCATTCAATCATTTTGTTCATGCTTTTGGAAGGAATTTCAATGCATATTCCTTCAATTATGTTGGTACCTCATCGAACAACAATTATGCTTATCGAAACAAATCATATCCTGCTCGCTCTACTGTTTCGAAGCCACCTGCAAAAATGTTGGTGGTTAAGAAAGCCTAATTCTTCTACAAGACTATGTCTCTGGGTGTACATAATGGATAATGGACAATGGATGCACTAGTCACATGACCGGAGACAAGTCATCGTTTGTTGACCCCAAATTAACAGCTTCTCCTCTGAAGTATATCACTTTTAGAGACAACAACAAAGGAAAGGTAATTGGGCTAGGTAAAATTTCTATACCAAGGACAAGTCCATTGATGATGTTTTACTTCTTCAGTCTCTTGGATTCAATCTTATGTCAGTTGGCAAGTTTTGCGATCTAGGCATGCTAGTTCTATTTTCTAGATCCAAATGCATTGTCTTCATGGTTTTTGACAATTCCTTCGTCTTTGAGGGGATTAGAAAAGGTGATCTGTATATTGGGGATTTCTCTAAGGGTCCCTCAGTCCAAACTTGTTTGCTTGCAAAAGCAACTGAAGGTTGGATGTGGCACCGAAGACTTGGTCATGCAGGTGTGAGGAATTTGCATACTCTGGTGAAGAAAAATCATCTCCATGGTATTCCTGATGTAAAAATCGACAAGAATCGTCTCTATGCTGCTTGTGAGGCTGGAAAATTGGCCAAGAAGCATCACTCATCCAAGACAGTTATGACCACAACAAGACCTCTGGAAATTCTTCATACATTTATTCGGTCCTAAAAATTATGCAAGCTTCGGTGGTAGTCACTATGGTTTGGTCATTGTTGATGATTTTTATTGATACACTTGGGCATTATTTTTCGAAGACAAGACCTATACCCAAGATACCTTCAGAAGTTTCGCTAAGAAGGCCCATAATGAATATGACGTGCGAATTAAGCATGTCAGAAGCCACAATGGAACTGAGTTCAAAAATACTCATATTACTGAATTTCTCGTTAATCATGGTATTACTCATCAGTTCGTTGTCGCATACACTCCTCAACAGAATGGAGTTGTTGAATGCAAGAATAGAACTCTCATTGAAATGGCGAGAACTATGCTCGGTGAGTACAAAACTCCCATTTGCTTATGGCTGATGCTATTAACACTTCTTGTCATGTTATCAATCGTGTTTATCTTCGCAAGTTCCTTAAGAAAACTTCATATGAGCTTATCACTGGCAAGAAACCAAATGTTTCTTATCTGCGTGTTTTTGGTGCACCTTGTTACATTCTTGATATGAATCATTCTTCCAAGTTTGCACCTGAGGCACATGAAGGTTTTCTTCTCGGTATGGCTAAAACTTGCATACATATCATGTCTATAACTCTCACCACATGAAAGTTATGCAAATAGTAAATGTGCGGTTTGACGAATCTAACGGCTCCCAAAAGGAGCACCTGTCAAATGTGATAGATGAACCGCTGATATCGGATGCTATTTGGCAAATAGCGATTAGGAGCATCAAGCATGTTGAAGGAAATTCTCCTGAGTCCTCTTATGATAATGCTCATATGACTCGAAGTAGAACTCGTCAAGCCACCGTCGAAGCAAATGCTCCTCCGAATGATAATAGCAATCAAAATCCAAATGCCGATCAAAATGGCAATCCTAAAGAAAATAATGAGACAGTATGATGAAAAAAATGACAATGCTCATCCTCGAGTGGCAAATCGAGTTGATCCTTCATTAATCCTCGATGACATCAGGAATCAAGGTTATTGATCAACAACTCATTCACACACTCGTTTGTCTAACAATTGTGGTAGTTTCTCTTTTGTTTCATTGGCAGAACCTACCAAGTATGAAGCCATGAATGATCTAGATTAGATGAATTCCATGCAAGAGGAGTTGGTGCAATTCGTTGACAAACTGAACCCCAAGAAGCACAATATCATCGGCGCTAAATGTATTTTCCACAATAAGCAAGATGAAAATGGCATTGTTGTGAGAAATAAAGCAAGTCTTGTTGCTCAAGGGTACACACAGGTAGAAGGTATTGATTTTGGTGAAACATACGCTCCTATCGCATGCCTTGAGGCAATTTGCATTCTTCTTGCTTAGGCAAATTACAATGATTTCTAGCTTTATCAAATGGATGTAAAAAGTGCATTTCTCAATGGCGACATTGATGAGGAAGTTTATGTTTGACAGCCACCTGGCTTTGAAGACCCTGAGTTTCCTAACAAAGTTTTCAGGTTGAAACAGGCTCTCTTTGGGCTGAAGCAAGCCCCTCGATCTTGGTATTCCACCTTGAAGAAGTTCTTAATCGATAAAGTGTTAAAGCCAGGATCCATTGATCCTACTCTTTTCACTCGGGTTGTTGATAATGATCTATTCGTATGCCAAATCTATGTGGGTGATATTATTTTTGGCTGTACTAACAATGCTTGCAGCTTAGAGTTAGGTAAAATGATGTTCGATAAATATCAACTGTCTATGATGGGTGAACTCACGTTCTTTCCCGGACTGCAAATTCATCAACGGGCAAATGGAACTTTCATATCTCAGGAGAAATATTTGAAAGAATGCCTGAAGAAGTTCAAAATGCAATATTCCAAAATGAAGGGCTATAAAAGACATATGCCCACGAATGATAAGTTGGATGCAGATGTGTATGGTAAGGATTACGATCAGAAGGCTTTTTGATCTATGATTGGTTCTCTTCTTTATATATGTGCATCCATACCTGACATTATGTTGAGTGTTTGCATGTGTGCCTGCTATGAAGCTGCATCGAAAGAATCACATCACCAAGCGGTCAAGCAAATTCTGAGATATTTGGCTCACACCCCCACCTTAGATTTATGGTATCCAAGGGAGCACAGTTTGATCTCGTTGAATATTCAGACTCAGATTGGGCTGGCGACTTGGTTTAAAGGAAATCTACTTCAGAGACATGACATTTCCTCGGTAGATCTTTTATCTCTTGGTCTTCAAGGATGTCGAATTGTGTATCTCTCTCCATGGCTGAGGCCGAATATATTGTTGTTGGCGCTTGTTGCACTCAGTTATTATGGATGAACCAAGCACTGAAGAATTATGACGACAAGGCCAAGCTTATTCCTCTATACTATGAAAATGACAGTACTATCAAAATTGCACAAAATCATGTGCAGCATTCTTGCATGAAGCATATTGCCATCAGACACCATTTCATTCACAACCATGTTGCTCGAGAGGATATTGTCATCAATCACGTCAAGACCAAAGACTATCTTACTAATAGTTTCACCAAGCCTCTTGATGAGAAAATATTTTGTGTGTTATAGTGTGAGCTAAATATCCTAGACTTAGCAAACGTGCAGTAAGCTGGACTCGGCACTCGTGCTAACACTTTCACATCTTTGAAGGAATGGGTGCATGACAATCGAAGAGTTTGAAAATTTCGACAAAGTGAATTTTTCTTTTTGAGAGTGAATACATTAACGAATAACTAGACTAACCGGGTGCCACGATAATTGTGCGACGCTTGGGGTCGTAGAATTCTTATACGGTGGGTTACACCACCACAATTTTCTTTCTTTGATTCGAAAGTTTGTGAGTTTGTCCCAATGCATTTCTCTCATAGCTATTTGTTCGGTGTTTGTGTTCTTTTTTCTGATTGAAATGCCTAGGACCTCGTTTTCCCTCTACTCTATCTCTTCCGGTCTATGTTATTCCATTACAAATGCTTAATTTGATTAGGAACGAAACTTTATCTTGTGTCCTTGACCACGATTAAGATTCGGTCCGAACATTAATCTGTTTTAGCGAAAGCTATCCAAAATTTGGGATTTTCGGCGCAAGTTAGGACCACGATCTTTATGACGGTTACCACACGCGATTCACCAACTACCACTCCATCGTGTCAATTGAATCGCAATAGTCTCCGAATAGAGGCCGTTCGATCATAACTCTCAGTGTGCGGTTATTTCCCCTCACATATAAAACTAGACATCATATACTTCTTCCTCCTTCACTTCTCCTTTGCCTCTCCTCTACTCCTCTGAAACCCTTGCCGTAGAGCTCTGATGACCCACAACCGTAAGGGATCTATTGCAGCGTTTTCGATAAGTAAGAGTGTCGAACCCAACGAGGAGCAGAAGGTATTGATAAGAGATTCTGAGCAAGGAATTACTGCAAGCACTGAAAGATAACTTTTTAGGGGTTTTCTTGATATAAGCAACAGGAAAGTAAAATCGAACAAAGTAAAAAGGCACCGAGGAGTAACAAGTGGCCCAATCCTTTCTGAGCAAAGGAGAGGCCTAGCAGCTGAACTTATAAAGGCTAAAGTGTTCTTGAGGACACACGGGAGAGGTAGTCATGTGCTTTCGCCATATTCTGTATCGGTACTATGTTATGTGTTGATAAGTGTTGAGTGGGTGGATCTATGCTAGTACACTCTCTAGACTAAGATGAGTGCACTCTTATGATTAAACACCTTGCAAGCATCCGCAAATACAAGATAGAATTTAAGGCAAGAGCCTAACCATAGCAATACGATCGATGATCCGTTGTTCCCTTGTGCAAAAGCGTGCGAACTGGGGTTCAGGTTTCTGTCACTCCGGCAACCCACCGTAAGCATTCTTTGTACACAATGTATTCCCCTAGGTCCTTAATAAGGCGAAGTGTTGAGTGTTCGACTCACACAACACCACTAGTAGAATGACAACATAACTTAAGTATCAAACAACACATATTACTTCAACAGCATATGACTACTAACAACAAGACTTTTCCCATGTCCTCAAGAACTAAGGTAACTACTCACAAGACATAAAAGAGATCATGATCAGTGGAGATAAATGGATGATAAACAATTTTGACATGATGATATTTCTCCAACAAAACTCAATAGCATTCACCACAAAGTAGTAATCAACACCGATGGAGTAGAGAGGATAGGTAGTACGGGTTACAACACAAGTTGCAATTGTGAGATGAGATTTGGATGAAGATGGAGATGGTGCTGATGTTGGGGATGATGTTGATGATGATCTCGATGATGCCCGTGACGATGGTGATGACGATGGCGATGATCTCCCCTTCCGGGAGGTGATCTCCCCTGCGAAATCTGCCCGCCGGAGATGGCTTTTTCTTCTCTGTAGGTTTCCGCCACGGAGCGGCGGCGGAACTCCGTCAAAAAACTCTTTTTTAGGGTTTTCGGGTAACGAGGAGTATATAGGCCAAATGGGGCAACCGGAGGTGGGCCAGGGGCTCCAGGCGCCCCCCCGGCGCGGCCAGGGGGGCGCGCCCCTAGGGCGCCTGGACACCCTGTGGCCCCCCTCTGGTTGCCCTTTTGCGTGCCTTCGTCATCCGTCTGGAAAATACCCTCCGTCGATTTTCAGGTAATTTGGAGGTATTCTTCTTCAGCAACTCAGCGTCCACTTTTTACTGCTGAATCCTACGTCTGCTGCTTCGGCACCGAAAAGTTGCAAACTGTGTAAAATAGGCCAAAACAACATAAGAACATCATCGTAACGAGAAATATATCAATGAATAAGGATAAATTATGATATAAAATAGTGATGCATTTTGGACGTATCAACACCCCCAAGCTTAGACCTCGCTTGTCCCCAAGCAAATACTGAGCTCGGTAAACCTGTCCACAAGTTTAGAGAGTGAAGTGTCGATAAATAGAATACGGACAAGAAGCATCACTGTTTCTTCACCAACTCAAATATACTCTACATCAATCTTCAACTCATAAGGCCCTTATAAAAGAGTGGTAACACTTATATTCGGAAGTAGGGATAAGGAAACTCATCAAATCATGGCAAACATGTCCTTTGGTCAAAGAACAACAAATAGCTTTAACTTTTGCTCTTTCTCTTATGTTTTGATGAGATTAATTGAAGCTTTTGAAAGAACATGTTATTAGGCAAGAAGTGAAAGTGTTAACACAAAGGAAGATGTTTGCCTTAGCTGGGATTGACAAACAACTTACTTATCAAATGATAATGTCAACAAGGATATGATATGACAAATCTTAATGCAACTTTATATGAATGAATCCTCGTCAACATCAAATGTCTGCTCTCTTTAAGAATAGAAGGAAGTAGGAATAACTGACTCAACCTAAAATTAAAAGATAGGCCCTGCTCTAGGGAAGTAGGGAAAACTCATGTGCTATCCTTAAATCAAACAAAATGAAAACAAGTTTTGAGAGGTGCATGATTTGTGAACGAATGCTAATAGATAACTCAATTACTTCTCGAGCTGGACAAGTTTCGAGGAACGGCTCCCGTACGGGGACGATCACATCCCCTTAATCTCCTTTGTTTATCACTGCCAAAGTTTTCTGATTTCTCATGAGCAAAGCGTGAAGGAGGGTTTGTTTGTTGTATATTTTTTAATGAGTCGGGCGCACTCTTTGCCAGTTCCTTCTCGTATTATGGGTTTGCACATTAGACATGCAATCCCGGGGTGAAACTTGTCCAACTCAAAAAGACCATGAATTAACTATTACTTCCTCATGAGCTAAAACAGAGGCACAAAATAAAAGATTTTGAACATTTAAGGATAACGCATAAATTCTATACTTTAGGAGGTGGTAGTGGAATACCACGAATGGGAAGGTATGGTGGACTCATATGGAAGGTATTGGTTTAAGGGTATGGATGCACAAGCAGAATTCCGCTTAGTACAAAGTTAGGCTAGCAAAGGTTTTGAGAGAACAGACAATTGATGATGACTAAGATGCAAAGCAATATAAAGCATAAACATTGAAATAAGCATAACACATCAAGTTGTCTTCCTTGTCAGCATAACACTTCAAGCATAATAACATAAAGGTTTTGGCTATGTCGATACTTTAAGAAAATCATGCTTGTTGTTATGACCAAAGCTATGTTTGCCAAAATTAAATAAAGCTTTCACAGCCATACCTGGTATAAGGTCAATACTCCCCATAAGAATCATCATATAAGGTCGATTGCATGAAGAGAATACCGAGTGCAGCAAAGGAACTAATAGACTTCTCATTAATATTCCATCATAGACGACTCCACACTCACGAATACAATCTCTCCACCGAAGGAGTGATAGACCTCAATGCACACACCTATTTCATATAATAATCTCCCTAAACATGATATGACTCTACTTGACTCTAAAAGACAAAAGATAAAGATAAAGATACCGGGCACTCCCCCAAGCTTGGAACAAGCCAAGGGAATGTCGTTACCCAAGGAGATTTCACTCCTCATTCTTGTTGGCGTTAATCACGTAGTCCTCGGCGAAGCGCTTCCATGGAAGGGGTTCTCCAGTCTCATATGAGAAGTGTGTCTCCTAAATCCTGCATGCAGCACCCATACCCATGCGCATAAACCTTAGTTCATACTCACAGTTCTGGTGATGTAGATCATAAATTTGCCCTTGGAGCTCTTTAATTCTTTCTTCAGATGCGGTGATGCTTTCCCACATCTCCTTCATCTCCTTCAGGAAGTAGGTCTTCAGCTCGTTGATGATGTCAAAGTTAGCTTCAACACCATGCTCGATCATCTTCTTGTACTTGAAGACTTCTTGCTCCACTTCTTCTAGCCTGGCCTGGATGCTCCCCTCCTTGATAGGTCCCTTCAGATCTTCTTGATGGAGGACACCGTCCTCCATCCGAACAACCTGAGGGTGCGTCTTCACCTCAGCGAGGTAAGGGTTGATGATGTTGACGACGAACTTGTCCTTGGGGGAACTTGGAGAAGCCATGGCACCTAGATTCAGCTGAAAGATTCCCTGGCAGAAATAGATCGAAAAGAAAACACACGAAATCGCAAGATACGTTGCCGGAACAATCCGGGCAAATACATAGCAAAAATTTATGCACAGAAAGGAAGGTAACAGGCTAAAACGGGGTCGGAGACGGACTCCCGGGTGTCCAGGCGGCCTCCCGGCGCGGCCAGGAGGTAGGGCGCGCCAGGGGGGCGCCTGGACCCCCTGGAGCTCGTCTCCGGCTCCACTTAGGCTTAGAATTTTACTAATTTTGCAAAAACTCGTAATATAGAACTTTTATGGCGGTTTACGATGTTTCATTACCGTGATACATACCTTTTCTTTATTCTGCTTCTGCTGGCGTCTGAAATAGGGTTGCAACATGTTATTCGTGAGTTGTTGTGTATATCATATTCACATCAACATTGACAGGATCTCCTGCTATGTAATGCTTAAGTCTTTGCCCATTCACAACTTGAGGTTTGGTGCCTTCAAAATTGTTAATCTTAATTGCACCAGACCGATAGACTTCTTCAATATAAAATGGCCCTTCCCACCTGGAAAGTAGTTTGCCTGGAGAAAACCTGAAACCGGTTCTAAACAACAAAACTTTATCACCAACATTAAATTCACGTTTCAGAATCCTCCTATCATGCCACTTCTTTACCTTTTCCTTGAACATTTCAGCGCTCTCGTAAGCTTCACTTCTCCATTCATCTGGAGAAGTCAAGTTCATGAGACGTTTCTCACCAGCTAATTTTGGGTCAGCATTAAGCTCTCTAACAGCCCAGAAAGCTTTGTGCTCTAACTCTAATGGCAAATGGCAAGCCTTGCCATACACCATCTTATAGGGGGACATGCCCATGGGGTTTTTGTAAGAAGTTCTATACGCCCACAAAGCATCTCCTAACTTATTTGACCAGTCCTTTCTATTTCTGTTTACTGTCTTCTGCAAGATCAACTTAATCTCTCTATTGGTGAGCTCAACTTGCCCACTAGTTTGAGGATGATATGGTGAAGCAATTCTATGATTTACATCGTATTTGGCTAAAGCTTTTCTAAAAGCTCCATGCGTGAAGTGTGATCCTCCATCAGTCATGAGATACCTAGGTACACCAAACCTAGGAAAAATTACATCTTTGAGCATTTTCAAAGATGTCTTGTGATCAGCACTTTCAGTGGGGATTGCTTCAACCCACTTGGTCACATAATCAACAGCTACTAAAATGTGAGTGTACTTGTGCGAAGAAGGAAAAGGACCCATAAAATCAAAACCCCAACAATCAAAAGGTTCAATCACTAGTGAGTAATTCATAGGCATCTCATTCCTTCTACTAATGTTACCAACTCTCTGACATTTATCACAGGCTAAAACATAATTTCTAGCATCCTTAAAGAGAGTAGGCCAATAAAAACCTGATTGAAGAACCTTATGTGCAGTCCTCTCACCGGCATGATGTCCTCCATAGGGACTATCATGACACTGTCTGAGAATGTCCTTCTGCTCATGTCCCGGTATGCATCTTCTCACGATCCCGTCGGGGCCTTCTTTGAAAACATGTGGGTCATCCCAAAAGTAGTTCCTCAAATCATGAAAGAACTTCTTCCTTTGCTGAAATGTTAAACCTGGAGGCAAATACTTTGCAACAATAAAATTAGCATAATCTGCAAACCAAGGATCGGAAAGAGATTGTACTTTTACGACGGCAAGTTGCTCGTCTGGAAAACTGTCGTTGACTGGGATGGGATCATGCGGTATATCTTCCATCCTTGAAAGATTGTACGCCACCGGATTGTCCTCTCCTTTCCTATCAACAATCTGCAAATCAAATTCTTGAAGAAGGAGTACCCATCTGATAAGCCTTGGCTTGGCATCCTTCTTTGTCATAAGGTACTTAATGGCAGCATGATCAGTATGAATAATAACTTTGGAATCAACAATATACTGCCTAAACTTATCACAAGCAAATACTACAGCTAAGAATTCCTTCTCAGTAGTAGCATAATTCCTTTGAGCACTATCAAGGGTTTTACTAGCATAATGTATAACATTCAATTTCTTATCAACTCTTTGTCCTAAAACAGCTCCAACAGCAAAATCACTAGCATCACACATAATCTCAAAAGGTAAATTCCAGTCAGGTGGTTGTACTATGGGAGCAGTTATTAAAGCTTTCTTAAGAACTTCAAAAGCCTCCTTACAATCCTCATCAAATACAAAAGGAACGTCCTTTTGGAGAAGATTAGTGAGGGGCCTCAAAGTCTTAGAAAAGTTTTTAATAAATCTTCTATAGAAACCAGCATGACCAAGAAAACTGCGAATACCTTTGATGTCCCTTGGATAGGGCATCCTCTCAATTGCTTCGATCTTGGCCTTGTCCACTACAATTCCCCTTTCGAAAATCTTGTGACCAAGAACAATTCCTTCGTTAACCATGAAGTGGCACTTCTCCCAGTTGAGTAAGAAATTTGTCTCCTCACATCTCTGCAAAGCTTTATTAAGGTTGTGGAGACAATGGTCAAAGGAATTTCCATAGACGGAGAAATCGTCCATGAAGACTTCAATAATCTCCTCACAGAAACCATGAAAGATAGCAGACATACACCTTTGAAAAGTAGCAGGGGCATTACATAAACCAAAAGGCATACGCCTGTAAGCATAGGTACCGAAGGGACAAGTAAAAGTGGTCTTCTCTTGATCAGCAGTGTTAACATGAATTTGAGAGAAGCCAGAATAGCCATCGAGGTAACAAAAGTGGGTGTTTTTGGATAACCTTTCAAGCATTTGCTCGATGAACGGCAGCGGGTAGTGATCCTTCCTGGTTGCCTTGTTCAGCTTCCTGTAATCAATACACATTCTATATCCAATAATAGTTCTCTGAGGTATTAGTTCATTCTTATCATTAGGAACCACAGTTGTACCTCCTTTCTTAGGAACACAATGTACCGGGATTACCCACTTACTATCAGCTATAGGGTAGATAATACCTGCGGCTAGAAGCTTGAGAATCTCTGTTCTTACAACATCCATCATCTTCGGGTTCAACCGTCGTTGATGATCAACAACTGGTTTAGCATCAGGCTCAAGGTTGATAGTATGTTGACAGATAGATGGACTAATCCCTTTAAGGTCATCAAGGGTATAGCCAATTGCGCCTCGGTGTTTACGAAGTACTTCCAATAGTCGCTCTTCTTCATATCCTGAAAGGTTAGAATTGATAATAACAGGATATACTTTCTTTTCATCTAAATAAGCATACTTGAGCGTATCGGGAAGAGGTTTAAGATCGAACACCGGGTCTTCTTTTGGTTTTGATAAAATTCCCAAAGGTTCAACCGGAAGGTTGTGCTTCAGGATAGCAGGTTGCCTCAAGAATATTTCATCTAGTTCATTTCTTTCTTGCATATGCAAATCATTCTCGTGGTCCTCCATATATTGCTGCAAAGGATCATTAGGGGGAATAGCAATAGAAGCAATACTTTCAATAATTTTATCATCACTAGGTGAATCGGTACCACGAGACTGCTTAGAGAACTTAGAAAAATTAAATTCATATGGCTCACCATTGAATTCAACAGAAACTTTACCTTTCTTGCAATCTATTATAGCTCCACAAGTTCTAAGAAAAGGTCTACCAAAAATAATAGGACAAAAATTGTCCCTCTCTGAACCAAGTACTAGAAAGTCGGTAGGGTATTTTACCTTTCCACATAGGACTTCAACGTCCCTCACAATTCCGATAGGAGAGATAGTTGTTCTGTTTGCAAGATGAATGGTAACATCAACTTCTTCAAGTTCACAAGGGGAAATCTCACCGATGATCTCTTCATAAAGTGAATAGGGGATAGCACTAGCACTCGATCCCAAATGGCATAGCACATAATAATTGTGATCTCCTATTTTAACAGATACTACTGGAGTGCCTGAAATTGGGCCTTTATTCTTGCCTGTGACAAGATTAGTGGAAACAGCACAAAAATTTACATTGGAATCCAAAACATCATTAGTAACAAGGTCTTTAACCAATGCAACTTGAGGATCGACCTTGATCTCTTCCTCAGGCTCGTCAATCCTTCTCTCACTTTTATTTATTACGCCTGTCGCAAAAGAGTGCTCCCTTATCCTTGCGGGAAAAGGAGGCTTTTCATATATAACTGCAGGCAAAATAGGGTCAGCAACATGAATATCAACAAGTACCTCTTTGAAAGGTTCATGATGCTGGTCTCTCTTCTTTTTAAAAGAATCAACGTGAGAGGCAAAATCCTTACAGAAATCAATCATTAGATGGGAATCAAGACCAATCTTAGAGCAAAAAGTATTGAAGTAATCAGTTTTCACATAGCTCTCAATATAATCATGTTCATAATTTATAGCGGGTTCAATACCTTTATCGATTTCCCAATCTTCGGTATTCCTCTGGATCCTTTCAATGAGATCCCACCTTTCTTCAACACTCTTCGTCTGAAATACCCCACTAGAGGAGGCATCCAGCATCTCCTTATCCTGACGAGAAAGCCTGGCATAAAAATTTGTAAGTATAATTTCCTTGGGGAGCTCATGAATAGGACATTTGAGCATTAGGGACTTCAATCTCCCCCAAGCTTGAGCAATGCTTTCTCCGTCACGAGACCTAAAGTTATAGATATAGTTCATGTCTCGATGAATTTCATGAAGAGGATAAAACTTAGTATAAAAGAGAGACATAAGCTCTTGCCAATCAAGCAAGTGCGAGTTATCGAGAAGCTTATACCAATCTGAAGCTTTATCTATAAGTGATACTGCGAACAATTTCCTCAAGACAAACTCCATTGATACACCTGCAAGCTTAAATAATGAACATAGTTGTGACAGATATAGCAAGTGTTCACCGGGATGTATGTCTCCTGCATAACGATTAGCCAAAACATAATCGATAATACCAGCTGGTATTTTATAGGGCACAATTTCAGTAGGGGGGGGAGCAACCACCACAGGTGTGGGGCATCTTCCCACAAGCAACGATCCAATAGCAAGGTTGTCCATAAGGATAAAGAGCAGCAACAGCAAAAATAAAAACAGAATTATAAAAACTTCCTTACCAGTTTCACTTTACCAATAGCGCTACGCTCCCCGGCAACGGCGCCAGAAAACGGTACTTGATGACCCACAACCGTAAGGGGTCTATTGCAGCGTTTTCGATAAGTAAGAGTGTCGAACCCAACGAGGAGCAGAAGGTATTGATAAGCGATTCTGAGCAAGGAATTACTGCAAGCACTGAAAGATAACTTTTTAGGGGTTTTCTTGATATAAGCAACAGGAAAGTAAAATCGAACAAAGTAAAAAGGCATTGAGGAGTAACAAGTGGCCCAATCCTTTCTGAGCAAAGGAGAGGCCTAGCAGCTGAACTTATAAAGGCTAAAGTGTTCTTGAGGACACACGGGAGAGGTAGTCATGTGCTTTCGCCATATTCCGTATCGGTACTATGTTATGTGTTGATAAGTGTTGAGTGGGTGGATCTATGCTAGTACACTCTCTAGACTAAGATGAGTGCACTCTTATGATTAAACACCTTGCAAGCATCCGCAAATACAAGATAGAATTTAAGGCAAAATCCTAACCATAGCAATACGATCGATGATCCGTTGTTCCCTTGTGCAAAAGCGTGCGAACTGGGGTTCATGTTTCTGTCACTCCGGCAACCCACCGTAAGCATTCTTTGTACACAATGTATTCCCCTAGGTCCTTAATAAGGCGAAGTGTTGAGTGTTTGACTCACACAACACCACTAGTAGAATGACAACACAACTTAAGTATCAAACAACACATATTACTTCAACGGCATATGACTACTAACAACAAGACTTTTCCCATGTCCTCAAGAACTAAGGTAACTACTCACAAGACATAAAAGAGATCATGATCAGTGGAGATAAATGGATGATAAACAATCTGGACATGATGATAGTTCTCCAACAAAACTCAATAGCATTCACCACAAAGTAGTAATCAACACCGATGGAATAGAGAGGATAGGTAGTACGGGTTACAACACAAGTTGCAATTGTGAGATGAGATTTGGATGAATATGGAGATGGTGCTGATGTTGGGGATGATGTTGATGATGATCTCGATGATGCCCGTGACGATGGTGATGACGATGGCGATGATCTCCCCTTCCGGGAGGTGATCTCCCTGGCGAAATCTGCCCGCCGGAGATGGCTTTTTCTTCTCTGTAGGTTTCCGCCATGGAGCGGCGGCGGAACTCCGTCAAAAAACTCTTTTTTAGGGTTTTCGGGTAACGAGGAGTATATAGGCAAAAGGGGGCAGCCGGAGGTGGGCCGGGGGCTCCAGGCGCCCCCCTGGCGCGGCCAGGGGGGCGCGCCCCCAGGGCGCCTGGACACCCTGTGGCCCCCCTCTGGTTGCCCTTTTGCGTGCCTTCGTGATCCGTCTGGAAAATTCCCTCCATAGATTTTCAGGTAATTTGGAGGTATTCTTCTTCAGCAACTCAGCGTCCACTTTTTAGTGTTGAATCCTGCGTCTGCTGCTTCGGCACCGGAAAGTTGCAAACTGTGTAAAATAGGCCAAAACAACATAAGAACATCATCGTAACGTGAAATATATCAATGAATAAGGATAAATTACGATATAAAATAGTGATGCATTTTGTGAAGGAAATATGCCCTAGAGGCAATAATAAAGATGTTATTTGTATTTCCTTATATCATGATAAATGTCTTTTATTCATGCTAGAATTGTATTAACCGGAAACTTAGTACATGTGTGGATACATAGACAAAACAGTATGTTTCTAGTATGCCTCTACTAGACTAGCTCATTGATCAAAGATGGTTATGTTTCCTAGCCATAGACATGAGTTGTCATTTGATCAACGGGATCACATCATTAGGAGAATGATGTGATGGACAAGACCCATCCGTTAGCATAGCACTATGATCGTTTAGTTTAACTGCTATTGCTTTCTTCATGACTTATACATGTTCCTATGACTATGAGATTATGCAACTCCCGAATACCGTAGGAACACCTTGTGTGCTATCAAACGTCACAACGTAACTGGGTGATCATAAAGATGCTCTACAGGTGTCTCCGAAAGTATTCGTGGTGTTGGCATAGATCAAGATTAGGATTTGTCACTCCGAGTGTCGGAGAGGTATCTCTGGGCCCTCTCGGTAACACACATCACAATAAGCCTTGCAAGCAAAAGACTAATGAGTTAGTCACGAGATGATGTGTTACGGAACGAGTAAAGAGACTTGCCGGCAACGAGATTGAACTAGGTATAAAGATACCGACGATCGAATCTCGGGCAAGTAACATACCGTTTGACAAAAGGAACAACGTATGTTGTTATGCGGTTCTGACCGATAAAAGATCTTCGTAGAATATGTAGGAGCCAATATGAACATCCAGGTTCCGCAATTGGTTATTGACCAGAGATGAGTCTCGGTCATGTCTACATAAGTTCTCGAACCCGTAGGGTCCGCACGCTTAACGTTTGATGACGATCGGTATTATGAGTTTTTGAGTATTGATGTACCGAAGGTAGTTCGGAGTCCCGGATGAGATCACGGACATGACGAGGAGTCTCGGAATGTCCGAGACATAAAGATTGATATATTGGACGGCTATATTCGGACACCGGAAGTATACCGGAAAAGTTTCGGATTTATCGGGAATGCCGGAGGGGGTTACCGGAACCCCCTACGAGAGGGGATGGTCCATAGTGGGCCTAAAGGGTGAGAGAGAGGCAGCCCATAGGGCTGGCCGGCGCCCCCACCTAGGAATCCTAGTTGGACTAGGATTGGGGGGGGGCGCCACCTCTCCTAATCCTTTCCCCCTTCTTCCTTTCGGTGAATCCTACTAGGAATAGGATGGCAATCCTATTCCTAGTAGGAGTCCCCTCCCTAGCCGCACCATAGAGGTTGGCCGGCCCCTCCTCCCTTGCTCCTTTATATACGGGGGCAGGGGGGCACCCAAAGACACACAAGTTGAATTGTTTTAGCCGTGTGCGGTGCCCCCCTCCACAGAATCACACCTCGGTCGTACCGTCGCGAAGCTTAGGAGAAGCCCTGCGCCGGTGAACACATCATATCCGTCACCACGCCGTCGTGCTGACGAAACTCTCCCGTGAAGCTCAACTGGATCAAGAGCTCGTGGGACGTCATCAAGCTGAACGTGTGCTGAACGCGGAGGTGCCGTACGTTCGATGCTTGATCGGTTGGATCGCGAAGAAGTTCGACAACATCAACCGCGTCACTTGACGCTTCCGCTCCCGGTCTACGAGGGTACGTAGACACACTCTCCCCTCTCATTGCTATGCATCTGGTAGATAGATCTTGCGTGATCGTAGGAAAATTTTAAAATACTACGTTCCCCAACAGTGGTATCAGAGCCAGGTCTATGCGTAGATGATATGCACGAGTAGAACACAATGAGATTGTGGACGATACTAGTTATACTGCTTACCAGCATGTCATACTTTGCTTCGGCGGTATTGTGAGATGAAGCGGCCCGGACCGACATTACGCGTACGCTTACGCGAGACTGGTTTCACCGTTACGAGCACTCGTTGCTTAAAGGTGACTGGCGGGTGTCTGTCTCTCTCACTTTAGCTGAATCAAGTGTGGCTACGCCCGGTCCTTGTGAAGGTTAAAACAGCACATACTTGATGAAACATCGTTGTGGTTTTGTATGCGTAGGTAAGAACGGTTCTTGCTAAGCCCGTAGCAGCCACGTAAAACTTGCAACAAACAAAGTAGAGGACGTCTAACTTGTTTTTGCAGGGCATGTTGTGATGTGATATGGTCAAGACATGATGAGTTATACGGTTTTGTATGAGATGATCATGTTTTGTAAAGTTATCGGCAACTGGCAGGAGCCATATGGTTGTCGCTTTATTGTATGAAATGCAATCGCCATGTAATTGCTTTACTTTATCACTAAACGGTAGCGATAGTTGTGGAAGCAATAGTTGGCAAGACGACAACGATACTACGATAAAGATCAAGGTGTCAAGCCGGTGACGAAGGTGATCATGACGGTGCTTTGGAGATGGAGATCAAAAGCACAAGATGATGATGGCCATATCATGTCACATATTTTGATTGCATGTGATGTTTATCTTATTATGCTTCTTATTTTGCTTAGAACGACGGTAGCATTATAAGATGATCCCTTACTAAATTTCAAGGTATAAGTGTTCTCCCTGAGTATGCACCGTTGCGAAAGTTTGTCGTGCCGAGACACCACGTGATGATCGGGTGTGATAAGCTCTACGTTCAAATACAACGGGTGTAAGCCAGTTTTGCACACGCAGAATACTCGGGTTAAACTTGACGAGCCTAGCATATACAGATATGGCCTCGGAACACTGGAGAACGAAAGGTCGAGCGTGAATCATATAGTAGATATGATCAACATAAGATGTTCACCATTGAAAACTACTCCATCTCACGTGATGATCGGACATGGTTTAGTTGATTTGGATCACGTGATCATTTAGATAACCAGAGGGATGTCTATCTAAGTGGGAGTTCTTTAAATTAATATGATTAAATTGAACTTTAATTTATCATGAACTTAGTCCTGATAGTTTTGCATATCTATGTCGTTGTAGATCAATGGCCCGTGCTACCGTTCCTTTGAATTTTAATGCATTCCTAGAGAAAGCTAAGTTGAAAGATGATGGTAGCAATTTCACGGACTGGGTCCGTAACCTGAGGATTATCCTCATTGCTGCACAGAAGAATTATGTCCTTGAAGCACCGCTAGGTGACAAGCCCCCTTCCGCTAATGCAGACGCTTTGAACGTCTGGCAGTCGCGGTCTGATGACTACACGATAGTTCAGTGTGCCATGCTTTACGGCTTAGAACCGGGACTTCAACGACGTTTTGAACGTCATGGAGCATATGAGATGTTCCAGGAGTTGAAGTTAATATTTCAAGCAAATGCCCGGATTGAGAAATATAAGATTTCCAATAAGTTCTACAGCTGCAAGATGGAGGAGAATAGTTCTATCAGTGAACACTTGCTCACAATGTATGGGCACTACAATCATATGACTCAACTTGGTTGCCAAGTTGATGAGAATAGTGTTATTGATAGAATTCTTCAATCACTACCACCAAGCTATAATGGCTTCGTGATGAACTATAACATGCAAGGGATGCAAAAGACAATTCACGAGCTCTTCGCTATGCTCAAAGCTGCGGAGGTAGAAATCAAAAAGGAGCATCAAGTGTTGATGGTTAACAAGACCACTAGTTTCAAGAAAAAGGGCAAGGGAAAGAAAGGGAACTTCAAAAAGAATAGCAAGTCAGTTGCTACTTCAATGAAGAAACCCAAATCTGGAGCCAAGCATGAAACTGAGTGCTTCTACTGCAAGGGGACTGGACACTGGAAGCGGAACTGCCCCAAGTATTTGGCGGATAAGAAGGATGGCAAGATGAACAAAGGTATATGTGATATACATGTTATTGATGTGTACCTTACTAATGCTCGTAGTAGTACCTGGGTATTTGATACCGGTTCGGTTGCTAATATTTGTAACTCGAAACAGGGACTACGGATTAAACGAAGATTAGCTAAGGACGAGGTGACGATGCGCGTGGGAAACGGTTCCAAAGTCGATGTGATCGCCGTCGGCACGCTACCTCTACATCTACCTTCGGGATTAGTTTTAGACCTAAATAATTGTTATTTGGTGCCAGCGTTGAGCATGAACATTATATCTGGATCTTGTTTATGGCGAGACGGTTATTCATTTAAATCAGAGAATAATGGTTGTTCCATTTTGATGAATAATATCTTTTATGGTCATGCACCCTTAAAGAGTGGTCTATTCTTACTGGATCTCGATTGTAGTGATACACATATTCATAATATTGAAACCAAAAGATGCAAGGTTAATAATGATAGTGCAACTTATTTGTGGCACTGCCGTTTGGGTCATATTGGTGTAAAACGCATGAAGAAACTCCATAAAGATGGACTTTTGGAATCACTTGATTATGAATCACTTGGTGCTTGCGAACCATGCCTCATGGGCAAGATGAGTAAAACTCCGTTCTCCGGAACTATGGAGCGAGCAACAGATTTGTTGGAAATCATACATACTGATGTATGTGGACCAATGAGCGTTGATGCTCGCGGCGGGTATCGTTATTTTCTGACCTTCACTGATGATTTGAGCAGATATGGGTATATCTACTTAATGAAACACAAGTCTGAAACATTTGAAAAGTTCAAAGAATTTCAGAGTGAAGTAGAGAATCATCGTAACAAGAAAATAAAGTTCCTATGATCTGATCGTGGAGGAGAATATTTGAGTTACGAGTTTGGTCTTCATTTGAAACAATGTGGAATAGTTTCACAACTCACGCCACCTGGAACACCACAACGTAATGGTGTGTCCGAACGTCGTAACCGTACTTTATTGGATATGGTGCGATCTATGATGTCTCTTACCGATTTACCACTATCGTTTTGGGGTTATGCTTTAGAGACAGCTGCATTCACGTTAAATAGGGCACCATCTAAATCCGTTGATACGACGCCTTATGAACTGTGGTTTGGCAAGAAACCAAAGTTGTCGTTTCTTAAAATTTGGGGCTGCGATGCTTATGTGAAAACACTTCAACCTGATAAGCTCGATCCCAAGTCGGAAAAATGTGTCTTCATAGGATACCCAAAAGAAACTGTTGGGTACACCTTCTATCACAGATCTGAAGGCAAAATATTCGTTGCTAAGAACGGATCCTTTCTAGAAAAAGAGTTTCTCTCGAAAGAAGTGAGTGGGAGGAAAGTAGAACTTGATGAGGTAATTGTACCTTCTCCCATATTGGAAAGTAGTACATCACAGGAAATTGTTCCAGTGATTCCTACACCAATTAGTGAGGAAGTTGATGATAATGATCATGAAACTTCGGATCAAGTTTCTACTGAACGTCGTAGATCAACCAGAGTACGTTCCGCACCAGAGTGGTACGGCAACCCAGTTCTGGAAATCATGTTACTAGACCATGATGAACCTACGAACTATGAGGAAGCGATGATGAGCCCAGATTCCGCAAAATGGCTTGAAGCCATGAAATCTGAGATGGGATCCATGTATGAGAACAAAGTATGGACTTTGGTTGACTTGCCCGATGATCGGCAAGCCATCGAAAATAAATGGATCTTCAAGAGGAAGACCGACGCAGACGGTAATATTACTGTTTACAAAGCTCGACTTGTTGCGAAAGGTTTTCGACAAGTTCAAGGAGTTGACTACGATGAGACTTTCTCACCTGTAGCGATACTTAAGTCTGTCCGAATCATGTTAGCAATTGCCGCATTTTATGATTATGAAATCTGGCAAATGGATGTCAAAACTGCATTCCTAAATGGATATCTCAAAGAAGAGTTGTATATGATGCAACCAGAAGGTTTTGTCGATCCAAAAGGTGCTAACAAAGTATGCAAACTCCAGCGATCCATCTATGGACTGGTGCAAGCATCTCGGAGTTGGAATATACGCTTTGATGAGGTGATCAAAGCATATGGTTTTATACAGACTTTTGGAGAAGCCTGTATTTACAAGAAAGTGAGTGGGAGCTCTGTAGCATTTCTAATATTATATGTAGATGACATATTGTTAATTGGAAATGATATAGAATTTCTGAATAGCATAAAAGGATACTTGAATAAAAGTTTTTCAATGAAAGACCTCGGAGAAGCTGCTTACATATTAGGCATCAAGATCTATAGAGATAGATCAAGACGCTTAATTGGACTTTCACAAAGCACATACCTTGATAAGATTTTGAAAAGGTCCAAAATGGATCAGTCAAAGAAAGGATTCTTGCCTGTTTTACAAGGTATGAAGTTGAGTAAGACTCAATGCCCGACCACTGCAGAAGATAGAGAGAAAATGAAAGTCATTCCCTATGCCTCAGCCATAGGATCTATCATGTATGCAATGCTGTGTACCAGACCTGGTGTGTGCCTTGCTATAAGTCTAGCAGGGAGGTACCAAAGTAATCCAGGAGTGGATCACTGGACAGCGGTCGAAAACATCCTAAAGTATCTGAAAAGAACAAAGGATATGTTTCTCGTATATGGAGGTGACAAAGAGCTCGTCGTAAACGGTTACGTCGATTCTAGCTTTGACACTGATCCGGATGACTCTAAGTCACAAACCGGATATGTATTTTTATTGAACGGTGGAGCTGTCAGCTGGTGCAGTTCCAAGCAGAGCGTCGTGGCGGGATCTACGTGTGAAGCGGAATACATAGCTGCTTCGGAAGCAGCAAATGAAGGAGTCTGGATGAAGGAGTTCATATCCGATCTAGGTGTAGTACCTAGTTCATCGGGTCCAATGAAAATCTTTTGTGACAACACTGGAGCCATAGCCTTGGCGAAGGAATCCAGGTTTCACAAGAGAACAAAGCACATCAAAAGACGCTTTAATTCCATCCGCGATCTAGTCAAGGAGGGAGACATAGAGACTTGCAAAATACATACGGATCTGAATGTTGCAGACCCGTTGACTAAGCCTCTTCCACGGGCAAAACATGATCAGCACCAAGACTCCATGGGTGTGAGGATCATCACTTTGTAATCTAGATTATTGACTCTAGTTCAAGTGGGAGACTAAAGGAAATATGCCCTAGAGGCAATAATAAAGATGTTATTTGTATTTCCTTATATCATGATAAATGTCTTTTATTCATGCTAGAATTGTATTAACCGGAAACTTAGTACATGTGTGGATACATAGACAAAACAGTATGTCCCTAGTATGCCTCTAATAGACTAGCTCATTGATCAAAGATGGTTATGTTTCCTAGCCAAAGACATGAGTTGTCATTTGATCAATGGGATCACATCATTAGGAGAATGATGTGATGGACAAGACCCATCCGTTAGCATAGCACTATGATCGTTTAGTTTAACTGCTATTGCTTTCTTCATGACTTATACATGTTCCTATGACTATGAGATTATGCAACTCCCGAATACCGTAGGAACACCTTGTGTGCTATCAAACGTCACAACGTAACTGGGTGATCATAAAGATGCTCTACAGGTGTCTCCGAAAGTATTCGTGGTGTTGGCATAGATCAAGATTAGGATTTGTCACTCCGAGTGTCGGAGAGGTATCTCTGGGCCCTCTCGGTAACACACATCACAATAAGCCTTGCAAGCAAAAGACTAATGAGTTAGTCACGAGATGATGTGTTACGGAACGAGTAAAGAGACTTGCCGGCAACGAGATTGAACTAGGTCTAAAGATACCGACGATCGAATCTCGGGCAAGTAACATACCGTTTGACAAAAGGAACAACGTATGTTGTTATGCGGTTCTGACCGATAAAAGATCTTCGTAGAATATGTAGGAGCCAATATGAACATCCAGGTTCCGCTATTGGTTATTGACCAGAGATGAGTCTCGGTCATGTCTACATAGTTCTCGAACCCGTAGGGTCCGCACGCTTAACGTTTGATGACGATCGGTATTATGAGTTTTTGAGTATTGATGTACCGAAGGTAGTTCGGAGTCCCGGATGAGATCACGGACATGACGAGGAGTCTCGGAATGTCCGAGACATAAAGATTGATATATTGGACGGCTATATTCGGACACCGGAAGTATACCGGAAAAGTTTCGGATTTATCGGGAATGCCGGAGGGGGTTACCGGAACCCCCTACGAGAGGGGATGGTCCATAGTGGGCCTAAAGGGTGAGAGAGAGGCAGCCCATAGGGCTGGCCGGCGCCCCCACCTAGGAATCCTAGTTGGACCAGGATTGGGGGGGGGCGCCACCTCTCCTAATCCTTTCCCCCTTCTTCCTTTCGGTGAATCCTACTAGGAATAGGATTGCAATCCTATTCCTAGTAGGAGTCCCCTCCCTAGCCGCACCATAGAGGTTGGCCGGCCCCTCCTCCCTTGCTCCTTTATATACGAGGGCAGGGGGGCACCCAAAGACACACAAGTTGAATTGTTTTAGCCGTGTGCGGTGCCCCCCTCCACAGAATCACACCTCGGTCGTACCGTCGCGAAGCTTAGGAGAAGCCCTGCGCCGGTGAACACATCATATCCGTCACCACGCCGTCGTGCTGACGAAACTCTCCCGTGAAGCTCAACTGGATCAAGAGCTCGTGGGACGTCATCAAGCTGAACGTGTGCTGAACACGGAGGTGCCGTACGTTCGGTGCTTGATCGGTTGGATCGCGAAGAAGTTCGACAACATCAACCGCGTCACTTGACGCTTCCGCTCCCGGTCTACGAGGGTACGTAGACACACTCTCCCCTCTCGTTGCTATGCATCTGGTAGATAGATCTTGCGTGATCGTAGGAAAATTTTAAAATACTACGTTCCCCAACATTTTGGACGTATCGAGCTCCACCTTGAGCTCGACGCTGATGACCTCTTTGCCGCTTCACTGCCGGAAAGTGGTCACCAGAGTCTTTCCTCGCCGCCACGGGACATCTTCCTCCCCGCGCTCCCATAGTTGCTACACGTCACCAAGCTAGGGTATGTGTGGTTCGAACTTGGACCTCCCTCCTTCATGATTTGAGTTATCCCATGGTTAATGTCATCCAATTATACCGCATATATTAGATCTAGGTTTTTACCTTTGCTAGTGTCGATGTGGTTTGTAGACCCCTCGCATCCGAATCTCTTCAGATATAGGGTTTGTGTTATGTTCGCCCCGCTCCCACCTCCTCGCGCAGGGGACGTCCACAGGGAAGTTACCTTGGTGTCCCCTGGTATGATTGGCGATTGAGCCCGTGCGGCGTGTCACTCTCTGCCATGTCAGCTGGCAGAGAGCTCCCTGACAATAATGGTGTGCTGGGGAGTGTGTGGGGAGGACTGCAAAACAACAAATAGAATTGCTTATGCGATGATAACAAACTGACCGAAGATAACAGCAAAAGTCTGAACACTTACGATTCGGCCAGCGGCTTGCTCCTGGGTTGTCTTTGGAAATCAGCTTCGGGCTCCGAGTCTGTGTTGTCCGGGATGTTCATCTTCCTGCACGGCGCCCCTTTCCCCGTGTTTTTGGGGGGCCACCCTCTTATTTCCCTTCCCCTTGATGGGGGAATCGCTTTCCACCGCCTCCTCCTCTTCTTCTTCGTCATGGGAGGAGTGGGTGTCAGTCTCTCCGGATAAATCTTCCGAAGGACCCTTAGAGCAGGGGCCGCTCTTGACCTTCTTGCTCTTCTTCTTGGCCTTCTTCTCCGGTGCCTAGTATGGCGCCAGCACCAGCATTGCCGTTAGCTGAGGCGTGACTGGGTTCTCAGGCAGTGGAGCCGGATAGTCGATCTGCTCCACTTTTGTTCTCCAGGCCTGTATGGAACATAAAAGTTCTAACTCCTGTTATAATTGAAATATGGACAGGGTAAGTCTTCATCAAAATCATGCTTACCTCTATAGCTGGAGTCACACTGTCAAACTGATGTCTTTGGTCTCCTTTGGACACTCCTTCTGGGCTTTGAATAGCTGCTTCCATATATCTTCGTGCGTAGTGCCGAAGAAGCGCTTCAAGGTCCGTGGTGCCTCCAGATTGAACTCCCATAAGCGGGAGGCTCAGAGCTGGCAGGGAAGGGTGTGATGAAAGAGCATCACTTGAATCATGTTAGTGAGGTGGGTGCCCTTTGCTATCATGCTAGAGATGCGATTTTGGAGTGTCTTCACCTCCGATTGAGACCCCCAATCGAGGCCCTTGGCGGTCCATGAGGTGAGCCTCTTTGGGGGTCTGGATCTGAATTTGGGCGTGGCCGCCCATTTGGCCTCGCGGGGTTCGATGATGTAGAACCACTCGTGCTGCCATACCTTGTTGGTTTCCACAAAGGCCCCTTTGGGCCAGGTTGCATTCAGAATCTTGCTTATCATAGCTCCCCCACAGTCCGCGTGTTGCACGTCGACCACCTTTGGCTTCAGATTGAAGGTCTTGAGCCATAGGACGAAGTGTGGGGGATGCGGCGGAAAGCTTCACAAACGAATATGAAAGCCGATATGGGAAGGATAGAGTTCGGGGCCAGATCATGGAAATCTAGCCCGTAGAAGAATAAGAGACGCCGAACAAAGGGGTGGATCAGAAATCCCAGCACCCGAATAAAGTGAGGGATGACCACAACCCTCTCGCCGGGCTCTGGGATGGGGATCACCTGATCCTCATCAGGAATCCAGTGTGCTATGTTGTCGGCGAGATAGCTGGCGCTCCGGAGAATCTTCATGTTTTTCTCCGTGACGGTCAAGGCCTCCCACTTGCCCTTGGAACCAGATTCAGCCATTGCTGGAGAAGGAGGCGGTGGTGGAAGAGATGGGAGCTGCGGGCGTTGGGGCTAAGAGATTGCGAAGGAAGGGCTAGAGGAGAGTGTGAGGAAAAAAGAGGGGACCTAATTCCTTTTATAGGCGGTAAATGCCAAGCATCCCCCACTCAAGCCGTAAAACTTGCATGTTCCCAACGTAATCATGTGTAAGGTGCGGTTGGGTTACCCAAATCATATTGATGAGGATCCCACGATAAGCAGGCATGATCTCTGCTTCGGCAAGACGTGCTAATGGAGGCTATGCTTCGAAACGCGAAACCAGAGCCAAGAAAACGGTTCGAAATATTAAAGGGTCAAACATGACATTTTGCTGGAAAGTTGACAGTAAAGACGCAGTGTTTATTTTGACACATTGCCTTCATGGCTAATTAGGGTTATACTAATCATACAGAGCCGGACATAGTTCCTTTATGCAGGAAATAAACTTCATATGTTCGTAAGGAGGAACCCGCCTTGCAATGCCGAAGTCATTATGTGTGCCGGACTCATCGCCATAGAAGACTGGTTTAGGGGATACTGAGGGAGTCCTGGATTAAGGGTCCTCGGGTGGCCAGATTACTCATTATGGGCCAGACTGGTGGGCCGTGAAGATCACCATAGAAGATTATCCCTCGTGTCCCCATAGGACTCCTATATGTGTAGAATGGCAACTTTAAAGTCTGGGTGTAATTTTTCCTTCCTCTGCAAGACGATTATGTACAACCCTAGGTCCCTCCGGTGCATATATAAACCGTAGGGTTTAGTCCATAGGAACAATCACAATTACCATAGGCTATACTTCTAGGGTTTATCCATTACGATCTCGAGGTAGATCAACTCTTGTAATCCTCATATTCATCAAGATCAATCTAGCAGCAAGTAGGGTATTACCTCCATTAAGAGGGCCTGAATCTGGGTAAACATTGTGTCTTTTTTCCCCTCTGTTACCATCGATCCTCATATACGAGATCCGCCGGTTTTGACACCGACATTATCCACTCAGAAAGAAGCTCGAATCGATACTCTTCGTGCGAAATTCAATCTCTTCAAACGCATTGGAAATGAAAGCTGTCAGCAAACCTTTGATTGTCCCAGTAACATAGCAAATGAGCTTCAAGGTCTCGGCACCAAAGATGTTACTGACCATGAAGTTGTGAAGAAACTGCTTCGATCTCTTGACAGCTCTTTCGACACTCTTGTCTTGATGATTCGTGAGTGTGATGATTTCAAATCCCTCGACTCTGGCGATATCATGGAAAGATTCAACGCCCATGAGGAACAAGAAGAAGAGAAGAGAGAAATCAAGGGATCGACTCAGCACAAAACTCACGCCCCCAAGGATGCAGCTAATTCTTCCTTTGATGGAAATGTTGAAGAAGATTTAGATGATCCAGAAAGGCTCGGGAAAGATCTTGCACTCATCACGAGAAGATTTCAACGCTTTCACAAGAAGAGCCAGTTCCAAAGAAGAAGTTCAAGCAACTCTGGAGTTCAAAATCATCGAAACCTGTTGGAGAATACACCTGTTTCAAATGCAAAATACTGGACACTTCATTTCGGACTACCCTATCCGGGAAGCTGAAATCCATGCAAGTGGGAGATATGATTCTGGAAACTATCCAGGCAAAAGCAAGATCGTTAACCACGACTCTGATGATGAGAAGAAGACAAAGAAGTTCTTCAATAAGAAGGACAACTCCACATCAAAATCCTCGTCAAGATCTTCCTCAAGGAATCCCTCCAAGTCCTCCTCCAACCGAAAGAATGTCTCTCGCAAGGGCAAGGTGTACATCAGCAAGGAGATGGATTCTAATTAACAAGAATCATCATCCTTCGAAGAATATGATGAATCTGATGAGGATTCTGACTCTGGCATGGCATAGCTTATGCTTCCACTCCGGCTTCGAACTTCTTCGACAAGCACTCTAGTGATGATGAGTCTCTTGCCTACTGATTCATGCCAAAGCCTCGAAGGAAAAGGTATCCTCCAAGAATCACAAAATTCACTCCAATGATCGATATTCTTCTGATGAAGATGAGCATGCTAAGTTGATAAAAATTGCTAATATTCGACAAACTCTCTTGAGAAAATTGAGAAAACCCTTAGGATATCTAAAGGGTTGTCGGCTGAGGAGATGGAGAAAAATCAGTCGCTGATCGAAGAGTATTCTGCTCTTAAGTCATGAATGGAAGAACTGTGAAATCACCATGATTTTCTCTTAGTCTACCATGAAAGGCTGACCTATGATTAAATGAAAAGGAAACAGAAAGTCGAAGCGCCGAGAGAAGCTCATGAGGATTTGATCAGAGAAAAATCTCTTCTCACCCAAGAACACGATCAAATGCAGAATCGAATGTTGACTCATCTGTGAATGCTAACCCCTCGGTCGAGGAAAATTGTTATGTTTCTCATGAAAATGGTAGGTTGAAGGATCTTCTTCAGGCGGGAATGTTCAGATCTCTCAAAGGACATCAAACCCTTTGCGATGTGTTGAAGAAACCCATTCTTCACAAAAATCCCAGGAAAGAAGGCATCGGTTTAGAAAGGAAACTAAATGAAAATGGCACCTACTGGGAACCTCACCAATATCCTCAAACCGTGTGGGTTCCTGCAAAGAGCAAAACACTCGATCCAGCATTAATCTCAGGATATGACTCTCCCATTCCTGAATATCCTTATGATGATTCTCTGGACAACTATAAGTTGTTTAAAGATCAACATGGTGAGACTGTTGCTCGCTATGCTGGGGCAAACAACATAAATCCCCCCCCCCCAAAGAAAGTTATTTGGGTCAATAAGTAAACTATTGATGCCTTGCATATTACTGCTCGACTAACCATGTAAGCACAAAAAGCTCAATAGAATGAGTACATGGATACCTCATTCAATCATTTTATTCATGCTTTTGGAAGGAATTTCAATGCATATTCCATCAATTATGCTCGTACCTCTTCGAACAACAATTATGCTTATCGAAAGAAATCATATCCTGCTCGCTCTACTGTTTCAAAGCCACCTGCAAAAATATTGGTGGTTAAGAAAGCCTAATTCTTCTGCAAGACTATGTCTCTGGGTGTACATAATGGATAATGGATAGTGGATGCACTAGTCACATTATCGGAGACAAGTCATTGTTTGTTGACCCCAAATTAACAGCTTCTCCTCTAAAGTATATCACTTTTAGCGACAACAACAAAGGAAAGGTAATTGGGCTAGGTAAAATTTCTATATCCAAGGACAAGTCCATTGATGATGTTTTACTTGTTCAGTCTCTTGGATTCAATCTTATGTCAGTTGGCAAGTTTTGTGATCTAGGCATGCTAGTTCTATTTTCTAGATCCAAATGCATTGTCTTCATGGCTTCTGACAATTCCTTCGTCTTTGAGGGAATTAGAAAAGGTGATCTGTATATTGGGGATTTCTCTAAGGGTCCCTCAGTCCAAACTTGTTTGCTTGCAAAAGCAACTGAAGGTTGGATGTGGCACCGAAGACTTGGTCATGCAGGTGTGAGGAATTTGCATACTCTGGTGAAGAAAAATCATCTCCATGGTATTCCTGATGTAAAAATCGACAAGAATCGTCTCTATGCTGCTTGTGAGGCTGGAAAATTGGCCAAGAAGCATCACTCATCCAAGACAGTTATGACCACAACAAGACCTCTGGAAATTCTTCATACATTTATTCGGTCCTCAAAATTATGCAAACTTTGGTGGTAGTCACTATGGTTTGGTCATTGTTGATGATTTTTATTGATACACTTGGGCATTATTTCTCGAAGACAAGACCTATACCCAAGATACCTTCAGAAGTTTTGCTAAGAAGACCCATAATGAATATGATGTGCGAATTAAGCATGTTAGAAGCCATAATGGAATTGAGTTCAAAAATACTCATATTGCTGAATTTCTCGATAATCATGGTATTACTCATGAGTTCGTTGTCGCATACACTCCTCAACAGAATGGAGTTGCTGAATGCAAGAATAGAACTCTCATTGAAATGGCGAGAACTATGCTCGGTGAGTACAAAACTCCCATTTGCTTATGGCTGATGCTATTAACACTTCTTGTCATGTTATCAATCGTTTTTATCTTCGCAAGTTCCTTAAGAAAACTTCATATGAGCCTATCACTGGCAAGAAACCAAATGTTTCTTATCTGCGTGTTTTTGGTGCACCTTGTTACATTCTTGATATGAATCATTCTTCCAAGTTTTCACCTAAGGCACATGAAGGTTTTCTTCTCGGTATGGCTCAAACTTGCATACATATCATGTCTATAAATCTCACCACATGAAAGTTATGCAAATAGTAAATGTGCGGTTTGACGAATCTAACGGCTCCCAAAAGGAGCACCTGCCAAATGTGATAGATGAACCGCTGATATCGGATGCTATTCGGCAAATAGCGATTAGGAGCATCAAGCATGTTGAAGGAAATTCTCCTGAGTCCTCTTATGATAATGCTCATATGACTCAAAGTAGAACTCGTCAAGCCACCGTCGAAGCAAACGCTCCTCCGAATGATAATAGCAATCAAAATCCAAATGCCGATCAAAATGGAAATCCTAAAGAAAATAATGAGAAAGATGATGAAAAAAACAACAATGCTCATCCTCGAGTGGCAAATCGAGTTGATCCTTCATTAATCGTCGATGAGATCAGGAATCCAGGTTATTGATCAACAACTCATTCACGCACTCGTTTGTCTAACAATTGTGGCAGTTTCTCTTTTGTTTCATTGGCAGAACCTACCAAGTATGAAGCCATGAATGATCTAGATTAGATGAATTCCATGCAAGATGAGTTGGTGCAATTCGTTGACAAACTGAACCCCAAGAAGCACAATATCATCGGCGCTAAATGTATTTTCCACAATAAGCAAGATGAAAATGGCATTGTTGTGAGAAATAAAGCAAGTCTTGTTGCTCAAGGGTACACACAGGTAGAAGGTATTGATTTTGGTGAAACATACGCTCCTATTGCATGCCTTGAGGCAATTTGCATTCTTCTTGCTGAGGCAAATTACAATGATTTCTTGCTTTATTAAATGGATGTGAAAAGTGCATTCCTCAATGGCGGCATTGATGAGGAAGTTTATGTTAGACAGCCACCTGGCTTTGAAGACCCTGAGTTTCCTAACAAAGTTTTCAGGTTGAAACAGGCTCTCTTTGGGCTGAAGCAAGCCCCTCGATCTTGGTATTCCACCTTGAAGAAGTTCTTAATCGATAAAGTGTAATAGCCAGGATCCATTGATCCTACTTTTTTCACTCGGGTTGTTGATAATGATCTATTCGTATGCCAAATCTATGTGGGTGATATTATTTTTGGTTGTACTAACAATGCTTGCAGCTTAGAGTTAGGTAAAATGATGTTCGATAAATATCAACTGTCTATGATGGGTGAACTCACGTTCTTTCTCGGACTGCAAATTCATCAACGGGCAAATGGAACTTTCATATCTTAGGAGAAATATTTGAAAGAATGCATGAAGAAGTTCAAAATGCAATATTCCAAAATGAAGAGCCATAAAACACATATGCCCATGAATGATAAGTTGGATGCAGATGTGTATGGTAAGGATTACGATCAGAAGGCTTTTTGATCTATGATTGGTTCTCTTCTTTATATATGTGCATCCATACCTGACATTATGTTGAGTGTTTGCATGTGTGCCCGCTATCAAGCTGCACCGAAAGAATCGCATCACCAAGTGGTCAAGCGCATTCTGAGATATTTGGCTCACACCCCCACCTTAGATTTATGGTATCCAAGGGAGCACAGTTTGATCTCGTTGGATATTCAGACTCAGATTGGGCTGGCGACTTGGTTGAAAGGAAATCTACTTTAGAGACATGACATTTCCTCGGTAGATCTTTTGTCTCTTGGTCTTCAAGGATGTCGAATTGTGTATCTCTCTCCACGGCTGAGGCCGAATATATTGTTGTTGGCGCTTGTTGCACTCAGTTATTATGGATGAACCAAGCACTGAAGAATTATGACATCAAGGCCAAGCTTATTCCTCTATACTATGACAATGACAGTACCATCAAAATTGCAAAAAATCATGTGCAGCATTCTTGCATGAAGCATATTGCCATCAGACACCATTTCATTCACGATCATGTTGCTCGAGAGGATATTGTCATCGATCACGTCAAGACCGAAGACTATCTTACTAATAGTTTCACCAACCCTCTTAAAGAGAAAATATTTTGTGTGTTATAGTGTGAGCTAAATATCCTAGACTTAGCAAACGTGCAGTAAGCTGGACTCGGCACTCGTGCTAACACTTTCACATCTTTGAATGAATGGGTGCATGACAATCGAAGAGTTTGAAAATTTCGACAAAGTAATTTTTTCTTTTTGAGAGTGAATACATTAACGAATAACTAGACTAACCGGGTGCCACGATAATTGTGCGACGCTTGGGGTCGTACAGTTATTATACGGTGGGTTACACCACCACAATTTTCTTTCTTTGATTCGAAAGTTTGTGAGTTTGTCCCAATGCATTTCTCTCATAGCTATTTGTTCGGTGTTTGTGTTCTTTTTTCTGATTGAAATGCCTAGGACCTCGTTTTCCCTCTACTCTATCTCTTCCGGTCTACGTTGTTCCATTACAAATGCTTAATTTGATCAGGAACGAAACTTTATCTTGTGTCCTTGACCATGATTAAGATTCGGTCCGAACATTAATCTGTTTTGGCGAAAGCTATCCAAAATTTGGGATTTCCGACGCAAGTTAGGACCACGATCTTTATGACAGTTACCACATGCGATTCACCAACTACCACTCCATCGTGTCCATTGAATCGCAATAGTCTTTGAATAGAGGCCGTTCGATCATAACTCTCAGTGTGCGGTTATTTACCCTCACATATAAAACCAGACATACTATACTTCTTCCTCCTTCACTTCTCCTTTGCCTCTCCTCTACTCCTCTGAAACCCTTGTCGTAGAGCTCCACCTTGAGCTCGACGCCAATGACCTCTTTGCCGCTTCACTGCCGGAAAGTGGTCACCAGAGTCTTTCCTCGCCGCCACGGGACATCTTCCTCCCCGCGCTGCCATAGTTGCTACACGTCACCAAGCTAGGGTACGTGTGGTTCGAACTTGGACCTCCCTCCTTCATGATTTGAGTTTGCCCATGGTTAATGTCATCCAATTATACCGCATATATTAGATCTAGGTTTTTACCTTTGCTAGTGTCGACGTGGTTTGTAGACCCCTCGCATCCGAATCACTTCAGATATAGGGTTTGTGTTATGTTCGCTCGAATTGAATGCGCATCATGTTGTCTAGTATATTATTCGGACCTACTAACTCGTTCTATACACTTCTTTCATTTGAAGCATTTCTCAGAGTCTACATCTATTTCTTCTTCAAAATGCTTTTCGTTCATAAAAATATTAGTTGTAAGCATTTGTGACCATGTCCCCTCTTTCCATCGTATCTATTCTCTTTCATAGGTGTATGCACTCTGTTGAGGACTCTGTTCGACCAATGATCATGGCCGATGAAGAAGAGGTATTCATGGGCACAACTGATGAATCAAAATCTCCAAACACCAAGGGCCCAATGGTAGGCCCATCTACCATCAAAAGAAAGAGATCTGAATGAAATGCTAACGAGTAAGAAGCAGAAGCACCAAAGAAAATGAGAGGTGGGAGGCAGCCTTTCACAAATTCAGCTCAGTACATCTCTCATGATGAATACAATACTGCACCAGGAGAAGATTCATCACAAAGGAAGAAGTGTCGACAAAGGATTCGCGCCACTGGGTGCGCAAGTGGTTTCACTATAAGATGGTTCATCCTCGGTTTGCCAAGAATTTTGTTTTCCCTCCTCTGTAAGGTGACTATCGTGAAATTGGTCTTGTTTGTTCAAGTGATCCTCAAGAAAGACCACCACCTCCATCGAATGCTCATGAGTCGTCTCTCAAGACTCCTGCATCCTATCCTGATGTGTTGGCCAAGCGCCTGAAGAATGCCGAAAAGAGAGCCAAGAAGGCTGAAAAGGAAAGAGCTCAAGAAGAAGAAAACGGTCACCTTATCAAGTCAGACGTTGACAAGCGAAAGGCTGAAGAAAAATCTGAATGTCGTACAATGCACAAGCATGATCCTAGTTCTGCTACTTTGAAAAAGTATAGCGCAGCGAAGAAAAGGCCAGGTAAACCCATTGAGAAACATGTTGAAAGTGATTCCTCTTATCAAGAGGATCCTCCACTCACAAGAGAATAAGTTGATGCAAATCTCTCCGAGAAAGTAAACATCACTACTTCCACTATTCTGCATGATCTTATAACAAGTGTTGTTCAAACAGCTCCTCCGAAGAAGATTACCCTGAAAAGGAAAATGCATCATACTACTGTCACTATGGTAGATCAGGTGAATACAACTCCTCATCCTGAGGCGATTAATTTGCAAGATTTAGTTGTTGAAAATCATGTAAGCACAGCTAAGACGGGAGAGCAAATTCCAAAGCCTAAGATGAAGCAAATCACCACTCCTTCTATTGAGAAAAATGCTCCTCGAGAAAATACCATGAAAGAAAAAGCTACTCAGTTTGCTCCTAAGTTGGCTCAACCATTGGCTTTGATGCCTTCGAGCGAGCAAAATATAGTTCGAACTACTCCTTCTACACAGACTGATAATCCCTCTTATGCACCTCATTACTTCAATCAAAGTGTTCATCATGGAACAACTTGACAGATTTGTGGAGAACCTATTTGACGGAGAAGTGGCATCTTTGCCCATACCCTCTGAAGTAATTGATCAAGCTACTCATCTGGTTCAAGACATGAGAGATGATTCTGTTGAGATTAATAGCCTAACTACCCAGCTTTAGGAGCTTGACACCCGTATGAAGGCTGCAAAATTTAAGTTTGTCATCAAACAACTTGAAGAATCATATGTGGATGTCAATAAAGCTTTGACTATCCTTTGGCACAAGAGATTAGGATTTCATTCCGATCTAGATCAAATTATTCGAACTGCCTCGATCATCAAGCACAAGCCACTGGATACAATGATCTTGTCAAAGGGCATATCGATCCATGGAAGCAAAAGAAGAATAAGAAAATTGCTAAGAAGAATGCTCCTCCTCCGCCCTCGAAAGAAAAGTCACCCAAGGCAGTGCCATAGAAGGAAAACTCTCCGGAGCCTGTAATTCCCTTGCAAGAACCAAGTACATATGCTCCTACTTCGCCAAGGCCAACTGGACCAGTGCATGTGGCTTCTCCTATCAATGAAGCAAATCCTTGTCAGCAAAAATGTGTCTGAAGAAGGTGGAATTCCTTAGTATGTGCATCGAGTATCTCCAGCTGATGTTGAACCAAATGATTTGGTACCTTCCTCTGCTCCTCAACATTCAACCGAAGAACATCCCCATCAGTCTCAAGTGTCCGACAAACCATCAGCTAATACAGTGACTGCTCCCTCTCCACTACGAATTTCCCTCAGTAATTCATGAAGATTTTTAGATGCTGGACCTTCTACAGCAAAGTCAGTTACTCTTCATCATTCATACTCTGTGATTTACGGTGATGAAGTGCTTTCCGCAGAAGATGAGCTCAAATATCCTTATCCTCAAGAGCGATTGCCTTTATTCTCTAAAGGCACTGGCGTCAAAGGGCCACTTTTCAATTGGAACACTCATCCTCTTTTCTTTCAAGAGAGTCCATATAGCAAGCCTAGAACTTATAAATATCCTCACTTCTGGACTAAGGAACATGCCATTTATTTCTCGGGTCCTCTATGACAGCCGCAAGATTATCCCTCATGAGGTCCCTGATATCACTGCTATGAAGAGCATTGGTTGTTTCAATCAAGTATTGCAGGGCATCGAAGACTTTGGCCTCATGCATGTATTTGCATATCAGCATCCGTGGAACAGAGAGCTTATTCTTCAGTTCTATGCTACACTATATATCTCTAGTGATGCCTCTGGTAGCAACAAATGGATCATGGAATGGATGACTGAAGGGAAATATATAAAATGCTTTGCAATGGACTTTGTCTGTTATTTTCATTTCCCTCGATTTGTGCATGGCAAGTATGAAATTCGAGTTCACAACATTGATGTCGTCTGCGATGAAGATTTCCATTGCGCCATGGACCAAGATAAAATTCATGACTACAATGGTCCTCCCCTGCCCGGGCATTTGACTTTTGACAATCACACTCTTTATCATATGCTCACTTATACCAACTGTCCTATGGCTAAAATGAACGTTGAAAATGCTATATCTGATGTTCTTTAAAACACCATTCATGCCATCTCCCAAGGATTCATCTTTGATGTTGATGACATGTTTCTGCACGTTCTGAAGGATTCTACTCAACATCCCAAAACCATCAAAGTCTTTGCACCTTGGATTCAAAAGGTGGTGGATTTTGCTATGAACACCAAATACTTAGCTAAAAGCACTCACAAAAGCTTAATTCCTCCTATTCGTAATACATTGCGCGTAATGGAAGATATTTCTTTGAGCAAAGCACCAGTGTCAAGCCCTCCTGATTATCACACCACATTTGAAGGGCCACGGCTACCTCTGCGTGAACGCCAACCTATTACTCAATATCCTTCACACCTTGAAGTGATTTTGCGTACGCAACGGCTGGTGTTGAAGCGTATGGTTGAGGATCATCGTGAGAAAGAACATATGGCTTCTCAATTAAATGCCATCAACAACTGTACGAAAATTGTGCACATGATCATGACTGAGAATAAGAAATGTCTATGGAAATTTCTTCGAAAGTTCTTTTCCAAGAAACAGCTCAGCAACTCAGATCTAAAGGAACTCTATGAGTACATTGATCAAGGTTTCTCTGCTGAAGACCTTCAAGATCGCATCACTCCTCCTTTGCCAACTCATGAACCAACAACTGATTTACTTCGATTTCAACTGCGCAAATTACTTGATGAATCAGAGGCAACCTCTCCAACTGAGAAACCAGCTGAAGGAAATGTGCTTTCTCGCAAGAATCTACAAGCTGATCCAAATGTGCCCTCATCCTCTCAGCCTCAAGCAAGTCTCAAACAAACATTTCTTGTTGTTGATGATGAAGTCACTCTAGATACCTCTGAAGTAGAAACCTCTTCAGTCAGTTCTTCCCGAGACGCCTTAGAGTGAATCATATTCATGTCATTCTCACTCATATTCTTCGTCACCTTTTTGACACTAGTTGACAAAGGGGAAGAATTACATCGAGTATCAGATAGATTTTGTCTGATGGATTTGAGTTTATTTGTTTTGGTTTTATGAGACTTTTGTGCTACATGCCTATTTGTGGTGTGATGTAAAACCTAAAATTCTGATCCATGTTGTAATATTAATAACCCCGCCTGTTGCACTATTTCTCTCGAAGCATTTGTTTTGCAGGTGGAATTATTATCAGAAGTTATGATTAATTGCACTACATTCTCGATGGATTATAGATCATCCGTGCAAATCATTACCTCGATTGAGTGAAAAATCCTCCACACACTTCAATGAATTGCAGAAAATTTCATATCATTTTTCTGACCTTGCATACATTTAGGGGGAGTATATTTCAACATTGAGCTAAGTAAAGAAAATTCACTCTTGTTCGATTTAATTTTCTCTTATCTATCTTCACTTTGATGATTATCTGTTTTGTCAAGAACCGTCCAAAAAGGGGGAGATTGTTTGTGCAATGATAGGGCCCTTATGTTTTGGAGTGTGTTGACATAAACAATATGGGACTTATGTGTTTGCTAGTGCACACAAAGCAACAGGTCCCTGATGTATCGAGGAGTTTGATGCAAACGACGAAGATAATCTCCCTGCAATGCAGCGAAGGTTATCACCGAAGATGATGTTAAACAAGAGTGACCCCTAAAAATTGCTAAAGTGAAGCAATTTGTTCGGTGTTTGTCCGAAGAAAAATGATTGTGTTCGAGTATAACAAAGACGAAGTGAAGACGTAGCATTTATTCCGTTGTTCTTCTTCTTCTTTCTTTGAGTCATAGGACCACCGTACTATTAAGAGGGGTGTAGTGTTTTGAAACTTTGACTCTCTGATGCTAAACCCAAATTGTCGGTGTACTAAGGTAGGGGGACCCCAGTACCCCAACTTGTGCACGGGCAGTTGCAGCTTCCCGCGGCAAGGTTTACTGCGTGCTCGCCGGAGACCTTCCTGCCTCCTATTAAACCATTCAAAAACAAAGTGTACAAGACAGAAGATCGAGACCCCGGCAAGAGGAGCTTGCCGGGAAGGTCGTACCAGGCTCAAGGCTGTTCCGATAACACAAGACCCTGGCAAGAGGAGCTTGCCAGGAAGATTATAAGATATTGCCTCGGCGCTATGCGCGCCCCGGAAGGGGCCCGGGGAGCGGCAAGTTCCCGGGCCCGGCAAGATCAAACCCCCGGCAAGGCGCTTGCCGGGGAGGCTACGCTGTGTGCCCGCGCTCCAGCTCATCGGTCCACGCGTCGCCCTGGAGCCTAACCAGGGACGCGTGGCGGATGGCTGTGCAGCCAGGGGTACACGGTGGCGCACCACGGTGATAAATCCGTCGCCGTGGCGGACGGAGACGCTAAGGCGGGAGCTTTTGGGGTCGACGGCGACGGGCATTAAATGCCCTTGTCCCCCACTGTTAAAGTAGGTATAGACCACTGTTCTGTACTGTAGCTCCACTGTTCCCGCACTATTACAACTACCACCTCTTTTACCCCTTTCTCCTACGTTGACACCTGTCGGTGACCCCTTGCACTATAAAAGGAGGCCCATGCACAACGTGGAGGGGGTTCGAAACCTAGATTACTCTCGCGCACGGTGTAGCTGCTTCTTCAAGCTCCCGAGCGCTCAACTCAATACACAACCAAGCAGGAGTAGGGTTTTACGCATCCGTGCGGCCCGAACCTGGGTAAAACTGCCCGCGCGTCTGCTTCGATCTGCTCTTCGTGCTCCCTCCGCCCTCGTACCGCACAGACAAGGGGCTCCGGTCCCATAGGTGTTCGTGGCGGACAGTTTCCCCCGACATCTTTGGCGCGCCAGGTAGGGGGCGTCGACGTTGTGCGAACCTGATCTGGCGTTCGCGCGGGCGCGTTCTTCATCAACCTCTCCAGCTTCATCAACAACTTCTTCAGCGACAACTCCATGGCCCCGAAGAAGAAGCCTTCGGAGGTCGGAGGCCCGTCTGCGTCTCACCCGCCGCCACCAGAGCCAACGGTGGGCGGGGGAGACGCCGTCGGAAGGGTGGTTGCCGGCGAGGACACTCACGGTGCCACCAGATCCAAGAACAAGACGGACGACCGGACCTCGGTCTCCGTGGACGCGCCGCGTCCATCACAGCACACAACGACCCCGCAGCGCCATACCACGGGAGGTGGTATCCGCTTGCTGGGACAAGGCCATACTGGAGGTTCGCGGGACGCCCCGGACCCCCGTCCGGGCACAAGCAAAGCGAAGGCGCCGGCACGGGACCCCGCTCCTTCTAACGTCGTTAGAAGTCCGAGCGTATCCCGCTCCTCGCACCGCTCGCCCGCGTTCCCCACTACTCCGGCAGAAGCGCTCGCAAGGGCGCAGCTGCTTCTTGATTTTCCTCCGGCGGCCGACAAGGCCGAAGAATGGAGGGCCACAATCCGGAGCCTGATAGACTTCGCCAACAACGACTCCCCGCAGCAGCCGTCGGCCTCACGGCCGCGGCAGGTTGAGAAGACGAAGGCTATCGGCGACAAGACTGCCGGGGGTGCGACAAGCGTACACTCCCCGCCGCAGAAGCAGAAGACACCGCCCCGCCGGAACAACCCCGACGACGGCTCCACAGCCTCGTCGGACCCGCGGGCCCGTCGGGACCAGCGCCAGGTCCTCGACGACCGGCGAGATGAAGACGCTCGGACCATGATCGAGCGCCGCCGAGAAGCTCGGCGACAATCCGACAAGAGAGCTGGGAACACTGTCGACGCACCCGCGCCCGGTGAACCAGGTGACTTGCCGTACGCGGCAGGCTGCCCTGCGTTCACCCGCGAGCTGCGGCGCGTCCAGTGGCCCAGCATGAAGAACTTTAAGCCCGACGTACCGGAGAAGTACGACGGCAAGACGCACCCCTCGGAGTTTCTCAGCGTCTACACTATCGCAGTGCAAGCTGCCGGGGGGCGCGACGAGAAGATCCTAGCCAACTACTTCCCGCTCGTGCTGAAACCGAACGTCCGTTCGTGGCTCATGCACTTGCCGGAAGGCTCTATCTCTTCTTGGGCCGACCTCTGCCATCAGTTTGTTGGCGCCTTCACCGGCGGCCACAAACCCCACGGCCAGGAGAGCGATCTCCACATTTTGGCCCAGAAGGAAGGCGAGCCCCTGCGCAAGTATATCCAACGCTTCAGCCGGGTACAGCACAACATCCCAGACGTTCACCCTGCCGCGGTTATCAGCGCGTTCCATCAGAACGTGCGTAACCACCGCATGCGTGAGGAGATGGCGATGACCAAGATCAGAGACGTCAGCGAGCTTTACGCTCTTGCTGACAAGTGCGCCCGTGCAGAAGAGGGGAGGAAACTCCCCGGGGAGGATGCTGGCGCAGGGGGAAGCGACAGCGACGACACCGCCCCGGCAAAGAAGAGCCGGCGGCGGAACAACAGGAAGAAGGGCAAGAAGGAAGTGCTTGCCGTCGAGAAGTCCGGCAAGGAGGCCCCCGCCAAGCAAGCGCAGGCTGGCGGCTCCGGCAAGGAGCCTGCCCCTGCGGCGGCGGCCGACAAGCCGGGTAGCTCCGACAAGCAATACTGTAAGATTCACCGCACCAAGGGTCACGACCTCTCCAACTGCAAGCGCGTCGAGTACCTCGTCGAGCAGCAAAAAGCTGAGTACGAGAGGCGCGACAAGGAGAAGGCCCAAGGTGGCGGGGAAGAGCCCAGCAAGAAGCGGCCATTCAATGGCCGGGGAGGACGCCGCGGCAAGGCCAAGCAGCGGCAAGGAGATCGACCTCCCCGGGGCCGCGACAACGACGAAGACGACGATGAAGACATGGAGGACGACGAGAACAGCGAGCAGGAGTTCCAGAAGGCCACGGAGGTCCTGTGCGTCGACGGTGGCGCCTCCCTGCACACCTCCCACCGCCAGCTGAAACAGTGGGTGCGTGAGGTCAATGCAGCGGAGCCGCCCGTGGAGTCGCGCAGGCTCCTCAAATGGTCCAGCACGCCCATCATTTTCGACCTTGAGGATCACCCTGACCGCACCACGGCGGTCGGGTGCTTGCCGATGCTGGTCTCACCCACCATCCGCAACCTCAAGGTCACCAAAATGTTGGTTGACGGCGGGGCCGGGCTGAACTTGATCTCCTCTGCTGTGATCAAGAAACTCCAGATTCAAGACGGCGAGCTCGAAGAGACCGGTTCATTCCAAGGAATCAACCCGGGAAGGAGCAAGCCCAAGGGAAAGATTACTCTGCCGGTGACCTTTGGCGGGGAGCTCAACTTCAGAACTGAGCGCATCACCTTTGACGTTGCTGATATTCCATTGCCCTACAATGGGATACTCGGCCGTCCCGCCCTCGCCAAGTTCATGGCAGCTTCCCACTATGCCTACAACGTGCTGAAGATGCCGGGGCCGATAAGCGTCATCACTGTCCACAGCGACAAGAAAGATGCGCTTATTTGCGCCGACAAGATTTACCGGGATGCGGCAGCTGCGGCCGAGAAGGATACTCTTGCCGCTGAAGCTCCCGGGGGGAAGAAGACAAAGACCAAGTCCGGCAAGTGCTCTGGGACACACTCCGGCAACCGCACCTCTTCGGAGTGCTGCGCCGCCGTCGAGGACGTTCCATCGAGCTCCACCGGCAAGAGCAAGAAAGGAATGGCTGCTCCTCCGGCAACCAAGAAGGTGTCCGCAAAGGAGGATGGCACTGGTGGTACCTTCGCCATCAGCGCCACCCTTGACAGCAAATAGGAAAGCGCGCTCGTCGCCTTCCTGCGGGCGAATGTCGATGTGTTTGCCTGGCAACCATCTGACATCCCCGGTGTTCCCAGGAAGGTGATTGAGCACAAGCTTGCTGTCTGCCCTCATGCGCGGCCCATCAAGCAAAAAGTGAGGAAGCAAGCCGTGGAGCGCCAAGAGTTCATCAACGAGGAGATCAAGAAACTAGAGGCAGCAGGCTTAGTTAGAGGTGTGATCCATCCGACGTGGTTGGCAAACCCAGTCGTCGTGCGCAAAGCCAACGGGAAGTGGAGACTGTGTATAGACTTCACTGATGTCAATAAAGCATGTCCCAAGGATCCCTTCCCTTTGCCGCGCATTGACCAGATCGTTGACTCCACTGCCGGATGTGAGCTACTCTGTTTTCTTGATGCATACTCAGGCTATCACCAGATTTTCATGGCTAAGGAAGATGAAGAGAAGACTGCATTTATCACTCCATGTGGCACATATTGCTTTATCCGCATGCCATTTGGACTGAAAAATGCAGGCTCCACTTTTGCAAGGGTAGTGTACACTGCTTTTGAGCCACAGATCCACAGGAATGTAGAAGCCTACATGGATGACATCGTGGTGAAGAGCAAGAGCAAAGAAACACTGATTCAAGACTTAGAAGAAACGTTTCAGAACCTGCGCAGGATACAGCTCAAGCTGAACCCCGAGAAGTGCGTCTTTGGAGTTCCCTCCGGCAAGCTTCTCGGGTTCTTTGTATCACAAAGGGGGATTGAAGCCAATCCCGACAAGATCAAAGCCATCGAGCAGATAGAAGCCCCGAAGCGCGTCAAGGATGTCAGAAGGCTGGCGGTGGGAGGTGTGCAGGGAGGCGCCACCGTCGACGCACAGGACTTCCGTGGCCTTCTGGAACTCCTGCTCGCTGTTCTCGTCGTCCTCCATGTCTTCATCGTCGTCTTCGTCGTTGTCGCGGCCCCGGGGAGGTCGATCTCCTTGCCGCTGCTTGGCCTTGCCGCGGCGTCCTCCCCGGCCATTGAATGGCCGCTTCTTGCTGGGCTCTTCCCCGCCACCTTGGGCCTTCTCCTTGTCGCGCCTCTCGTACTCAGCCTTTTGCTGCTCGACGAGGTACTCGACGCGCTTACAGTTGGAGAGGTCGTGACCCTTGGTGCGGTGAATCTTACAGTATTGCTTGTCGGAGCTACCCGGCTTGTCGGCCGCCGCCGCAGGGGCAGGCTCCTTGCCGGAGCCGCCAGCCTGCGCTTGCTTGGCGGGGGCCTCCTTGCCGGACTTCTCGACGGCAAGCACTTCCTTCTTGCCCTTCTTCCTGTTGTTCCGCCGCCGGCTCTTCTTTGCCGGGGCGGCGTCGTCGCTGTCGCTTCCCCCTGCGCCAGCATCCTCCCCGGGGAGTTTCCTCCCCTCTTCTGCATGGGCGCACTTGTCGGCAAGAGCGTAGAGCTCGCTGACGTCCCTGATCTTGGTCATCGCCATCTCCTCACGCATGCGGCGGTTACGCACGTTCTGATGGAACGCGCTGATAACCGCAGCAGGGTGAACGTCGGGGATGTTGTGCTGTACCCGGCTGAAACGTTGGATATACTTGCGCAGGGGTTCGCCTTCCTTCTGGGCCAAAATGTGGAGATCGCTCTCCTGGCCATGGGGTTTGTGGCCGCCGGTGAAGGCGCCAACAAACTGATGGCAGAGGTCGGCCCAAGAAGAGATAGAGCCTTCCGGCAAGTGCATGAGCCACGAACGGACGTTCGGCTTCAGCACGAGCGGGAAGTAGTTGGCTAGGATCTTCTCGTCGCGCCCCCCGGCAGCTTGCACTGCTATAGTGTAGACGCTGAGAAACTCCGAGGGGTGCGTCTTGCCGTCGTACTTCTCCGGTACGTCGGGCTTAAAGTTCTTCATGCTGGGCCACTGGACGCGCCGCAGCTCGCGGGTGAACGCAGGGCAGCCTGCCGCGTACGGCAAGTCGCCTGGTTCACCGGGCGCGGGCGCGTCGACAGTGTTCCCAGCTCTCTTGTCGGATTGTCGCCGAGCTTCTCGGCGGCGCTCGATCGTGGTCCGTGCGTCTTCATCTCGCCGGTCGTCGAGGACCTGGCGCTGGTCCCGACGGGCCCGCGGGTCCGACGAGGCTGTGGAGCCGTCGTCGGGATTGTTCCGGCGGGGCGGCGTCTTCTGCTTCTGCGGCGGGGAGTGCACGCTTGTCGCACCCCCGGCGGTCTTGTCGCCGATAGCCTTCGTCTTCTCAGCCTGCCGCGGCCGTGAGGCCGACGGCTGCTGCGGAGAGTCGTTGTTGGCGAAGTCTATCAGGCTCCGGATAGTGGCCCTCCATTCCTCGGCCTTGTCGGCCGCTGGAGGAAAATCGAGGAGCAGCTGCGCCCTTGCGAGCGCTTCTGCCGGAGTAGTGGGGAACGCGGGCGAGCGGTGCGAGGAGCGGGATACGCTCGGACTTCTAACGACGTTAGAAGGAGCGGGGTCCCGCGCCGGCGCCTTCGCTTTGCTTGTGCCCGGACGGGGGTCCGGGGCGTCCCGCGAACCTCCAGTATGGCCTTGTCCCAGCAAGCGGATACCACCTCCCGTGGTATGGCGCTGCGGGGTCGTTGTGTGCTGCGATGGACGTGGCGCGTCCACGGAGACCGAGGTCCGGTCGTCCGTCCTGTTCTTGGATCTGGTGGCACCGTGAGTGTCCTCGCCGGCAACCACCCTTCCGACGGCGTCTCCCCCGCCCACCGTTGGCTCTGGTGGCGGCGGATGAGACGCAGACGGGCCCCCGACCTCCGAAGGCTTCTTCTTCGGGGCCATGGAGTTGTCGCTGGTGAAGTTGTTGATGAAGCTTGGAGAGGTTGATGGAGAATGCGCCCGCGCGAACGCCGGATCAGGTTCGCACAACCTCGACGCCCCCTACCTGGCGCGCCAAAGATGTCGGGGGAAACTGTCCGCCACGAACACCTATGGGACCGGAGCCCCTTGTCTGTGCGGTACGAGGGCGGAGGGAGCACGAAGAGCAGATCGAAGCAGACGCGCGGGCAGTTTTACCCAGGTTCGGGCCGCACGGATGCGTAAAACCCTACTCCTGCTTGGTTGTGTATTGAGTTGAGCGCTCGGGAGCTTGAAGAAGCAGCTACACCGTGCGCGAGAGTAATCTAGGTTTCGAACCCCCTCCACGTTGTGCATGGGCCTCCTTTTATAGTGCAAGGGGTCACCGACAGGTGTCAACGTAGGAGAAAGGGGTAAAAGAGGTGGTAGTTGTAATAGTGCGGGAACAGTGGAGCTACAGTACAGAACAGTGGTCTATACCTACTTTAACAGTGGGGGACAAGGGCATTTAATGCCCGTCGCCGTCGACCCCAAAAGCTCCCGCCTTAGCGTCTCCGTCCGCCACGGCGACGGATTTATCACCGTGGTGCGCCACCGTGTACCCCAGGCTGCACAGCCATCCGCCACGCGTCCCTGGTTAGGCTCCAGGGCGACGCGTGGACCGATGAGCTGGAGCGCGGGCACACAGCGTAGCCTCCCCGGCAAGCGCCTTGCCGGGGGTTTGATCTTGCCGGGCCCGGGAACTTGCCGCTCCCCGGGCCCCTTCCGGGGCGCGCATAGCGCCGAGGCAATATCTTATAATCTTCCTGGCAAGCTCCTCTTGCCAGGGTCTTGTGTTATCGGAACAGCCTTGAGCCTGGTACGACCTTCCCGGCAAGCTCCTCTTGCCGGGGTCTCGATCTTCTGTCTTGTACACTTTGTTTTTGAATGGTTTAATAGGAGGCAGGAAGGTCTCCGGCGAGCACGCAGTAAACCTTGCCGCGGGAAGCTGCAACAGCCCGTGCACAAGTTGGGGTACTGGGGTCCCCCTACCTTAGTACACCGACAGGAGCCCCCGGGCCTGGGCCACACACGGTGCCGAACGCTGTTGGGCCAGGCCCAAAACAGTGCACGGGCACCCGCGGCCCGCGGCGCGCCGAATCCACTTCCATATCCGCCGCACCCCACGGTAACGGCACGCGTCGATTGCGGCGCCATGGGATGGGACGTGCCCACGATCTCTTAATGGAAAGGGGAAAACGCCCCCCACTCCCCCATAAAAGCAGAGGCAGCGGGCGCGGTTCCCCTCCCTGTGCTCTCATTACGTCGTCTTCCTCCTGCAAAAAGATTCCTTCTAGCGCTCCGCCTCCACAGCTCCGCCGCCGCCTAGCTCTTCGTCCCCTTCCTTCCGCCACATCCGCCATGGCCCCAAAGAGCGACAAGGGGAAAGCGGAGAAGTCCAAGAAGGAGAAATCCGAGCAAGCAGCCAGGCTCATCGCTTACCGGAAGCGGAACGTCGTCTTCTCGCCGAGGCTCGGCGTGCAAGAACTCTGGAGCAAGTACTACTTGTTCTGGTCCAAGCGCACCGATGCGCATCCCCGCACCCGAGCATACCCGGCCGCCGCCAAGGACAACTATCCCGGCGGGTATTATTTCTTTGCTGCCTTTTTCCACTGTGGCCTCTGCCCTCCCTTTTCGAACTTCTTCTGTGATATCATGAACACGTATGGCTTCCATCTGCTTGATTTCACCCCCAACGCCATCCTCACCATGGCCGTTTTCGCACATATGTGCGAAAACTTCATAGGAGTCCACCCCAACGTAGCCCTCTTTAGACACTTTTTCACCCCTAGAGCCGAGGCCGACGCCCCTCTCTCCGGATGTATTTCTTGGGTCTTCCGTCTCGGGAAAAAGGGGTCGTACTTGCCGGGGGAGCTCCGCGGCAAGTGGGAGGAATGGCGAGCTGAGTGGTGCTGGATTGTAGAGGACCAGCCGCAAGCCTTCACTGCGCCGCGCACAACGCCTATCGCGCGCGGCAGAGATTGGAGCGAACTAGACTCCGACGACGCCAAGCTCGACATCGCCCTCGTCCGGATCATCCGTCTTCGGCTGGCCCGGTTGTCAGTTGCCGAGGTGGGTGCAGATTTCCTCCGCCGGCGCATCGCCCCTCTCCAAGACCGGAAGAGGCCGGCCTGGTTGTACGGCGGCCCGGCAGATATCATGAGGCTGCGCCCCGGACTTAATTTTAACTTTACCACTCTGGAGCTGCGCGGGATGGTACGAGAGCTCTTCAAGTACGACCCGGCGCACCCCGAGTGGTTCAGGACTCCCCGGGAAGTGGTGCCGCTTTGCAACAACGCCGCGAGGGACCGAATCCTTGCCATGATGCCGATGTGTGACTCGCATGGCTTGGACCGGTCGTGGATCGCCCCGAAGCCAATCGACGTCCTCAACTTCTACGACAACCTCGTCGAGGTGGCGAGCAACAAGGAGGACCTCAAGCTGCATACGCGGGACACCACCGAGCAGGAAATCGCCTACATAGCTTCTCGGGCTGAGGAGGCCGCCGCAGCCGCGGCGGCAGGAGTCTTCGGGTTCTCGCCGGAGGAGGCGGAGGCCGAAGAGGCGTCCACCCAGGCGGAAGAGGCGGAGATCCGCCGATTGCTGAACCTCCCACCCGACGCGCTCACCGGGGTCCCCTCGTTGAGACACTCCGGGATCCATGGGATCGCGACGGAGGCCGCGGCAAGGGAGGGAACCGCCGGAGGAAGCAGAGGCGCCGCGA
>LR738711.1:300497529-300547065 GCA_902687465.1 Secale cereale
CATCCGCCATGGCCCCAAAGAGCGACAAGGGGAAAGCGGAGAAGTCCAAGAAGGAGAAATCCGAGCAAGCAGCCAGGCTCATCGCTTACCGGAAGCGGAACGTCGTCTTCTCGCCGAGGCTCGGCGTGCAAGAACTCTGGAGCAAGTACTACTTGTTCTGGTCCAAGCGCACCGATGCGCATCCCCGCACCCGAGCATACCCGGCCGCCGCCAAGGACAACTATCCCGGCGGGTATTATTTCTTTGCTGCCTTTTTCCACTGTGGCCTCTGCCCTCCCTTTTCGAACTTCTTCTGTGATATCATGAACACGTATGGCTTCCATCTGCTTGATTTCACCCCCAACGCCATCCTCACCATGGCCGTTTTCGCACATATGTGCGAAAACTTCATAGGAGTCCACCCCAACGTAGCCCTCTTTAGACACTTTTTCACCCCTAGAGCCGAGGCCGACGCCCCTCTCTCCGGATGTATTTCTTGGGTCTTCCGTCTCGGGAAAAAGGGGTCGTACTTGCCGGGGGAGCTCCGCGGCAAGTGGGAGGAATGGCGAGCTGAGTGGTGCTGGATTGTAGAGGACCAGCCGCAAGCCTTCACTGCGCCGCGCACAACGCCTATCGCGCGCGGCAGAGATTGGAGCGAACTAGACTCCGACGACGCCAAGCTCGACATCGCCCTCGTCCGGATCATCCGTCTTCGGCTGGCCCGGTTGTCAGTTGCCGAGGTGGGTGCAGATTTCCTCCGCCGGCGCATCGCCCCTCTCCAAGACCGGAAGAGGCCGGCCTGGTTGTACGGCGGCCCGGCAGATATCATGAGGCTGCGCCCCGGACTTAATTTTAACTTTACCACTCTGGAGCTGCGCGGGATGGTACGAGAGCTCTTCAAGTACGACCCGGCGCACCCCGAGTGGTTCAGGACTCCCCGGGAAGTGGTGCCGCTTTGCAACAACGCCGCGAGGGACCGAATCCTTGCCATGATGCCGATGTGTGACTCGCATGGCTTGGACCGGTCGTGGATCGCCCCGAAGCCAATCGACGTCCTCAACTTCTACGACAACCTCGTCGAGGTGGCGAGCAACAAGGAGGACCTCAAGCTGCATACGCGGGACACCACCGAGCAGGAAATCGCCTACATAGCTTCTCGGGCTGAGGAGGCCGCCGCAGCCGCGGCGGCAGGAGTCTTCGGGTTCTCGCCGGAGGAGGCGGAGGCCGAAGAGGCGTCCACCCAGGCGGAAGAGGCGGAGATCCGCCGATTGCTGAACCTCCCACCCGACGCGCTCACCGGGGTCCCCTCGTTGAGACACTCCGGGATCCATGGGATCGCGACGGAGGCCGCGGCAAGGGAGGGAACCGCCGGAGGAAGCAGAGGCGCCGCGATGGGCGGAGGCGCCAAGGGGAAGAGGGCCGCAGCGCTGGATGCTGGGCCCAGCGAGCCGGCCGAGGCAGAGGAGGAGGAGGAGGAGGAGGCCGAAGACTCCGGCGGATCCACGGAGTTATACGCCGACGACCTCTCCTCGTCGGAGAGCTCCCCGCCTCCGGCAAGCCCGAAGGGGTCCCCGGCAAAGCGTCTCCGCAAGGCGGCGACGGGGGAAAGGGCACAGGCGCCCCGGCAACAGCCACCTCGGCGGGCGGCTCCCCGGGGGAGTCAAGCCGCGCCAAGGCCGTCCGGCGCACCAGCCGCAGCAGAGGCGGGCCGGGCGCGGACCACGACGGAGGCGCCCCGCAGGCCGGCAGCAAGCCGGCAGGGGTCTTCTCGGAGCGGAGCAGCGGCTCCGCCCGCCCCCCAGGCGTCGGCAGCCACAGGGGCTGGGTCTTCGCAGCCCCCAGCCCCGGTGAGCACCAAGCGCGCGAGGGAGTCTTCGCCTCCCGCTCCTCGCGTCGACGCGCCCACGGTGGAGTACGATTTCTCCGCCCTGAGCGAGGACGACGAGGAGGACCAGGAGTAAGGATCCGAGATTCTTCATCTTCTTAATTTTTGTCTTGAGCTTCTGTTGATGCTAACTCTGTCTTCTGTTCTGGTTTCAGGACCCTGGCCCATCGCGCCGCGAAGAAGGCCAAGGCGCCCGAGGCCGAGGTCGCGGAGGACTCGGCGGCGGCGGCAACAGAGGGCGCGCCGGAGCCGAGCCTGCCGGACTCTGGCACTGCTCCGATGAGCAGCCCCCAGCGCAGCCCGCAGCGCAGCCCCCAGCGTAAGTCTGGGGTTCTTTCTTTTTGCTTGTCGGGGTACGTCTGAGGCTTTTGACTTTATTTTCATATTTTGACATCCCTTGTCTTGTTTCGTGCAGAGGAGGAGCCGCAGCGGGAAGAGCGCCCGGAGACCACCGCCGAGGAGCTGCAGGCACCGCCATCCCCGCCAAGGCAGGACTCTCCGGCAAGGGAGAGTGCTCCGTCAAGGGCGGGTACTCCGCCAAGGCAGAGTACCCCGCCAAGGACGGGCAGCCCGGCAAGGGCGGCCACCCCGCCAAGGCCAAGTTCCCCGGCGAGGGCGACCACCCCGACGAGGCCGAGCTCCCCGGCGAGGGAGCCCGCCGCCGAGGACGCCCGCCAAGGTAACCTTTGTAACTTGTCTTCTTGGCTTGTCTCTTTTTTGGATATTTGCTTGAGTCTTGAATCTCTTTGTCTTCTTCTTCTTTCTAGATCTTCCTCCTCCTGTGCCTATGGAGACGGAGGTAATTACCCTCGAGGAGGAGGACGCGCAGGGCGACGGCGGCGACGCTCCAGTCGTCGAGGAGGTGGGCGAGGCCGCCGAGCCGGCCGCGCAAGAGACAGCTCCGGCTGCGGACGCAGCGGCCGGGGAGGGAGACGGTGGCCGCACCGCCGACCCGGAGGTGGCGGGAGCATCGGATGCTGCGCCGGCCACCGGTCCCTCCACCGGCGAGGAGCAAAGGTTTTATCTCGAGGCCCCCAATGGCGTCTTCATCCAGATGCCGTGGGGGTCTTCGTCGCGGGCTCCTGCGGAGGGCGAGGCGTTCGACGGAGAGGTCCTCGCCTCCGCAGGCCTGAAGATAGTCCAGGCGCCCGGTGGAGGTGAGGGGCCCGAGGAGGAGCGGTTGCTTCATCAACTCCTGGCCCTTTATCGGGCCAGGCAAGCAAAGCTCGCTTCCCGGGAGGCTCTTGCCGCCAAGGCCGCGGCGGAGATGGAGAAGCGTGCGGCGGAGCTCAGCACCGCCAACCAGGCTGCTCTCCGCCAGGTGGCGGAGGAGCGAGAGCGTCTCGCCGGCGAGTACCAAGAGTGGGTACTCGAGAGGGCCGAAGCCGATGAACAGCAGCGCCTCGCCGGGGTGGAGATGTCCCGGCGAGAAGGAGAGCTCGCGCAGCGGAAGGTGGATTTGGATTCTCATGAAGAAGACCTTGCCGCTCGCGAGGCTGCCCTTGGCGGGGAGCTGAAAGAGGCGAAGGCCGCCGCGGCTGCCGCGGAGGACGCCAAGAAAGAGCTCGCCGCCAAGGTTGAACAGCTGGAGAAGGCGATGAAGGTGAGCGCCGAGAAGGTTGCCGCGCTCATCCTGGAGCGCGAGAAGGATGCTCACACCAACTCAGAGCTCCAGGTGAGCTTGTCCCAGAGGGGTGACGAGCTGAAGGCCGCCAAGGATTCCATTGAAGACTTGGAGCTGAAGGTCACCACCCTGAAGGAATCGCTTGATGCTGCCCGGGCCCAGGAGACCAAGCTGAAGGACGAGCTCCGCAAGGAGCGAACCTTGATGGAGAGCGTCAACAAGGCCTCCGAGCTCTTCCGGCAGACTATTGAGGTGTGGACCGAAGAGCTGGTTTCTTCTGCGTCCAACATTGACCAGGAGTTGCTTGCTTTGAAGGTCGAACATCTTATCTACTCGCCGGATCCAGATCTCCCGCACAGCGCCAAGCTCAGCCTCTTCTTCAGAGGCGTCGCTCTGGCCCTTGCAGGTCTCCGGAACCGCATCCCCGCGCAGCTGGCCGAGGAGTCGCGCCGTCTCTGCGCGGGAACTCTGGAGCGGGTCTTGACGAAGATCGTGTACCGCAACCCGGGGATCAACCTCACGAACGTTCTTCGCAGCTTGCCGGCAGATGCAGACACGGAGGCCCTGAAGGAGCAGGTCGGCCATATCATCGCCAAGGTGGCAAAGCTTGGCAGGAAGGAAGGCGACCGCGTAGACTAGGGCCCCATTTATCTTTATCTCTTTTTTTTTTGCTGCATATTATGTTACGAACTCATTAGTCCATTGCGACAAGTTATCCTTGTAAAATATTTGCTTTATTTCAATCAATCAGTGCAATGTTATCTTCCTTGTTCCAATCTTTGACTTTGTATGTTTTTCACCCTACGCTCCCGGGGAGCTTGCCGGAAAGGGGCCCTTGCCGCGAGCGCTGAGTGCTGGACTCTGAGCAGCCTGCTGGCCAAGGTCCTCGCCGGCAAGCAACCTTGCCGCAGCAGGTCGCAACGCACTTAGCTTGCTGAGTGTACTCGGAAACGAGGCAAGGGCGCGACACTTGTCGCAGCTCACTTAAATCGTTGAGTGGACTCGAAAACAAGATAAGGGTGCGGCAAGCTACGGGTAGGTTCCTCCGCGCACAGGTTTTCCATACAAAGTGTGATCGTTCAAGGAAGACAACCAAAATTTAAAATTTGAACTGGTCAAATTCTAACAACTTATCTTTCATATGCTGCTTGCTGCTTGCTTATGTTGCTTGCTTTTTGGTAAGGCTCTTCTTACTTGAACAGCACTTAGTCCCTCCTCCACCTCCTTCCCCCCCGGCAAACTTGTGCGCGAGGAACGTTTCTTCTGCTTAAGAGGAAAGAAAAGGGAGAGGGAAACAAGCATATCGCCTTTCGACGTAATGGTGCTTACCGCATGTCTAATTGTTGCATCAAATGCCAAACAAAACATGCAAATAGCAAAGAGAAGCATGCAAAAGGCAATCGATGCGAAAACACGAAATTTTTACTGATGCACGGGGTCTGCGCCCGGCTTTGTACAAAGGGTTACATGCAACAGCGGCAAGGCTTGTACAAAAGGTGGTTGCCGGAGCGGATCACGGCAACCGCGCCTTAGGGGTGAAACTTGCGAAGATGCTCTATGTTCCAGGAGTTGCTCACCGGTAAGCCTTCTTCGGTCTCGAGGCGGACAGCGCCGGGCCTCGTAACTTGTCTCACCCGATAAGGGCCTTCCCACTTCGGCGTCAGCTTGTTGGAATTCTTGGCGGACTGAACACGCCGAAGAACAAGGTCGCCTTCCTCGAGACTCCTGGCCTTAACTTTGCGGCTATGGTAGCGGCGCAAAGCTTGCTGGTATCGAGCAGCTCGTACAGCAGCCTGGAGACGTCCCTCCTCAAGGAGCAATGCGTCATCTTGCCGCAGTTGCTCTTGCTCGAGCTCATCATAAGCGAGCACTCGAGGAGATCCGTATACGAGTTCCGTGGGGAGAACTGCTTCTGCTCCATAGACTAGAGCAAAAGGTGTCTGTCCGGTGGCTCGATTTGGTGTCGTTCTGATTGACCAAAGAGCCGCCGGGAGCTCCTCTATCCAATTCTTTCCGCACTTGCGCAGCCTGTCAAAGGTCCTTGTCTTGAGTCCGCGCAGCACTTCAGCATTTGCCCTCTCCGCTTGGCCGTTGCTCCTCGGGTGAGCAACAGAAGCGAAACAAACCTTGGTGCCAAGGTCTTGGACGTACTGCATGAAGGTGCGACTAGTGAATTGCGTACCGTTGTCGGTGATGATCCTGTTAGGGATCCCGAAACGGCAAACAATCGACCTGAAGAACCTGACTGCTGACTGTGCTGTCACCTTTCTCACTGGCTCCACTTCTGGCCACTTTGTGAACTTGTCGATTGCAACGTACAAGTACTCAAAGCCCCCGATAGCGCGAGGGAAAGGGCCGAGGATATCGAGCCCCCAGACCGAGAAGGGCCAGGACAAAGGGATTGTTTGGAGAGCTTGAGCTGGCTGATGAATTTGCTTTGCATGGAACTGGCACGCTTCACACTTGGTTACTAGTGCAGTTGCATCTTGGAGGGCTTCTTGCCAAAAGAACCCTTGCCGGAAAGCTTTCCCGGCAAGTGCCCTTGCGCCAATGTGGTGGCCGCATATGCCTCCGTGTATTTCTGCCAACAGCTTCTGTCCATCTTCCCTGGAGATGCACTTCAACCTGACACCATTGAGTCTTCTTCTGTACAGCTCGTTATCCACAAACTAATACATACTTGACTGCCTGGTTATCTTCTCTATCTCTTGAGGGTCGTCGGGAAGTTCTCCAGTTTGTAGAAAACGGACGATCTGCTGTGCCCATGCCGGAGCTCGGGGCTCGACGGCAAGGACTAAAGGCTCGAGGGCCGCTGCGGGAACCTCAGCTTCTACGGCAAAGACCTCTGGTCCTGTCGAAGCTGTCGGTCCCCCGGCAAGCTCGCCGGGGCGAGGCTTGTCGGGAACTCTTGCTTCAACTGCACAAGCCCGAGGGCTCGCAGGAGCAAACTGTTCCTCAGCGTTATCGTTGATCTTGGGAACTTTGGCGGCGGGTTCAGGAAGATCCGCCGGCAAGTAGTCGCCGGAGACCAACTTTCTCTTCTTGGACTGCCCAATTGATGGTGTAACTGATGGCTGAGTCAGCTTGAGCAAAAAAGTCCCTGGTTCCACAGGTAACTTCATCGCGGCGCACTTTGAAAGGCCGTCTGCAATCTCATTTTGAGCTCTTGGGACGTGCTCCATCTGCAGACCTTCAAAGTGCTCTTCAAGCTTCCTCACTTCATCGACATATGCTTCCATCAAAGGGCTCTGGTAGCTCTTGTTAACTTGTCGGACCACCAACTGAGAATCTCCCCGTACAATCAGCTTCCTGATCCCAAGTTCGGCCGCAATCCTGAGGCCGGCAAGCAAACCTTCATATTCTGCAGTGTTGTTTGTCGCTTGCTCCCTGGGAAAGTGCATCTGGATAACATATTTGAGGTGCTCTCCGGTGGGCGCGATGAGCACCACGCCGGCACCGGCGCCTTGCAGCGAGAAGGCACCGTCAAAATACATTACCCATTCACTTGTCGCTTCTTGCACGGGTACGCTCGTTTCTTGAACTTCTTCTTCTGGTGTTGGGGTCCACTCAGCAATGAACTCTGCCAAAGCTCGGCTCTGAATAATTGAAGTACTTTCAAATTTGAGTCCGAAGCTTGACAGCTCCAGCGCCCACTCGACGATCCTGCCTGTTGCTTCTGGATTATGCAATATCCTCTTCAACGGAAAGCGAGTGACCACCGTTATCTCATGGGCTTGGAAGTAGTGGCGCAGCTTTCTCGAGGCCATGAGGAGGCCGAAAAGCAATTTTTGCACACCAGAGTACCTTGATCTAGCTCCCTGGAGAAGGGAACTTACAAAATACACTGGGCGCTGCACCATCTTCTTCCGCACCTCTCCTTGTTCCTGCGCAGAGTCTTCCTTGTCGGGGCCAGAGCTTGTCGGGACAGCCCCCTGCTTGTCGCTAGATTCGCTTGCCGGTGATGCTGACTCCTCGTCGGACTCCCTCTCCGCTACTAACGCAGCACTAACCACCTGGTTGGTTGCCGCTAAGTATAGCAACAACTTTTCCTGTGGTTTAGGTGCGACAAGTATAGGAGTGGAGGACAGGTATCGTTTCAAATCCTGCAACGCCGCCTCCGCTTCCGGAGTCCACTTCATGGGACCTGCCTTCTTCAAGATTTTGAAGAAAGGTAGGGCGCGTTCTGCGGATTTCGAAATGAACCTACTGAGGGCAGCAACGCAACCTGCAAGTCTTCTGACACAAATCCTATGAAAGTTGCGAGAGAAATCTCTTTGTGTTCCGAGCAAATACTTTCCAGCAAGAGATTGTGATCTTCTTCGTTGCGAGAGATTTGACACGGACCGAGGAGTTAGCTTTACTTGTTCCTCAAGTAATGTTACCGTTGCTACAAAATCAGACCGGTATGAATGTGTCCGTTGGCCATTGGCTGGACCATGTGTCCAAAATGGTCATTTCCCTTTTGGGAAGGATGAGGCTATAAATAGCCACCCCATGCCGGCTTTGTTCGGCGGCTGCTCCGTTTTGATTTTGAGAAGAATGTTCAGCAACCCACTCTCTGAAAAATTTGAGTTCGAAATCCACCGAGAGAAAACCCCTAGAGCCGAAGAATTAGATAGTGGTTCAACATCACTGGAATCTAAGTTTAGTACGCTTCGCCTATTGCTCTTGAGAGCTGCAAACTCTCTAGACGGTTAGGTGTCAATTTCTTCAGAGACCAAGAGTGATTGTGGTTCTCCAAGAAGAAGTCTGTAAAGGTTCGGAGATCGCCTATCTACCACAAGTGATCGGCATCGGTTGACAAATCGATTGTCGAGGAGAATAGCATGAAGAGAGTTTATCTTTCGTGTTAAGTCACATCCCCTCCAGCCAGATGTAGTCCTTGTGCAGAAGGACGAACTTCGAACAAATACCTTGTCGCCATCCAGCATCACCGTTTATCTCTTTCACCCGTGTTTACCTTTGATGCATTTTGTTTGTGTGAATTGTATTAGTGGATGACTTGGTTTCCTTCCGATATTGTATTGTGCATGACTTGGTTTCCTTTTGGTGCTTGTTTTTAGTTCGGTGTTTCCTATTTTTCGTTCGTTCCGCTACTGGGTTTTGAAAGTTTTAAGTTCTTCTAAAGAAAATGTAAAACTCCCATTCACCCCCCCCCCCCTCTAGTAGACATACTTCGCTCCAACACTTTGAAGTTTGAGTCATAGAGACATGTCAGTAATGTATCTCTTCTGGGTGGGATCCCTTCATCAAAAACTGCTAATTCGTATAAAGCCATTGAGCCAGCCCAACCAGAAACTAGAGTTGTGTGCATTATATGCACCGCAATCAATCGACCCAGATCATTCAATACGACATTATGAACACGATGCCAAGGCAAAGTTATACCCCTTTAGCAAAGAAAATATCTCCGGTATCAGACTATTTCCATCAGCCGATAGTGGGAGCGAGAAGAATGGGATATGTCTGCTGTTTCTATGATCGAAACTACTTGGCGAATTCTTCCCCTCTCGTTGTCTATGGAGATGGGATCCAACTTGATGTCGGAGGGATCAATGGACGCTAAGAGGCCTTGAGAACGCCCCCTCGTCGTTTGGTTTGGAGGATTTCAGCTGTACGGACTTGTTCAAACAAATTAGGTGACCATCATTGGATGGTTAAAGGTGTCTAGAGAGACCAATCCCGACATTTGGGGTGATTGGGTGTCCTTATGGTAGGAAACTTAGAGGTGAAGCTAGTCAACTGGTTGTCATGGTAACCAACTTAGAAAGATCCTCTGCTGATAGGTGATATGTCTCTAACGTATCTATAATTTTTGCTTCTTCCATGCTGTTATATGATCAATCTTAGAAGTTTTACAACTATTTTATAGCAACTTTATATCATTTTTTGGGACTAACCTATTGACATAGTGCCAAGTGCTAGTTGCTGTTTTTTGCTTGTTTTTTACTTTGCGGAAAATCCATATCCAATGGAGTCTAAACATAGAGAAACTTTTTGGTGAATTTTTTTTTTGGACTAGAAGGCATCCAATGGGCCAAAGAAGCAGTCGAGGGTGGCCCGTGGGGACCACTTCCCACCAAGGCGCGCCCAGGAGCCCAGGCGCGCCCTGATGGGTTGTGCCACTCACGGAGGTCCCCCGCACCGCCTCCCTGCTCTATAAATACCCTAATATTCCAGAAACCCTAGAGTCGACAAAATTTTGTTCCAGCCGCCGCAAGTTCCAAAACCACAAGATCCAGTCTAGAGCCCTTCTTTGGTACTCCACCGGAGGGGAACACAATCATGGAGGGGTTCATCATCCTCATTGGTGCCTCTCCGATGATGTGTGAGTAGTTCACCACATACCTACGGGTCCGTAGGCAGTAGCTAGATGGCTTCTTCTCTCTTTTCGATTCTCAATACAATGGTCTCTTGGAGATCTATTTGATGTAATGACTTTTGCAGTGTGTTTGTTGGGATCCGATGAATTGTGAGTTTATGATCAGATTTGTCTTGCTTTAATATCCATACTTCATTGTTATAGCCTCGTATTTCTTCTCCAATATTTGGGTTTTGTTTGGCCAAGTTGATATGTTTATCTTGCAATTGGAAGATGTGCTTTGTGATAGGTTCGATCTTGCGGTGTCCTTTCCAAGTGATAGAAGGGGCAGCAAGGCATGCATGTATCATTTCTATTAAGGATAAAACAATGGGGTCTATTCCTACATGAATAGATCTTGTCTACATCATATCATCGTTCTTATTGCATTACTCCGTTTCTCCATGAACTTAATACACTAGATGCATGCTGGATAGCGGTCGATGTGTGGAGTAATAGTAGTAGATGCAGGCAGGAGTCGGTCTACTTATCTTGGACGTGATGTCTATATCAATGATCACTATCTTGGATATCGTCATAACTATTCACTTTTCTATCAATTGCCCAATAGTAATTTGTTTACCCACCATGTGCTATTAGTCGAGAGAAGGCACTAGAGAAATCTACGGCCCCGGGGTCTATTTTCCTATCATATACTTACATATCTACATCGTTGTTTTTCTTTTTCTCTAGTTGCATCTTTTATTTTCAGATCTATATTATCAAAAACCCAAAAATACCTCGCTAAATTTTATTTGTCGTTATTTTATTTGCAAATACCCATCTACCTTTTTAACAATCGTTTACCCGAAGGGATTGACAACCCCTCTTACGCATGTTGCAAGTATTTGTTATTTGTGTGCAGGTACAGTTTACATAGTGTTGCATGGTTCTCCGACTGGTTCGATAACCTTGGTTTCATAACTGAGGGAAATACTTATCGTCGTTGTGATGCATCATCCCTTCCTCTTTGGGGAAATACCGACACAGTATCAAGCCACGTCAAAAAAAATTCTGGCACCGTTGCTGGGTAGACATCATCAACATCTCTCAGGTTCCTAATCACAAATCTCATCTCCTTGCAATTTACATTATTTGCCATTTATCTCTCGTTTTCTTCTCCCCCACTTCAAAAAAATTTGTCGTATTTATTCGCTCTTTTTCCGTTTGCCTTTTTCTTGCCGGAACTCTTCTTCGCTTGTTGCTATGTTTGAAAAGAATAGCAAGCCTTTTTGCTAGAGTCCTCTTGATGATCCTTCTGTTTTGAGGAAACTTATGAAAGGATGTGATAAAAAGGATTCTCATGAGGTTGCTAAGAATTTTTCTGACAATCTTGTCGATGGTGATCCCAATAAAGATGAATATACTATCAAGTGTACAAAATAATTACGCATTGGTAGTGGATATATTATTGGGAAGGAGGTTATCCAAGATTTCTTTACTTGCGCCAAAACTTTGCCTATGTTGGGGGTTCGATTCTCAATAAAACTTCTAGTTTGACGGATGCTATTGCTTTTCTTATAATTGAACTTGAGAGACAATTTGTGCATATGCATCCCGCTATACAATGAATACTTCTGAAGTTTTCAAATATTCTTGATCCTCCCGTTAAGCGCATAGTCACTATATTCTTGGCTTATGAATTTAACCATATTATAAAAGAAGATAGGGAAATATTTGCTTATTATATATAAATTGTAGCAGCCCTCCCATAACAAATATCCTTTACAATCAAGAGGAGATTAGGAAATTACAATCTCCAGACTATGATGCCCATAATGAGAATCTTAGCAAAAGGGTTCCGCCAAATGTATTACATGGTAAAATTTCTGAACAAAACGAAAATTTTGCTATAGAAAACAATGTGTTGGGACATGTTCTTGAGAGATAATTAAAAATACATATTGAAAGAAATATGTACAGTGAAGAAATAGTCATTACATACAAAGGGCCAAAGGAAGATCCTATTACACCCAATCTTAACTTCGCAGATACTTACTGATACGTCTCCAACGTATCTATAATTATTAATTGTTACATGCTATTATATATTCTGTTTTGGATGTTTAATGGGCTTTATTATACACTTTTATATTATTTTTGGGACTAACCTACTAACCCAAGGCCCAGTGCAAATTGCTGTTTTTTGCCTATTTCAGAGTTTCGCAGAAAAGGGATATCAAACGGAGTCCAAACGGAATGAAACTTCCGGGAGAGTTATTTTTGGAACTGTATCTACCCAGAAGACTTGGAGTACACGCGAGGGAACAAAGGAGGTGGCCACGAGGGTCTAGGGTGCGCCCCCTCCGCCTGGGCGCGCCCCCCACCCTCGTGGGCCCCCTCTGGTTCCCCAGATGCCCTCCTTCCTCCTATATATATCCATGTACCCTAAAAACATCGAGGCAACAGAGAAAACCCTAAATCCACCGCCGCAACCTTCTGTTCTCGTGAGATCCCATCTTGGGGCCTGTTCCGGAGCTCCACCAGAGGGGGGATCTACCACGGAGTGCTTCTACATCAACGCCATAGCCTCACCAATGAGTTGTGAGTAGTTTACCACAGACCTTCGGGTCCATAGTTATTATCTAGATGGCTTCTTCTCTCTTTTTGGATCTCAAAACAAAGTTCTCCTCGATCTTCGAGGAGATCTATTCGATGTAACCTTTTTGCGGTGTGTTTATCGAGATCCGATGAATTGTGCGTTTATAATCAAGATTATCTATGAACAATATTTGATAATTTTCTGAAATCTTTTTATGTATGATTATAATATCCTTGCAAGTCTCTTCAAATTATTAGTTTGGTTTGGCCTACTAGATCTATAGTTCTTGCAATGGGAGAAGTGTCTGGCTTTGGGTTCAATCTTGCGGTGTCCTTTCCCAGGGGCAGCAAGGCACGTATTGTATTGTTGCCATCGAGGATAAAAAGATGGGGTTTATATCGTATTGCTTGAGTTTATCCCTCAAATCATGTCATCTTACTTAAAGCATTACTTTGTTCTTATGAACTTAATACTCTAGATGCATGCTGGATAGCGGTCGATGTGTGGAGTAATAGTAGTAGATTTAAAATCATTTCGGTCTACTTGTCACGGACGTGATGCCTATATATAATGATCATGCCTAGATATTCTCATAACTATGCGCTTTTCTATCAATTGCTCGACAGTAATTTGTTCACCCACCGTAGAATTCTGCTATCATGAGAGAAGCCACTAGTGAAACATATGGCCCCCGGGTCTATTCTCAACATATTAATATTTCATCTACTTTACTTTGCTTTATTTACTTTCTGTTCTTATACCAAAAATACCAAAAATATCATACTATCCTATCTATCAGATTTCACTTTCGTAAGTGAGCGTAACGGGATTGACAACCCCTTATCGCGTTGGCTGCGAAGTTCTTATTTGTTTGTGCAGGTGCGAGGGACTCGCGCATGGTCTCCTACTGGATTGATACCTTTGTTCTTAAAAACTGAGGGAAATACTTACACTACTATGTTGCATCACCATTTCCTCTTCAAGGGAATACAACGCAAGCTCGAGAAGTAGCAAGAAGAATTTCTGGCACCGTTGCCGGGGAGATCTACGCAAAATTCATATACCAAGTACCTATCACAAACCCTTATCCTTCGCATTACATTATTTCCCTCTCGTTTTCCTCTCCCCCACTTCACCCTTGCCGTTTTATTCACCCTTTTTCCGTTCGCCTTTCTGTTTGCTTGTGTTGTTATGTGCCCTCTATCAGCTCGCATCTTCGCTTGCTAAATTATGGATCCTCATCCACTTGCTAATATTTTTAAGTGATCCAATTATGATGAACCAATTGCTAGTGAGCTGCGTGCACTAGATTATCTTTATGAGGTTTTGCTTGAAATTAGTGAATCTAAAAATTGTGATGAAGTGATGAAAGAAGAAAATTATGAAGTGATTCATGATAGCTCTTTTAATGAAAAACATGATTGCAATGATGCTATTGTAAATCCTATTAATGTCAATTGTGTTAATGATAAGCAAAACCCTAAGCTTGTGGATGCTAGTATTGCTATGTCCACTACTTGTTGCAATGATCATGATTGGGGTGATGCTTCTTACGATCTTGAAAAAAAATTGAGCCCCGTGATGAATATGAGATTGATAATAATGTTTGCAACAATATTGAAAGTGGGTTTGGAAGAGTCTCAACTTTAGATCCCACATATTTGGATAATGTTCAATCTTATGATTTTTTTTTATAAAAGTGGGTTTGGAGAGGTCATGACTTTAGTTAATTTTGATCCCACTATTTTGGAAGAGTGTCAACTTCGTATGCATGTGGATCATGTTGAAAATATGTTTTGTGATAGCTATATTGTTGAATTTGCTTATGATCCAACATGCAATTATTATGAGAGAGGAAAATATGGTTGTAGAAATCTTCATGTTACTAAATTACCTCTGTTCATGCTGAGATTGATCTTGTTTCTTTCTTCTTCCTTGCATATGCTAGATCTTGCTTGTCTTGCTAATTTGCTTTCCTATAAAATGCCTATGCATAGGAATCATGTTATACTTAGATGCCTTTGTCACATATTTTATGATGCTCTCTTCGTCATTCAATTCTTATCTTTCATGTGAGCATCATTAAAATTATTCGTGCCTAGCTAGGGGCGTTAAACGACAGCGCTTGTTGGGAGGCAACCCAATTTTATTTTCTTTGTTTTTGCTTTTGTTAGTAATAAATATTGCATCTAGATTTTGTTTAGATGTGGTTTTGAGTTTTAATTAGTATTTGTGCCAAGTAGAACCTTTAGGAAGACTAGTGTGAAGTTTATATGATCATGCTGTAAAAAACAGAAACTTTAGCGCTCACGAGTTTGGCTGTGAATTTTTACTGGAGAGTGCTATTTAGTTGATTATTTTTTCACATGATTAATAGACAAATTTCTCACGTTTACCAATTTATTTCAAAATTTTTGGAGTTACACAAGTATTCGAAAGTTACATATTACTACTGATTGTTCTGTTTTTGACAGATTCTGTTTTTCGTGTGTTGTTTGCTTATTTTGATGAATCTATGAGTAGTATTGGGAAGTATGAATCATAAAAAAGTTGGAATACAGTAGGTTTAACAAAAATATAAACAAAGAATGAGTTCATTATAGTACCTTTGAGTGGTGGTTTGTTTTCTTATACTAACGAAGCTCACGAGATTTTTGGCTAAGTTTTGTGTTGTGAAGTGTTCAAGTTTTTAGTATGGCTTTGATGGACTATGGAACAAAGAGTGGCAAGAGCCTAAGCTTGGGGATTCCCAAGGCACCCCAAGGTAAAATTCAAGGACAAACAAAATACTAAGCTTGGGGATGCCCCGGGAAGGCATCCCCTCTTTCGTCTTCATCTATCGGTAACTATACTTGAGACTATATTTTTATTCACCACATGATATGTGTTTTGCTTGGAGCATCATGTATGATTTGAGTCTTTGTCTTTCAGTTTGCCACAATCATCCTTGCTGGACACACCTTTTGAGAGAGATAAATATGGTTTTGAATTTATTAGAATACTCTATGTCCTTCACTTATATCTTTTGAGCTAGATAGTTTTGCTCTAGTGCTTCACTTATATCTTTTAGAGCACGGTGGTGATTTTATTTTGTAGAAATTGTTGATCTCTCATGCTTCACTTATATCCTTTTGAGAGTCTTTTAGAACAGCATGGTAATGTGCTTTGGTTATAAAACTAGTCCTAATATGATAGGCATCCAAGATGAATATGGTAAAAACTTTCATATAAAGTTCATTGAATATGATGAGAAGTTTGATACTTGATGATTGTTTTGAGATATGAGGATGGTGATATTAGAGTCATGTTAGTGGAGTAATTATGAATTTTAGAAATACTTGTGTTAAAGTTTGTGATTCCCGTAGCATGCACGTACGGTGAACCGCTATGTGACGAAGTTAGAGCATGAGGTATTTATTGAGTGTCATCCTTTGTGTGGAGGTCGGGATCGCGCGATGGTTAACTCCTACCAACCCTTCCCCTAGGAGCATGCATTGAATACTTTGTTTGGATGACTCATAGATTTTTGCAATAAGTATATGAGTTCTTTATGACTAATATTCAGTCCATGGATTATCCGCACTCTCACCCTTCCACCATTGCTAGCCTCTCTTGTACCGCGCAACTTCCGCCGGTACCATAAACCCACCATACACCTTCCCCAAAACAGCCACCATACCTACCTATCATGGCATTTCCATAGCCATTCCAAGATATATTGCCATGCAACTTTCCACCGTTCTGTTCATATGAATGATTCATCATCATTCACATAGAGTCATATTTTGTTCTAGCTTTGAGTTGTAATGTTTGAGTTGTAAGTCAATTAAGTGTGATGATCTTAATTATTAGAGCATTGTCCCATGTGAGGAAAGGCTAAATAAAAAAGAGATGGCCCAAAAAAAATATAGAGAGGGGCTAAAAAAGAGAAAGCCCCTCCAAAAAAAGAGAGAGAAATTAGAGAAGGTACAATGCTACTATCCTTTTCCACACTTGTGCTTCAAAGTAGCACCATGATCTTCATGATAGAGAGTCTCTTGTTTTGTCACTTTCATATACTAGTGGGAATTTTTCATTATAGAACTTGGCTTGTATATTCCAATGATGGGCTTCCTCAAATGCCCTAGGTCTTCATGAGCAAGCAAGTTGGATGCACATCCACTTAGTTTCTTTTGAAGAGCTTTCATACACTTATAGCTCTAGTGCATTCGTTGCATGGAAATCCCTACTCACTCACATTGATATCTATTGATGGGCATCTCCATAGCCCATTGATGCGCCTAGTTGATGTGAGACTATCCTCCTCCTTTTTGTCTTCTCCACAACCACCACTCTATTCCACCTATAGTGCTATATCCATGGCTCACGCTCATGTATTGTGTGAAAGTTGAAAGGTTTGAAAAAAATTCAGTATGAAAACAATGGCTTAGCTAAACCGGGGTTGTGCATGATATGAATATTCCATGTGATGAAGAGGGAGCATAGCCAGACTATATGATTTTGTAGGGATAACTTTCTTTAGCCATGTTATTTTGAGAAGACATGATTGCTTTGTTAGTATGCTTGAAGTATTATTATTTCTTATGTCAACGTAGACTTTTGTCTTGAATCTTTCGGATCTGAACATTCATGCCACAATAAAGAAATTACATTGAGAATTTTGTTGGTTAGCATTCCACATCAAAAAATTTGTTTTTATCATTTACCTACTCGAGGACGAGCAGGAATTAAGCTTGGGGATGCTTGATAAGTATCCAACGTATCTATAATTTTTTATTGTTCCATGCTATTATATATTCTGTTTTGGATGTTTAATGGGCTTTATTATACACTTTTATATTATTTTTGGGACTAATCTACTAACCCAAGGCCCGGTGCAAATTGTTGTTTTTTGCCTATTTCAGAGTTTCGCAAAAAAGGGATATCAAACGGAGTCCAAACGGAATGAAACCTTCGGGAGAGTTATTTTTGGAACCGTATCTACCCAGAAGACTTGGAGTACACGCGAGGGAACGAAGGAGTTGGCCACGAGGGTCCAAGGCACGCTGATATGCCTCCAAAGTATCTACTTTTCCAAACACTTTTGCCCTTGTTTTGGACTCTAACTTGCATGATTTAAATGGAACTAACCCGGACTGACGCTGTTTTCAGCAGAATTGCCATGGTGTTGTTTTTGTGCAGAAATAAAAAGTTCTCGGAATGACCTAAAAATCCATGGAGAGTTATTTTGGAAAATATAAAAATATCTACGAAAAGATCCACGTCAGGGGGCCTACACCCTGTCCACGAGGGTGGGGGGCGCGACCCCTCCCCCTGGACGTGCCCCCTTGCCTCGTGGGCCTCCTGTTGCTCCACCGACGTACCCCGGACTCCATATATTCACTTTAGGGGAGAAAAAATCAAAGAGAAAGAATTATCACATTTTACAATACGGAGCCGCTGCCAAGCCCTAATCTCTCTCGGGAGGGCTGATCTGGAGTCCGTTCGGGGCTCCGGTGAGTGGAGATCGTCGCCATCGTCATCATCAACCTTTCTCCATCACCAATTCCATGATGCTCACCATCATGCGTGAGTAATCCCATCGTAGGCTTGCTGGACGGTGATGGGTTGGATGAGATTTACCATGTAATCGAGTTAGTTTTGTTAGGGTTTGATCTCTAGTTTTACTATGTTCTAAGATTGATGTTCCTATGACTTTGCCATGCTTAATGCTTGTCACTAGGGCCCGAGTGGCATGATTTCAGATCTGAACCTATTATGTTTTCATGAATATATGTGTGTTCTTGATCCTATCTTGCAAGTCAATAGTCACCTACTATGTGTTATGATCCGGCAACCCTGAAGTGACAATAGTCGGGACCACTCCCGGTGATGACCGTAGTTTGAGGAGTTCATGTATTCACTATGTGTTAATGCTTTGGTCCGGTACTCTATTAAAAGGAGGCCTTAATATACCTTAGTTTCCATTAAAACGCCGCTGCCACGAGAGGGTAGGACAAAAGATGTCATACAAGTTATTTTCCATAAGCACGTATGGTCCGGTACTCTATTAAAAGGAGGCCTTAATATACCTTAGTTTCCATTAAAACGCCGCTGCCACGAGAGGGTAGGACAAAAGATGTCATACAAGTTATTTTCCATAAGCACGTATGACTATATTCGGAATACATGCCTACATTACATTGATGAACTGGAGCTAGTTCTGTGTCACCCTAGGTTATAACTTTTACATGAGGAATCGCATCCGACATAATTCCCCATCACCGATTCAATGCCTACAATCTTTTCACATATTGCTTGTTGCTTATTTACTTTTCCACTGCTACTGTAATAAAAACTACAAAAAACACTAATGTTACTTTTATTGTTGTTACCACTATTTCCATATTACTTTGCTACTAAATTACCTTGCTGCAGATACTCAGTTTCCAGGTGTGGTTAAATTGACAACTCAGCTGCTAATACTTAAGAGTATTCTTTGGCTCCCCTTGTGTCGAATCAATAAATTTGGGTTGAATACTTTACCCTCGAAAACTGTTGCGATTCCCTACACTTGTGGGTTATCAAGACTGTTTTCTAGCGCCATTGCTGGGGAGGATAGCTATATTCTGTAAGTCACTTGGGATTTATATCTGTTGATCACTATGAAGAATATGAAGGACTCAAAAACCAAGATCTTTCCCTCAACTACGAGGGGAGGTAAGGAACTGCCATCTAGCTCTGCACTTGATTCACCCTCTGTTATGAGTAAATTTGCGACACCTACTCCGGCTATTGAATCTGATATGTCGCATGTTCCTGATGATGCCACTTCTACTATGTATGAGGAAACTACTTCCATGCTTGCTAATAATGTGCCACTAGGTGAATTTCTAGATGAACAAATTGCTAAGGTTAGGGAGAATGCAAATATTGAAACTGATAATATTTATGAAAGTGATGATGAAGATTCTCCCCCTAGATATGAATTGCATGTTATTCCTGAGGGTTATGTTATGGATGAAGAAACTGCTAGAGACTTTCTTGCTTGCATTGATAGATATGATCTTAAGAAATTATTAGCTAAGCTGAAAGAAAAGTCTTTGAATGCTAGAATGAAATATGACCATGCTTTTGCTACTTCACCTATCTTTGTTACTGATAAGGATTATGATTTCTCTGTTGATCCGGAGTTAATTACTTTGGTTGAATTGTATCCTTTCCATGGCTATGAATCTAAAATTGTTGTGGCACATCTTACTAAGTTGAATGATATAGCCACCATGTTTACCAACGATGAAAAGATTCATTATTATTATATCCTTAAGTTGTTTCCGTTCTCGTTAAAGGGTGATGCTAAGACTTGGTTTAATTCTCTTGATCCTGGTTGTGTGAGTAATCCCCAGGATAAGATGTATAACTTCTCTGCTAAATAGTTTCCCGCTCATAAGAAACAAGCTGCCTTACGGGAAATATATAACTTTGTGCAAATTGAAGAAGAGAGTATCCCACAAGCTTGGGGGAGGCTTCTCCAATTACTTAATGCTTTGCCTGATCATCCTCTTCAGAGGAATGAAATACTTGATGTCTTTTATAATGGACTAATCGATGCTTCCAGAGACCACCTAGATAGTTGTGTTGGTTGTGTTTTCAGGGAAAGAACAGTTGATCAAGTTGAATTACTATTGAATAATATGTTGGCTAATGAAAATAATTGGACACTCCCTGAACCAGCCCCTAAGACAACTCCAAAGAAAAGGGGTGTTCTATTTCTCAGTCCTGAAGATATGAAAGAGGCAAAGAAATCTATGAAAGAGAAAGGTATTAAGGCTGAAGATGTTAAGAATTTACCACCTATTGAAGAAATGTATGGTCTTGATAACCCGACACGGGTAGTAAAGGTAAATTCTCTTTATAGATTTGATGAAGGTGATATTCCTCGTTATAAGTATGCTAGCCAATGCATAGATGAGCTTGACAATATTATTGTGAAACAAGAAAACTTTAATGCTTATGTTGGTAGACAATTGCAACGCAATGCTTATATGATTGAACGCTTGAGCGATTATATGTCTAGAGTAAAAGGTGAATTGAAACTTATTAGTAAACATGCCTCTATGGTCACCACTCAAGTAGAACAAGTACTTAAGGCTCAGAATGATTTGCTCAACGAATTAAATAGTAAGAATAATGACTATGTTGTTAGAGTTGCAACTAGAGGTGGGAAAGTGACTCAGGAACCTCTGTATCCTGAACGCCACCCTAAGAGAATTGAGCAAAATTCTCAGAGAACTAATTTAGATGCACCTAGTTCTTCTAAGAAGAAGAAAAAGAAAAATGATAGGACTTTGCATGCTTCTAGTGAACCTGTAGCTGACACACCAGAGAATCTCAATGATATCTCTGTTTCTGATGCTGAGACACAATCTGGTAATGAACATGAACCTAGTGATAATGTTAATGATGATGTTCATATGATTCTCAACCTAGCAATGATAATGATGTAGAGATTGAACCTGTTGTTGATCTTGATAACCCACAATCAAAGAATCAATGTTATGATAAGAGAGACTTTGTTGCTAGAAAGCACGGCAAGGAAAGAGAGCCATGGGTTCAGAAACCCATGACTTTTCCTCCTAAGCCATCCAAGAAAAAGGATAATGAGGATTTTGAGCGCTTTGCTGAAATGATTAGACCTATCTTTTTGCGTATGTGTTTGACTGATATGCTTAAAACAAATCCTTATGCTAAATATATGAAAGACATTATTACCAACAAAAGAAAGATACCTGAAGTAGAAATTTCCACCATGCTTGCCAATTACACTTTTAAAGGTGGAATACCTAAGAAACTAGGAGATCCTGGAGTACCTACTATACCTTGCTCCACTAAAGGAAACTATGTTAAAACTGCTTTATGTGATCTTGGAGCCGTTGTTAGCGTTATGCCTCTCTCTTTATATCGTAGACTTGACTTGAGTAAGTTGACACCCACTGAAATATCTTTGCAAATGGCCGCTAAATCAACTGCTATACCCGTCGGTATTTGTGAGGATGTGCCTGTTGTGGTTGCAAATGATACTATTCTAACGGACTTTGTTATACTTGATATTCCCGAGGACGATAGTATGTCTATTATCCTTGGTAGACCCATTTTGAATACTGCAGGGGCTGTTATTGATTGCAACAAACGAAATGTCACTTTTCATGTCAATGGTAATGAGCATACGGTACACTTTGTGAGGAAACAACCTCAGGTCCACAGTATCAATTCTATTGGAAAATTTTCAACTATTACTATTGGAGGTTTTGAATTTCCTCTCCCTACTGTCAAGAAGACATATGACATTCTTATTGTTGGGGACATACATATCCCCATTGAGGTAACCTAGTGTTATTCAAAAATTCTCCGGTTTCATGTTATTCGGAAAGAGTTTATTAACAAGACTTGATCAACCTTGTTAATGGATTCCTTTTGATGAGCATGAGATGGGTGAATTTAGATAGCACAACCTTCTGTACCCTCCTTTTACTTTCTGTTAATTAGATTAAATAATGCAAAATTAGTATTTTCTATCTGTTTCTAGACTTATCCGTGCAATAAAAAATACCGCGAAAATAAAAGTTCTCCAAATGCCCTGAAAATAAAATATGATTTTTCTAGAATATTTGAGAATGTTTGGCACAGAAAACACAGCGAGAGGAGCCAGCACCTGGCCACGAGGGTCTAGGGCGCCCACCCTCATAGGGCGCGTCCCCGTGCATCATGGGCCCCACATGGCCCCCCACCACTTATTCCTGCACCCACACACTTCTTCCTCACAAAAAAATTACTATCCAACTCAAGCACGAGTTCTAGCTCATCTTGCTGCCATTTTCGATCTCATTGCTCAAAGCTCCATTCACAAAACTGTTTGGGAAGATTGTTCCTTGGTATGTGACTCCTCCATTGGTCCAATTAGTTTTTGTCCTAGTGCTTTATTTATTGCAAATTTTTGCTGCTGTGGTGACCTTGTTCTTGAGCTTGCATGTCAAATTTCTTTGGTCCCAAGTAGTTCTAATGCATGATATAGTCTCTAGGCATTTGTAAGAGTTGCTGCTATCAATCTTGTTAAGTTTGGTTAACTTTTATTGTGAGTGACTAAAAATTTCAGAAAAATGTATAGGAAAATCTTCCAAGGTGGTTCCTCAAGGAAGCAAGAACCAAGGCTCACGATGCGTGACCTGGACGATGAACTACCAAGGGAAGCTGAAGTGTGGCCTTGTGAATGGCCGTCATAAGAATTTATGGTTCAAGCGAGCATTAAAGAGGAATTTGACGCATATGTGCGTAATGCTGACCTTGTGGGCTTCATGCAAGATAAGTGCCCTCAACACCGTTACTTAACAGATAACTTTCTGAGAAGGTTCAAATTTTCATCTTCACATAATTCTCACACAGTCCTGTTTGATCTTTATGATAAATCTTACACCATGGACTTAGAGGATTTTAATGATGCTTGTAAGCTCCCGCAGTGCGGCAATATGGGTGATCCTCGCAAATCTGAATATAAAGACTTCCTTGCTAGTATCACTATGGAGGAATCTAGAGAGATCACACAAGCTACCATAGGGAGCATTCATTTTCCTGCTATTCATTACTTTGCTCTCTTTATTGGTAGATGCATAAACGGTAAAGATGAGGCTTGCCATATGCGCGTTCCAGATCTTAGTGTTCTCAAGAGTGATGTATTAGGTGATAGACAATATAACTTGGGAGTCATTGTTGCACGTAGGCTACATCATAATGGTTTATATGGAGATTTATTTGGTGGGATTTATGCCACTCGCATAGCCCGTCGTCTTGGTGTGCCCATACATGAAAATGATGAATTATTACCGCCTGCTTACTTGGATTATAATGCTATGGTTAGTCACCGGTTTATATTGAGGGATGAACAATCCCTCAAGTATCGACTAATCTTTAACAGGCGTCACGCCATCCATATTACTCTTCCTGTTCCTACCTTGTTCGACATTCAGGAAAAAGGGAGATATACTATAACCAGGGAGGAGGCAAATGAATATCAGGAGACGATGGAAGCAGCACGTCTCCAAGCTGCAGCTTAGCAGGCAGTAGTTGCGCATCTCAGTACAACCCCAACTACAACTTTGGATATCCGCCAGGCCAATGTTGGCCATAGACCAACTTAGGCCAAAAGCCTAAGCTTGGCGGAGTACGTGTTTCTCACCGACATAACATTCATGTTCACACACTTATTCTAGTTGTCGGTGCTCACACTCTTTCATTGTACCATCCATGTTTAGTTTCATTTCTTTTCTTAATCTTTTTCTTGTGTGTTAGAAAAACCTTAAGAAAAGCAAAAAAAAATAGTTGTAACTTTTAGCTAGTTTTCTTTCAATACTTGTAGTAGTAATTAAAAGAATATCCAAAAATATTTCTCGTTCTTCTCTTGCTTGTTGGGAGCTTTCCCATGTAAATAATTTATTTTCTTTTCTTTGGGGGTCAAGAGTAGAAGACCATGATTGAAAATGCTTAGTGGCTCTCATATGCTTTATTGTTGATTTAACCTTGAGCCATATTACTTTTTCTTCTCTCTTGTATTAAATGCTCGCAGATTCCAGCTTAGTCCAATGCACGTGCACTATTATTATTATCCACACCATTCGGTCATCCGAGTGAAAGGAAATAATGATGATATATGATGAACTAATTGAGATGAGAAAAGCTGGTATGAACTCGGCCTCTCTTGTTTTTGTAAATATGATAGTTCATCATTCCTGATTCAGCTTGCTATGAATGAAACATGCTTGCAATGACAATTAGAGATCATAGCTGCTTATGACATGCTTAATCAGCTAGGAGTTTATAATGGTCTATCTTGCGTGCCAACATGATATTAAAATGGTTGTGATGTGGTATGATAGTGTGGTATCCTCCTTTAAACGATTCAAGTGGTCTGACTTGGCACATGTTCACGCATGTAGTCGAAACAAAATCAACATAGCCTCCACGATATTTATGTTCATGGTGATCTATATCCTACTCATGCCTGCATTCATTGTCGATTAATTTTAATGCATGTTCACGACTGTTGTCGCTCTCTAGCTGGTCGCTTCCGAGTCTCTTTCTAGCCTTCACCAGTACTAAGCGGGAATACTGCTTGTGCATCCACTTCCATAAACCCAAAAGTTATTCCACATGAGTCCACCATACCTTCCTATATGCGGTATCTACCTGCCGTTCCAAGTAAATTTGTATGTGCCAAACTCTAAACCTTCAAATGAAATTTTGTTTTGTATGCTCGAACAGCTCATGTATCAACTAGGGTTGTCTATATCTTCCATGCTAGGTGGGTTATTCTCACGATGAGTGGACTCCGCTCATCATCCATGAGAAAATGGCTGGTAACCAGGATGCCCAGTCCCATGCTCAAATCATAATAATTAAACAAAACTCCCCCAGGGCTATTGCTGGTTTGGACGGTACCCGTTGTTTCGGGCTAGCCGTGGAGTGTGCTTGTTGGTGGTTGGGGGAGTATAAACTTTACCATTCTGTTTGGGAACCGCCTATAATGTATGTAGCATGGAACATATTGAGATTCTTGGTTGTTATGTTGACAATGAGAGTATACCGCTCAAAATATTATTCATCTCTATTTAAAAATCGAGCTCTCGTACCTCTACAAATCCCTTCTTCCCTCTGCGAAGGGCCTATCTATTTACTTTTATGCTGAGTCATCATCCTCTTATAAAAGAGCACCAGTTGGAGAACACCTCTGTCATTTGCATGTATTACTATTAATTTGCATTGAGTATGATCATGACTGGATCTCTTTTACCATGAATTACAATGTCTAGTCAGCCCTTGATCTTTAAAGGTGCTCTGCATTTATGTTTTGCGGTCTCAAAAAGGGCTAGCGAGATACCATCTTGTTATATCATATTATGATTGTTTTGAGAAAGTGTTGTCATCCGAGGTTTATTATTATTGCTCGCTACTTGATTATGCCATTGATATGAGTAGACATGAGACCTGAAAGTTATTGTGAATGTGGTTAGTTCATGATCTTTGCTGAACCCTTGAATGCTGGCTTTACATATTTATAACAACAAGAGCAAACAGAGTTTGTCAAAGTTTTTCTTTATCACTTTCAGTTTATCAACTAAATTGCTTGAGGACAAGCAAAGGTTTAAGCTTGGGGGAGTTGATACGCCTCCAATGTATCTACTTTTCCAAACACCTTTGCCCTTGTTTTGGACTCTAACTTGCATGATTTGAATGGAACTAACCCGGACTGACGCTGTTTTCAGCAGAATTGCCATGGTGTTGGTTTTGTGCGGAAATAAAAAGTTCTTGGAATGACCTGAAAATCCACGGAGAATTATTTTGGAAAATATAAAAAATATCTGCGGAAAGATCCACGTCAGGGGGACCACACCCTATCCACGAGGGTGAGGGCGCGCCCCCTCTCCCCGGGCGCGCCCCCTGCCTCGTGGGCCCCCTGTTGCTCCACCAACGTACCCCCGGACTCCATATATTCACTTTTGGGGAGAAAAAAATTAGAGAGAAAGAATTATCGCGTCTTACAATAGGGAGCCACCGCCAAGCCCTAATCTCTCTTGGGAGGGCTGATCTAGAGTCCGTTCAGGGCTCCGGAGAGTGGAGATCGTCGCCATCGTCATCATCAACTTTCCTCCATCACCAATTCCATGATGCTCACCGCCGTGCGTGAGTAATCCCATCGTAGGCTTGCTGGACAGTGATGGGTTGGATGAGATTTACCATGTAATCGAGTTAGTTTTGTTAGGGTTTGATCCCTAGTATCCACTATGTTCTAAGATTGATGTTCCTACGACTTTGCCATGCTTAATGCTTGTCACTAGGGCCCTAGTGGCATGATTTCAAATCTGAACCTATTATGTTTTCATGAATATATGTGTGTGTTCTTGATCCTATCTTGCAAGTCAATAGTCACCTACTATTTGTTATGATCCGGCAACCCCGAAGTAACAATAGTCGGGACCACTCTCGGCGATGACCGTAGTTTGAGGAGTTCATGTATTCACTCTGTGTTAATGATTTGGTCCGGTACTCTATTAAAAGGAGGCCTTAATATCCCTTAGTTTCCATTAGGACACCGCTGCCACGAGAGGGTAGGACAAAAGATGTCATACAAGTTTTCCATAAGCACGTATGACTATCTTCGGAATACATGTCTACATTACATTGATGAACTGGAGCTAGTTCTATGTCACCCTAGGTTATAACTTTTACATGAGAAATCGCATCTGACATAATTCCCCATCACCGATCCAATGCCTACGAGCTTTTCACATATTGCTTGTTGCTTATTTACTTTTCCGCTGCTACTGTTATAAAAACTAGAAAAACATTACCGTTACTTTTATTGTTGTTAGCACCATTTCCATATTACTTTGCTACTAAATTACCTTGCTGCAGATACTAAGTTTCCAGGTGTGGTTGAATTGACAACTCGGCTGCTAATACTTAACAGTATTCTTTGGCTCCCCCTGTGTCGAATCAATAAATTTGGGTTGAATACTTTACCCTTGAAAAATGTTGCGATCCCCTACACTTGTGGGCTATCACGCGCCCCCTGCCCCTGGGCGCGCCCCCCACCCTAGTGGGCCCCCATTGGCACCCCCGATGCCCTCCTTCCTCCTATATATATCCATGTACCCTGAAAACATCGAGGCAACAGAGAAAACCCTAATTCCACCGCCGCAACCTTCTATTCCCGTGAGATCCCATCTTGGGGCCTGTCCCGGAGCTCCGCCGGAGGGGGGATCTACCACGGAGTGCTTCTACATCTACATCAACGCCATAGCCTCACCAATGAGTTGTGAGTAGTTTACCATAGACCTTCGTGTCCATAGTTATTAGCTTGATGGCTTCTTCTCTCTTTTTGGATCTCAATACAAAGTTCTCCTTGATCTTCGAGGAGATCTATTCGATGTAATCTTTTTTCGGTGTGTTTGTCGAGATCCGATGAATTGTGGGTTTATGATCAAGATTTTCTATGAACAATATTTGATTCTTTTCAAAATCTTGTATGTATGATTATAATATCCTTGCAAGTCTCTTCGAATTATTGGTTTGGTTTGGCCTACTAGATCTATAGTTCTTGCTATGGGAGAAGTGCTTGGCTTTGGGTTCAATCTTGCGGTGTCCTTTCCCAGTGACAGCAGGGGCAGCAAGGCACGTATTGTATTTTTGTCATCGAGGATAAAAGGTTGGGGTTTATATCATATTGCTTGAGTTTATCCCTCTACATCATGTCATCTTGCTTAAAGCATTACTCGGTTCTTATGAACTTAATACTCTAGATGCATGCTGGATAGCGGTCGATGTGTGGAGTAATAGTAGTAGATGCAGACTCGTTTCGGTCTACTTGGCACGTACGTGATGCCTATATATAATGATCATGCCTAGATATTCTCATAACTATGCGCTTTTCTATCAATTGCTCGACAGTAATTTGTTCACCCACCATAGAATTCTGCTATCATGAGAGAAGCCACTAGTGAAACCTATGTCCCCCGGGTCTAGTCTCAACATATTAATCTTCCATCTACTTTACTTTGCTTTATTTACTTTCTGTTCTTATACCAAAAATATCGTACTATCCTATCTATCAGATCTCACTTTCGTAAGTGACCGTAAAGGGATTGACAACCCCTTATCGTGTTGGCTGCAAAGTTCTTATTTGTTTGTGCATGTGCGAGGGACTCGCGCGTGGTCTCCTACTAGATTGATACCTTGGTTCTCAAAATCTAAGGGAAATACTTACGCTACTGTGCTGCATCACCCTTTCCTCTTCGAGGGAATACAACGCAAGCTCGACAAGTAGCACTTACCCTTTAAGTTTAGTTCTTTTAACTACTTTTGTTCTCCACTTAGAAATCCTGCTGCAGAGAGAAAAGAATATGATAGTATGCAAAATCCAAAAAGATTGGGCGCCAAAGATGACAACGCGTAAGAATCTATGCATTATGCCTAGCTAGGGGCATAAAACGATAGCGCTTGTCGGGATGCAACCCAATGAATAAAATTTATATTTGACTTTTTCTTTCTGTTCTTGTGTGTTTACACACTTATGCCTCTGTTATGATTGTGTTTTTTATGTTTAATTTAGTGTCTGTGCCAAGCAAAGCCTTTGGGATGATTTGGTTGATAGTTGATTTGATCTTCAAAATCACCAGAACGTGATAATTTTCTAATTTTTTTTACATAAGATTGATATATAAATTTCCCACGTTTTCCTAATTTTTCAGAATTTGTAGAGTTTCAGAAGTATGATAAATTTTCAGATTTCTACAGACTGTTTTGTTTTTGACAGATTGTGTTTTCGTTGCATTGTGTGCTTATTTTGATGGATCTATGGTTCGTATTGAAGGGTATAAGCCATAGTAAAGTTGGAGTATAGTAGGTATAATGCAATAATAAAATATGAATGCGTTTGCAACTGTACTTAGAGTTGTGATTTGTTTTATTATACTAACAAATGTCACAAAGGTTTTGTTAAGTTTTGTGTGATTGAAGTTTTCAAGTTTTGGGTGAGATCACGATGGATAAAGGAATAAGGAGTGAAAAGAGCCTAAGCTTGGGGATGCCCAAGGCACCCTAGGATAATATTAAAGAAGTGTCAAGCAACTAAGCTTGGGGATGCCCCTGGAAGGCATCCCCTCTTTTTTCTAACGACCATCGGTATTTTACTTGGAGCTATATTTTTATTCATCACAGATCATGAGTTTTGCTTGGAGCGTCTTGTATTATAGGAGTCTTTGCTTGTTTTGCTTTTTACTTTGTCACAATCATCCTTGCTGGACACACTTATTTGATAAAGCCAAATTATGCTATGATTTGTTATAATTGCTCTTATGCTTCACTTAAATTCTTTGAGAGCAACGGAATTGCTCTTGTGCTTCACTTATATCTTTTTGATAACGGTGAATTTTGGTATTTTTGAATAAACACTCTCATGCTTCACATATATTTAGTAAAAAAAATTGAAGAAATTGACTCATGCTTCACTTATATTATTTTGAGAGATGAAAATTTATATGCTCATGCTCTTCACTTAAATTTGTTTGATCTTGTCAAAAGCAATTGCAACATATGAAACTAGTCCCAAAGTGATAGATATCCAAGAAGAATATAATAAAAACTTTCATGAAGATCATTGGACAAAATATACTTGGTTCTTTGTAATAGTTCTGAGATATGATGATAGTGATACGTGACTCATGTTGATGAGTAATTGTGCTTTAGTAAGAATATTGGTGTTAAGGTTGTGATTCCCTATGCAAGACGAAAGTCAATAGTTACGCAATGAAGTTACATCCTACTGGTGTTGCATTATTCGGTGTTAGTTATGTTTAATGTTCCTTTATGATGGTTTTTGTTCCTTGGTTGGTCGCTTCTCCATCTTTTTGCTAGCCTTCACCTTGTACTAAATAGAAATACTACTTGTGCATCCAAATACTAAAACCCAAGTTGTGCCAAATAAGTCCACCATGCCTACCTATATGCGGTATTTTTGTGCTGTATTAAGCAAATTTGTATGTGCCAACTTTAATTTCAAAATAAACTTCTCTTTTGTGTGCCCGTACCACTCATGAAGCGGCAAGGGGTGGCTAATATTTTTTCATGCTAGATGTGTTCTTCTCAAGATGAGTATTTATTCACTTGTCATTGCACGAGAGTATGACGGTAATAGGGATTCCCAGGCCTGAAATGAAAAAGAAATTTACTTTATGTTGTCAAATAATAAATTCCTTGGAAAGTGTTGGTATGGACGGTACCCATCGATACGGCTAGCCGTGGAATGTGAAAGTATGGTGAAAAATGGAATGAACTTTATTTTAATGTTTGGGAACCGCCTATGATGAATCTAGCCTAGAAAGTATTAGGAACTCTTAGTAGTTCTCGTTGACAAGAAAAGCATGCCACCCCAAATAATTTTATCTCCCAATTTAAGCTTTGAGCTCTGGCACCTCTACAAATCCCTACTTCCCTCTGTGAAGGGCCTATCTATTTAATTTATGCAATTTTTATTTTTATTTGAGTCTCAACTTCTCTTATAAAGCACCAACTACGGAACATTATTATCACACTTGAGCATTGTGTATAGCTAATATTTGGATATGTTGCATGAATGGATCAATGATTGTGCATAATGGGCTAGGGATAACTTTCTTTAGTATTGATATTTTGGAAGACATAGTTGCTTGTTGATATGCTTGAGTATTGAAATCTTCATGTCAAAACTAGACTATTACTTTGAATCATATAAAAGTCCAAATGTCCATGCTACAAATAAAAGAATATGTGATGAACATGATAGGAAACATTCCACATCAAAAATTATGTTTTTATCATTTACCTACTCGAGGACGAGTAGGAATTAAGTACGTCTCTAACGTATCTATAATTTTTGCTTGTTACATGTTGTTATATGATCAATCTTGGATGTTTTACAACTATTTTATAGCAACTTTATATCATTTTTTGGGACTAACCTATTGACATAGTGCCAAGTCCCAATTGTTGTTATTTGCTTTTTTTTACTTAGCAGAAAATCCATATCAAACGAAGTCCAAACACATCAAAACTTTATGGTGATTTGTTCTAGACCAGAAGACATCTAATGGGCCAAAGAAACAGCCAGGGGGTGGCCCGTGGGGACCACAACCCACCAGGGCACGCCCTGATGGGTTGTGCCCCCCATGGAGGTCCCCCGCAACGCCTCTCAGCTCTATAAATACCCCAATGTTCCAGAAACCCTAGGTGAGTCGAGAAATTTTGTTCCAGCCGCCGCAAGTTCCAAAACCACGAGATCCAATCTAAAGCCCTTCCCCGGCACTCCGCCGGAGGGAAACACGATCATGGAGGGGTTCATCATCCTCATTGGTGCCTCTCTGATGATGCATGAGTAGTTCATCATGGACCTACAGGTCCATAGGTAGTAGCCAGATGGCTTCATCATGGACCTACGGGTCCATAGGCAGTAGCCAGATGTCTTCTTCTCTCTTTCTGATTCTCAATACAATGGTCTCTTGGAGATCTATTTGATGTAATGACTTTTGCGGTGTGTTTGTTGAGATCCAATGAATTGTTAGTTGATCAGATTTGTATTGCTTTAATATCCATACTTGATTTTTATAGCCTTGTATTTCTTCTCCGATATTTGGGTTTTGTTTGGACAACTTGATCTATTAATCTTACAATGGGAAGAGGTGCTTTGTGATGGGTTAAATCTCGTGGTGTCCTTTCCCAGTGACAGAAGGGGCACCAAGGCACACATGTATCATTTCCATTAAGGATAAAATGATGGGGTTTATTCCTACATGCATAGATCTTGTCTACACCATGTCATCTTTCTTATTGCATTACTCTGTTTCTCCATGAACTTAATACACTAGATGCATGCTAGATAGCGGTCGATGTGTGGAGTAATAGTAGTAAATTCAAGCAGGAGTCGATCTACTAATCTTGGACGGATGCCTATATCAATGATCATTGTCTTGGATATCGTCATAACTATTCGCTTTTATATTGATTTCCCAACAGTAATTTGTTTATCCATCGTGTGCTATTTCTCGAGAGAAGAAACTAGTGAAATCTACGCCCCCTGGGACTATTTTCCTATCATATACTTTCAGATCTACATTGATATTTGCCTTTTTCTCTATTTGCATCTTTTTCAGATCTATATTATCAAAAACCAAAAAGTACTTCGCTGAATTTTATTTACCGTAATTTTATTTGCATCTACCCATATACCTTTTTACCGATCTTTTACCCGAAGGGATTGACAACCCCTCTTACGTGTCGGGTTGCAACTATTTTTTATTTGTGTGCAGGTCCGGTTACATAGTGTTGCGTGGTTGTCCTACTTGTTCCATAACCTGGGTTTCATAACTGAAGGAAATACTTACCGACGTTGTGCCGCATCATCCCTTCCTCTTTGGGGAAATACCGACGCAGTCTCAAGCCTCGCCAATAGGTAGTCGTACTAGGGGAAAAGGGAGTTGCTTTCCTATATAACTGAAGTTGCCTCCTCGAAAAAACATTTGCCGAAACCTACTCATATGGGATCTAGTTTTGAAGAACTTGTTGTGAGAAAATCAATCGTGAAAACGGATCTAAATTCGAACACTCCAATCAAAAGTTATGACTTTTTAAATAATTTGAAACCCCAAATAAATGCACGTGGTCTCTCAGCTGAGGTAACCTGGGGATGGAGACTGCATACTTTCCTTTTTTTAGTAAGCTAGGATGACATGTCACATCAATTACCTAATGTGGTGGATGTGCTCGAGTAGTTCATCCATCCAGCGCATGGGCGCTGCCTAGCCACGTCCTTTTTTCAGCGTCTATTGAGTAATCTTTGACCATTTTCTTGAGGGATTTTCTTCATAGAGAAAATTTAAGGTGGGACAAACTTAAAAGCATACTAAAAATATAACGCAAAATCTACATTAAAATTTTACAATATACATACACACACATGCATGTGCCTTCTATTTTGACACGACACCCGAATCCATGTTGGTCGTTCACCACCTAATCACAATGTATCCGAATATGGTCTATACTAAGGCGACGAGCTCATCCACGACACTGTCGAATGATTCTTATTATGGTTGATGGTCTAGTTGTGCTTTTGCAATAGGGTGTTAATGCATGAAGTCCGAAGCCGGTGCGTGTGTGTCCTCGGGCGTCAGGCACTCAGGCATCTCACATCTACATCTCTTGTTTGCAGATGACACATTATTGTTTTCTTGGGCTACTGAGGAGGAGGCTTTAAAAAGTCAAAGAAGTATTAGAAAAATATACACATGCCACCGGAAAGTTGATCAACCCGCAGAAGTGTTCTATCCTCTTTTGGTGAGCATTGCCGTGTGGATGACCGTGAGGCCATGATTCGGGTTTTGAATGTGCATCAACATAGTTTTGAGGAATGCTACCTGGGTCTTCCTACTTCAAGGGGCGCATGTCCAAAGATAGGTTCCAAAACTTGCAAGTACATCAACAGAATGATTTACTGGGATGGTTGTCAGCTTGCTCAAAGTGGAATAGAAGTCCTCATAAAATCAATCGCCCAAGCGATCCGCACATATGATATGAGCGTGTTTAAACTTTCGTCATCCAGTTGTGAGGACCTCATGAGAATGGTATGGAATTTATTCCGGGGAGTTGAGAAGGGGGAGATAAAGATGCATTGGCGTGCTTGAATCCATTTGATAAAACCAAAGGTGCAAGGGGACTTGGCTTATGTGGCCTACGCCTATTTAACCAAGCTTTGCTCGCTCGCCAAGCTTGGCGGCTCTTAACCAAACCGGAGAGTCCATGTGCTCGTGTTTTGAAGGCGAGGTACTACCCAAATGGAAGCTTGGAAGATACGACTTTCTCAGGAGGAGCTTCGGTGACTTGGCAGGCAGTAGAACACGGGCTGCAACTTCTCAAGTCCAGCTTAGTATGGCATGTGGGTAACGGTAGGTCCATTATAATTTGGCGAGACCGATGGATTCCACAGGCTAGGGGAGGACGAACGATGACACCACAAGGTGTAGGATCAAAAATATGTCTAGAGGGGGGGTGATTATACTACTTGACCAGATAAAACTTATCCTTTTTCCAATTTTAGTTGTAGGCAAGTTTTAGCAATTCTACCAAGTCAAGTGCACCCTACACATACAAGTCTAAGAGTTGTGCAGCGGAAAATAAAGACTTTGCATATGAACGTAAAGGAGGGATTGGAGATTTCAAACGCAATGAACACACGATGATTTTTGGCGTGATTTCCATAGATGGTGCTATCGTATGTCCACGTTAATGGAGACTTCAACCCATAGAGGGCAGCAGTTGCACGAGTCCACGGAGGGATTCACCCACGAAGGGTCCACGAAGAAGCAACCTTGTCTATTCCATCCTGGCTTATGTCCATGAAGGACTAGCCTCACTCAGGTAGATCTTCATGAAGTAGGCGATCTCCTTGCCCTTACAAACTCCTTGGTTCAACTCTACAATCTTCAAGGCTCCCAAGTCACACCTAACCAATCTAGAAGACACCACTTTCCAAAAGGTAATAGACGGTGTTGTTGATGATGAACTCATTGCTCTTGTGTTTCAAATGATAGTCTCCCCAACACTCAAACACTCTCTCACAGATTTGGCTTTAGTGGGAGGGGGATTGGATTGAAAGCAACTTGGGGAAGGCTAGAAATCATGGTTCAAATGGTTGGGTTGGAATCTCTTGATCTCAACACATGAGTAGGTGGTTCTCTTCTCAGAAAATGAGTAGTGGAAGTTGTGTCTTATTCTGATGGCTCTCTTAGAGAGTAGGTGGTGGTGGAGGGGTATAAATATGTAGCACAAAAAATTCAACCATTCCAAATCTTTGGCCCAACTCGGTGACACCGACATGAAAATCTCGGTGAGATCGCCTAGTGCAAAAGACTTGACTGGTTAGGGTGCTCGGTGAGACCGATCATACCAACTTGATGGGACCAAAGTGCGATGGCTGGGACAAGACCTTGTTTCAGAAATTCCGATCGGTTCATCTCGGTGATTTCGAAATGAAGCAACTTCATCACAGAAACTTGGTCAGGCCATCTTGGTGAGACCGAGACCCGTTTCGGTTGCACCAAAGTATTAGGGTTTGGCATATGGCGGTGTATATGGTAATGTCGATGGGTTCGGATAGGAGTGTTTTGGTGGGACCGAGATGGATATCTAGGGTTATGGATAAGATGGAAGTGGAGAAATATTTGATAGTTTTGGAGCAATATCACTAAGCACTTGAGCAATTGAGTCATAATCAAAACCACATCCCCTTTTAGTAGTATTGGCTTTCCTATGGACTCAATGTGATCTTGGATCACTTAGCCAAAAATATAGTCTTGAAGCTTTGCCAGTCTTTATCCTTAGCATTTTGAAGGGTCCACATCTACTAGTCCTTGCCATGCCAATCATTGATCTTTTCTGAAATCTATCATCAATGCGCATTAAATCAATGACATGTATGTTGTTATCAATTACCAAAACCACCTGGTGCTACGTCTCCAACGTATCTGCTCCCTCCGTCCCGAATTACTTGTCACATAAATGGATAAAAATAGATGTATCTAGAACTAAAAATACGTCTAGATACATCCATTTCCATGACAAGTAATTTGGGATAGAGGGAGTATAATTTTTTATTGTTCCATGCTATTACAGTATCAAGCTTTGAAGTTTCATATAAATTTACAAGCAACTTTATATCATTTTTTGGGACTAACCTACTAACTTAGTGTCCAGTGCTAGTTGCTTTTTTGCTTGTTTTTGACTTTGCAGAATATCAATACCAAACAAAATCCAAATGCTACTGAAACTTTTTGGATATTTTTTTCTGGAGATAAGAGACCCTGGAAGCTTCGGGAGGGGACAAGAAGAGGAAGAAGTGGCCCACTAGGCACCAGGGCGCGCTAGGGGCCTGAGCGTGCCCTGGTACATAGTGGGGCCCACAAGCCTCCGTTTGACCCAACTCCGTCTCTATAAATTCCAAAAAATCAGAAAACCTACAGGGTAGTCCATGAATTACTTTTTCAGCCACCGCAAGCCTCTGTTCTTGAGAGATCCCATCGGGTAACCCTTTCTAGCCCTCTACCGGAGGGGGAATCAATCACGGAGGGGTCCTTCATCATCCTTGTTGCCCCTTCGATGATGCGTGAGTAGTTTATCATAGACCTACGAGTCCATAGTTAGTATCTAGATGACTTCTTCTCTCTTTTTTGATCTTCAATACAATGTTCTCCTCGGTGTTCTTGGAGATTTATTTGATGTAATGACTTTTTGCGGTGTGTTTTTTGGGATCCGATGAATCGTGAGTTTAAGATCAGATCTATCCGTGAATATTATTTGAGTTTTCTCTGAACTCTTTTATGCATGACTAATATATCTTCGTATTTCTTCTATGATTTATTGGTAATAGGCATATGAAAGTTTTGCCCATCCGCCCATCATGTTCGAATGGGCCAGAAGATACAAAATAGATGTTGTTTCTGTGTTAAAAGGCGGAAGAGGTTTGGAAGAAGCTTGGATTGCATGAGGCCATTAGTAAAGCTTGTGCCATCGATCGTGCGGCAACGTACGTGAATTAATCGCTATAATAGCTTGGTATTTATGGTGGGACCAACATACACTAGTTCATCAAGGAAAGTCCCAAGATGCATACTAAACTTCAATGGATCCGTGCTATAACAGCAAACTATGTTAATGCTCACTCCTCAATTGCAACAAATATAATAGAGGGATGGACAAGACCTCCTAAAGGTTTTGTGAAATTGAATGGCAATGATTCTTTTGATCAGGACATGCTTAGAGGCACGGTTGGGGTTGTCCTTTGAGATGACAAAGGAAATTTCATTGTTAGCAGGAATTGGGGGATGGATTGGTGTGCAGATGTCTTAAAAGCAGAAGCGTTGCTCCAAGATTTGGCTTATTACATGCACAGAAGGCGGGATTCAATTGTCTTATTGCTAACTTCGATAATACGGAAGTAATTGAGACAATGAAGAATGGAGGACATTCAACGGTAGTGGTGGCGGCAGTGTTTGATGATTGTTATTTTATGGCGTGTGATTTTTTGCTTATTAGTTTTGAACATTGTAATAGGCAATCAAATAAAGTTGCTTATTAACTTGCTAGGTTAGTTAAAAAAATTGTGACAAGGGATTGGTTCGAGGAACCTAGGAATGATATTGTAACTTTTCTTATTGATGATGTAACTGTTATTTCCATTAAATAAAGCAAATGTTTTGTTTCAATAAGAAATAAGAGCAGACCAACCACGAAATCTTCTGTGAAGGGAAAGCCAACAGAGAAACGATATGAACCGTGAGATGGGCGGGGGCAACAACATCAGAAACAACGGTCGCCGGCATAGCGGTCGGGTCGGGTGTTGACCCAACGACGACCATGAGAAGAGATCTCAATGGGAGTAATCTGCATGAGAGACTCGACAGAACCAACCGGAGTGGCCGGCGTGTGAGAAATGGTAGTAGGCAGAGCTTGGATAGGTGGCAGTGGAGCTCGCACTGCCAGCGACGGACATCGTGCATGAACGAAGCGGCGCAACTCTACCACCGATGGTACATCAGAGGTTGTGTGCGCGTATAGAAGGTGGCAGAGCTTGTAAAGAAGGTGGCAGAGCTTGTATGGGCAGCGCCAGAGTGCGGATGACTGGTAGTGGTTGAACGGTGGCGGGGCTAGGGGTGCCCTGGAATTCTTATGCTCGCTATGACCGCTGGTGCACTTTAGATGGAATGGGAGAACTAGGGAGAAGGGGGACATGGTAAATCGATGAGGAATGAAACAAAAATTGATAGAGGAGGAAGGCGAACCGGGGAGAAATGAGGTAGGGCGGAAAAAGGAACGTTGCAGACGAAGGTTGGGTAACCGCCCCATTATTTTGGACGCCGATAACTGCCACATGTGTGCCACAATGGACACTGGATCACACAACCTTGTGTGGCATGCCCAGGAGGCAGCCCACACGACCATGTGTGGATGAACATTAGAACCGCCCACATGTCCAGGTACAGCTACTTTGTGCCACACGCCAAACCAATAACAATTACTCACCCCCACCCCGCACGTGTGGCATGAAGCAATTCCACCCTGACTTTCTTGATGGCAACTTTAGTTACCCCGGGAAGGCAACTTTAGTTACCCCAGGATGGCAACTTTAGTTGTAAAGCATGGCAACTTCTCTATTTCATTTTTTAAGGGTTTCGTTCAGGTTAACTATTGTTGCCATGTCTAATTAACGATAGTTGCCACATGTGATCAAACCATAGTATTTATGTTGTTCTACCAAAACCTGAGGAGCCATAGTGAACAGAGCTCCGACCCGAATCAAGCGCAGACATCTTTACTTTTCTGATGGGCGATCCACTGATAAGTATAGAGCACCATTGCTTCCCCTTGAAGGCATCAACCGATCGGAATTTAAACTAGACTCTAGCGAGCCCAAGGTCTACACCAGGATCATGCCCACACTAACATCTGTCAGTTGGCCTCCGCATGTATGCGACTTGCAGCTGCCAGCAATACACTACCCAGCTATAAAAATAAATCGCAACCCCATAAATTTTCACTGGTCTCAACAAAACCAGCCAAAGCACATGGGTATACGAAGAAAACCAAACACTCAACATGCCTTCTAACGAAATATCATGGATTTTTTTCTCCTGGGCATACATCGAAGCAGTAATAGTCCCGGCAAAACGATCCTGAACCTCACAGGGAGTGATTAGAAAATACATCTCTGGTCTATCTTCCCACAACATGCAAATTAGTGTCTGAAGACAAACCGAAGCATTAAAACAGTATGAAAGAAGGTGGGTACATGAAAAGTATGTTTGCATAATTATTATTTAGAAAATACATAATTCAGTTCTATCCATGACTACCGAGTCCTCAACATACAGGAAAGAAAATTCAGACGGCACTGAAAATAGTTTATAAAGCTTGTCACTCACACGGATAGAGCATGTTGATGGTTTCTGTTGTCCACAGCATGCAGCACATCCTTAGGGTTGTTGCAAGTGTTCCTGCGATGACCCCCTAACTCCGCAGATTGAGTTTTTGGCTTCATTACCTTTTGAGGAAGGTCGCCCCTTTGTGGACACGTGGTGCTCTTGTGCCCTTGTTGTCCATATACTAAAGAAACTTGTACGCTTGCCGGTGCCGCATTCCCTAGCAGCACTTGCTTTTGTAATTGGCTTCAACTTTCTGCTTTTCAGACCATGGACGTCATATGGAGGCTTGTCTTTGCTGTTGCCTGCTAGTTAGCTGACCCACTTTTCTCTTCCGGTCTGGAGCCACCAGCCCCCTGAAATTGCCAACTGCATTACCTTCAGTGTGGTGTAGTGTGTGATTCATGTGTACTATCAACCTATTTACCCATCAGCTTGTTTGCCTCAATCCTGTCTTCCAACCTTATCACGTCAAGCGCAGCAGCTATAGATGTCAATTTCTCCATTGTTGCTCTAAGTAGTTCCATTGCACAGTAGTATGCCCTCATGTTTGTGTTGCAAAGTCTTACAACCTCCATGGCATGGGTGTACAGGTGTAACACCCAAGATGGGACTATATCTCCTATGTGTCGAGGCACGACTTAGAGGCATAATCGCATCTTGGTATGATCACAAGAAGGTTATCTTCACACATTCCCATGTACAAGATCAAAGGGAAAAATTTAGTTGGCTTACAATCGCCACTTCACACAATGCATAAATAAGTCATACATTCATCCAAGTACAATCATAGTCCGACTACGGACAAGTTCAAATGAAAAGAAGATAACCACCCACTATGCCCAATCGGCCCAAGTAGGAACCACTACTGATCGTCGGGAAACGTCATGTACATACGCCCACGTTCCTCATCGAACTCCCACTTGAGTTCTTGGCCAGCAACTGAGTAGTACTCGGTTGTACCTACACTTGTGTTTGTAGTAAACTATGAGTCATGAGGACTCAACAATCCCATTCCCGGGTATCAAAACTATCAAAGCTTTGGGTGAGGAGAAAGTGTAAAGTGGGCTGCTGCAAGCGCTAAGCGTAGCTGAAGTGACTAGCTTACGTATCATCAGAGTGAGAAGAGAAGTGAAAGCCATCGGTCGTGAACTAAAACATGATCACTAGGTGATCCTGTATACCTACGAGTCATCCATAACCCAGTCGTGTTCTCTTCCCCGAACTCCCTCGAAAAGAGACCATCACGACTACTCACACGGTAGTGTATTATGTTTGAGGTTTTTTGTCAAGTTGTCTACAACCATACATTAACAAATTCCAATCCGCCACATAACCGCGGGCACGGCTTTCGAAAGATCATAACCCTGCAGGGATGTCCCAACTTAGCCTGTAACAAGCTCTCGCGATCAACAGAGGTAAAACCCCTTATCTTAGGGACTACCCGATCAGACTCAGAATCCCGGTGTACAAGATATTTCGACAATGGTAAAACAAGTCCAGCAATACCTCCCGACGTGCAGACACCCTGATAGGAGTCGCGTGTATCTCGTCTCAGGCCACAATCGGATAGGTCAGCCTACAGGTATATACCAAATACCTCGGGTTTCCCCAAGGCGGCCCCGCAGTCTGCCCAGTTTGGGCCAACACTCATGAGGAGCATTGGTCCGGGTTGTTAATTAAGTCCTCGGATGCTAGCCGGTCCCTATGCAAGTTTTATTTATTAGGCAAATGGTAAAACCAAAGTTGGGCCTTGATGGAGGAGTTTTATTCAAAGCAAATTATCAAGGGGTCCCCATATACCCAACCGCGTTAGGAACGCAAAATCAAGGAACATAACACCGGTTTATCGGTTCCTAAGACAGCTTGAGTGGAACAAGACACCGAGCAAAAGGCCAAGCCTTCCACCCATTGCCAAGTATATAAGGTGCATTAATGTAATAATAGATATTGTGTTATTCCCAAAACCCAATCCACATGGAGCAAACTTCATCTTCACCTGCAACTAGCAATGCTATAAGAGGGGGCTTGAGCAAAAGCGTAACTTAGCCAAACAACGGTTTTCTAGGTGGGTAGTTAGAGGTTTCATGCCAAAGTGGGGCTGACGTGCAAAATGATAGGTATCGCAATAAGCAATAGAGCGAGGCATCTAGCATAGCAACAATAGAGTTGATATCAAGGAATGGTCATCTTGCCTGGTAAGTCGTCGGTGTACTCGGGACCTTACTCTTCGTACTCGAACTCAGCGGCTGTCTCGACCTCGGACTCGAACTCATCTCCCGGTGCTACCCAACATAACAAGCATCCAAATAAACACACATGGCAAGAAAAGAACACATGCTATGCAATAGTAATGCAAGTATGATGCTATGGAGCTACCGGTATGAAGGGAGATGTAGCCGGGAAGGACATGAGAAGACATGATGGATGTGGGCGTGATCTTGGCAAACCAAGCATGCCACTTGATAGATTGAAAGATTTCGGTCGAAATCGATATAAAGATCATTGGAATTGGATGCACGGTTTGCAAATGGCAGGCACAACAAGATGCAATGCAAAACTAAAGTTAATAGTAACATGGCATCTTTGGAGCAAGGTTTAATTATGCTACAGCACCCAAACATGATGACAAAAGGCATGAATGTGAAGTAGACATGATTCTCAACAAGTATGAACTCTAAGCACACCCAAAAACTTACTGTAACATAATTAAACTAGCATGGCAAGATTCAATAAGTTAACAGATTTCTCAGACTTGGTGAAATTTACTGGGCATGCAACCAGGAACGATATGTTGCTGCCTTTGGAGGCACACAACAGCAAGCAAAACAATTATAACAATAATGAAAATTACATGAGCAGGAAGAAGACATAATATACTTTCAATTCATCCAAAGAAACAATTCATTTCATGCAAGGGTTGCTTAACATGATCTTTGCCAAAATTAATGTTCTGTTAACAGGCTGACAGTTCAGATTCCAAGGATTTTGAGAGCAGGATAACAACAATCTACAGCAGGGCAATTATGCAAACAAAGGCATGGATTCATAGACAAATACATGGACATCAAGACATGCTCACTAGCTATTTCACAACATGCATGGAAAAGATTGTGGCATCAAGTTTACATGGCAACATGTTATGACAGATTCCTGACTTTGCAGTTTTTCTCTAAGTGTAAAACAGCAAGACATGGCATGTTCACAAGCTTGTTCAAGTCACCACACAGCATATTATGAAAAACCAAATGCACCACTTCAAAGATAACACGATTATGCTCCTAAAACATGTTGACATGTGGCACAAAAAAATCACACAAAATGCTACGAAAAAGACAAATCATCAAGTTATAACAACTTCAGCAACTTAATAGCAACAAGCACTTTTGTAACAGGTATAACCATGGCATAATGCATCCATCATGAAGAGCATCACAAGACGAACTTTTTGACATATCCTACACTCCATTTGGACCAACATGCACAAAGTTACGACCTCACGAACATGCACACATATTGTTGGCAGACAACTAGTGCTGAAACAGTAACATCACATATCAGTTTTGCAATGAGTATTAAGACATCTAGATGAACCCTAACAGGCATGAAACTATTTCCAACATGTAGAGCACTTCGAGACGAACATTTCCATATATCATATGCGCAAAAAAGAGATACAGGCATGGAGATACGACATGATGAAGAGGGCAACAAAATATAAGGATTTTGGGACTTAGTGGATTTTCACCTCGCGAAAAGTCAACGCGGACGAGACGGAGCGGGATGGAGAGATCCGGGCGCGGAGCGGGCCGTTTGCTTGGATGACTTGGTGGATCTGGTCCCGATCTGGAACCAGATTGGGACGACGGCGGCGGCGGCCGGCCGGCAAGGTAGGCGGCTTCCGGCGGCGATGTGGTCGCCGGGGCGGCGAGGTGAGGTAGGGCGGTGGAGCCCGACGGCGGCGGGGCGAGGAGCCGGTGGCGGCGCGCGGCCGAGGCGCGGTGGTGGAGCTCCGACGGCGGAGCCGACCAACGGCGGTGTGGAGGCGGGTCGCGGCGGACGGCGAGGGAGCGGCAGGCGGCCGGCGAGGGCGTCGGGCCGGCCGGGGCGGCGGCGCTCGCGGGCGGAGGGGAGTGCAGAGGCGGTGGTGGGAGACCGGTCCGAGAGGGCCGACCTCGGGCCGCGGTGGGCCTGATCGGCGGGGAAGTGGGCGCGGGTCCAGCGGGACACGTGGCGTCTGCGGGTTGGACGGGGCGGCGGCTGGACGCGTCTGGCCGTCGGCGGACGTGTCCGGCGCGGAGGGAGACGGTGGATCTAGGGTTTTACCCGAAAATGGAGGGGGGGTACCTTTTTATAGGTAGAGGGAGTTAGGAGAGTCCAAATGAGGTGCGGTTTTCGTGCACACGATCATGATCCAACGACCGAAAGCATGGAGGTGGTTAGGATGGTCTAGTGGGTTGTTGTGGAGGGGTGTTGGGCCAAAAGAGATATTGCTTCCGGCGAGTTATGCAGTTAACCGTTGGAGTATCAAACGACGTCCAAACGAGACGAAACTTGACAGGCGGTCTACCGGTGATATACCAAGACCACTCGATAACTCTCGGCCCATTCCGAGGATGTTTTTATCACACTCATGAAACCAAGATTTAGAGAGGTGCAACGGTTGCCATGTGAGAGAGTCGGAATCCGAAACGGACAACGGGGAGGACAGAGACGAGGCAACTACACACGGATGCAAGTGAGACTATGCCAATGCAATGCACATGATGGAAATGACCTACCGATATGCAACTCACTCTTAAAGAAAAAACATAGAAACTCGAAATAAAGGAAGAGCCCAGAATGGAATTGATTAATCAATGAGGAATATATTTCCATAAATGGAATTGTTACATCTGGGGCGTTACAAACTCTCCTCCACTACGAAAAGATCTCGTCCCGAGATCTAGGACTGAAAGAACTCCGGATATTCAGAACCAGGTGAACCTCGCGTTCCCACTTAGCTTCTTGATTGGTATGGTGTGACCACTTCACTTTCAGGAACTTGACTGATTTGTTGCGAGTCTTGCGCTCGGTCTCTTCAAGGATAGCAATGGGGTGCTCTTGATAAGACAAGTCGGCTTGAAGATCAATTTCTTTGAAGGCGACGGTGCGCTCGGGCATCTTGGAGCACTTGCAGAGTTGTGACACGTGGAACACGTCGTGCACGTCAGAGAAGTTTGAAGGAAGCTCAAGTTGGTAGGCAAGGTCGCCTCTTTTCCCAACAATCTCGAAAGGGCCCACGTATCTTGGAGCTAGCTTTCCCTTGATACCAAACCTCTGAGAGCCCTTCATAGGAGAAAGATGGAGATACACATGATCACCAATGTCGAAAACCAAGTCACGATGCTTGTCGTCATAGTAGCTCTTTTGGTGCGATTGCACGGCCTTGAGATTCTCACGTATGACTTTGCACATTTCTTTGGCCTCTGAGATCAAATCATTGCCAAGGAGTTGACGTTCACCAGTCTTGGACCAGTTGAGAGGGGTACGACACTTTCTGCCATATAGAATTTCAAATGGTGCTCTACCTGAACTTGCTTGGAAGTTGTTATTGTAGGAGAACTCGGCAAATGGAAGACAATCTTCTCATTTCATACCAAAGGAAATGACACATGCCCTGAGCATATCTTCAAGAATTTGGTTCACCCTATCGACTTGACCACTTGTCTGAGGATGGAAAGTTGTGCTGAAGCGAATCTTGGTACCCATAGCTGACTCGAAGGAATCCCAGAATTTGGAAGTGAACAAGCTTCCATGATCTGAGGAGATTACTTGAGGGATACCATGCAAAGAGACAATTCTTGAGGTGTACAGCTCTGCCAGTTGAGCTGCGTTGATGGATTCCTTGACTGGAAGAAAATGAGCCACTTTTGTGAGCTTATCAATGACCACAAAGATAGCGTCGTTTCCTCGCTTGGACTTGGGGAAGCTGGTGACGAAATCCATCTCAATGTGATCGAATTTCCACTCGGGAATAGGCAAAGGTTGGAGAAGTCCGGCTGGACATTGATGTTCTGCTTTGACTCTGTGGCAGACATCACACTCGTTCACGAAATGAGAAATTTCTCTTTTCATGCGAGTCCACCAATAGGATTGCTTGAGGTCATGATACATCTTGGAGCTTCCCGGATGTATTGAGAGAAGGGAATTATGAGCCTCGTTCATTATGACCTTCCATAGGTCACCTTTTGGAACCACAATCCGGTCCTCAAAGAATAAGGTGTCCTTGTCATCAATGCGATAGCACTTGTACTTTGGAGTACCTTTGGCAATACCATGCTTCACTTTCTTCACCATAGCATCAAGAAGTTGAGCTTCACGGATTTGATCTTCCAAGGTAGGAGCGACTTGAAGGTTGGCAAGAAATCCTTGCGGAACAATTTGAAGGTTGAGTTTCCAGAATGCTTCACAGAGATCCGGTTGGAATGGTTTGAGGATGAGACTGTTGCAATAAGCCTTTCTGCTCAAGGCATCTGCAATCACATTGGCATTGCCAGGAGTGTACTCAATGCTTGGGTTGTACTCTTGAATCATTTTGACCCAACGAGTCTGACGAAGGTTGAGTTTTGGTTGTGTGAAGATATACTTCAGGCTCTTGTGATCAGTGAAGATGTCAACCTGCCTGCCCAACAAGAGGTGTCTCCACGTGATCAAGTGTCACGCCCAAGATGCGATTCTATCCCGATCACGTGGCACACTCGTGATTGGGCACAACCGCATTTCAGGCGCGTAGCAAGATGGATATTATTACATCGTACCATTACATAAATACATGGGGATATGACAAGTCATACAACATTCACATGAATACAACACATTATAAACATAACATCCGACTACGGATGAAAACATGAAAAGCACAACGACATCCATCCTGCTATCCCAGGCTGCCGACCAGGAACCTATCCCAAGATCGAAGAAGAAGAAGAAAGAACTCCAACACAAGTAATCAGCGCGCTCACGTCAAGTCATCAGAAACCTGCACCTGCAACTGTTGTTGTAGTATCTGTGAGCCATGAGGACTCAGCAATCCCATAACCATGGGTATCAAGACTAGAAAAGCTTAATGGGTATGGAGAGGTTAAGTGGTGAGGTTGCAGCAGCGTCTAAGCATTATATAGTGGCTAACTTACGAGTACAAGAATAAGATGAGCATCTACTCAAACAGTCGCAAACTAGTAATGATCGCTAAAGATCCTAAACTACTTACGAGTCAAACATAACCCCACTGTGTTCTCTTCTCAAAATGAAAAGAGACGGTCATAGTTACTCACGCGGTTGTGTATTTTATTTCGGATCCTCTGTCAAGTTTTCTACAACCGGACATTAACAAATTCCAATCTGCCACATCAACATGGGAATGGGTCGGCCCGGACCTGGCCCTGGCCCTCTCCCTGTGGCCCCAAGGCCAATATCTGAGGCCATGGGTCGGCCCATTTCAACAAAAAATTGTGGCCTCACTGACCCATTGGGTATATGAGGCCGACCCCAAAATTAGCAAATGTTTACACAGTGCATAAGTACACAGGTTTTTTGAAGCATTATTTTACACAGTGCATAAGTACATAGGTTTTTTTAATTAGCTAATGTTTACACAGTGCATAAGTACACAGGCCGACCCAAAAATTAGCAAAAGTTTACACAGTTCAACATTTGTGGTCTCGTCAAATTACTAAGTCCCAAAAGATTAGATATGTCAGCAAACATTTACACAGTCCGGTAAAATGACAAAGGTATAATCTTTCCACATATTCTTTTCACATTCAGTAAAATAATGAGATCAAAAGGTTACAGGTTTGAAAGAGCATCAAGCTAAAGACCTCAAGTCCTCAATCCAACAGATTCAGACAAGATCAAAAGATTACAGGTTCAACATGCTAATATTTTCAGACAAGATCAAAAGATTACAGAATATGATTGCTTCATCATCTGCTGGAGGTTAACACCAATTGCTCCAACAAGCATCAGTCCTCGACATCTGTATTTACAACATGTTCTACGCCTTAGATAATCTTGTAATTATACCAATTGCTCCAACAAGCAAGATAAAAAAATGATCTACGCCTTAGATGCGCCATGTTTGTAACAGAAAACAATTAAAAACAGAGAGGTGATGTATTAAAAATAATAGGACCAACAAGTGGTGCATCAGAAACAGGTTGTAGTGCTTGGCTGCTACATAAAATGTAAAGAACAATTCTGAAATAGAATTACCTTTTGTTATTGCCAGAAAACTAATTCATGATCAGGTTTTCAAGAAAATACACTTCTAAATATCCATTATACACTACCCATCATCAACAAGCAAGAATGAAAGCCAATGAAAGGCAGCCTTTTAATCAAGTTACTTCAGTTAGCAATGCATATCAGAAGTTTTCTCATACCTTGTAAGTCCTTTACAATGTCATGAATTGAAGTCAAGCTACGCTGAGTATTAGCTACAAAAAAACAAAACTAAAAGATTCATGAATCTGTACTTGAAGCATTAATAAGAAAACAAAGAAAAACTTGTGTTGTATGGCGTTACCCATGGCCCTTATCCAATCGTGTAAGCAAACTAGAGCTTCGAGTGTTGTTGGGGTCATTCGACTTCGAAAATCTGATAGTACTCTCTTCCCTATGCTGAAGGCAGACTCGGATGCCACTGCGGAGGCAGGAGCCGCCAAGATATCTGCTGCCATGCGACTTAGTATTGGGTATTCACCTGAGTTCGTCTGCCACCATGCAAGGATATTGAATTGGTCACTTCGACGGATGGGTACCTTTGACAAATATGAATCTAGTTCAATGGAATCCAAATTTGTTGATCGAGCGGTGAGGGTGACATGTTGATCCCAGTCAGCCATAGGATCTTCACCGCTTGCAGCCATGTCATCATCACCCCCTTGTGACATGGGATCTCCGCCATTGTTATTCAATTGGAGGTATTCCTTGAACAACCCTTCGAACACATTTTTTATTTTAGCAATCATTGATGCAGCCTCATTCCCAAACTCTAGGCCAAATCGAAACTCAATATATTTCAACTTGAATTGTGGGTCCAAAATCACTGGAATGCAGAGGCTCAACCATGACATCTTCCAATACCTTCTGAATTTTCTCTTCATATATTTGACCGTTGTGCCCATCTCAGAATCCTCTTCATAATGTTGTTGCTCTAAGGTCAGCTTCACTTTCCACATTTCATGGAAATACAAGTTAGCGGTTGGATATTTTGTGCCGGATATCACATTAGTGGCTTCATAAAATACCTTCAGCAACCTGCAAACATCCTCGGCATTTTCCCAATCCTCAAAAGATGGCTTGAAGGTGTATTGCTTATCTTGAATGGCCAAAGAGTCGAACACTCCACGATACTCTTTTGCTACAGCAATCATCATGTAGGTTGAGTTCCAACGAGTTGGAACATCAAGACTTCGAGTTTTCCCACATGATACACCATGTTTCTCAACGATCTCTTGAAATTTTTCCTTTCGACTTGGCAAGCTTCGAATAAATTTCATACTTTCACATATCATATTGATCACTGGACCAAGGAAGTTGAATCATGCTTGACATATCAGATTTATGACATGGGCGGCACAACGTTGGTGAAACAGCTTGCCACCACCAAGTAACATCTTCTTAAGCAACAGATGTGTAATGCCCCGGATGTAATACTTTCCCTTTTTGGGTATATAATATATCTCCGGCTTCATCTATTTCCATTCCGGGTTCTTTGTCTTTCGGGTTTTCGTCGTTTTGTTGTGTGAGGGTGTGGCATTCATTCATATCATGTAGACATGTGCATCGCATTGCTTTTGTGTTGTCGGTTGCATCCGGTTCCAAGCATTTCTTCCCGTTGTCCGTTTCGCGTTCCGGAGCTCCCTCACGTGTCCGTGACGTCCCGTAGGCCTACTTTGTTGTTTGGGCGTGTAACGTTACCGGTGTGCCGCGAGGTTGTTGTGTGTGTTGTTGTTTTGTTGTGTGCAAACCGCCTCTCAAATCTCGTCTCGTTTGGACTCCGTTAGCTTTTCCATCCGTTGTTCGTGTGGGTCCAAAGTGCCTTCACTTCGTGTCCCGGAAACACCCCTACTGCAGTCTTTTATCTTCTCCTAGGCCCTTTTAAACTATCCCCGCGATCGGATCCGTCGGATCACGATCGGAGGGCTCCTAGCACCCCCAGATCCCTCCTAACCCTAAAATCCTGCTATATATTAGGCCCTAGTCTAATTTTGGCATCTCTATCTTCTTCCCCACTCCTCCCTCTATTTTTTTTTTTCTCAGATCTATTCCCCTCCTCTCCATCTGGCCAGTTCCCGAGGGAACCAGCCAGATCCACGCAGCCTCGAGCGACCGACCAGGCGAGGCCAGGGTCAACGCTCACCCAATCGACCGAGGCAGCCTTCCCCGACGCGATCACCTCGGCCTCGAGGCCTCGTCGCCACCGCACCAGCAGCGGGGGCTGGACCACTTCACCGCCACCGGCCCAGCTCCCGCATCGCCGTTCCACCGCGGGCCCGAGGCCCAGCCACCCAGGACCACTTCGCCGGACGCCCCTCTGTTCGCCGCCTCGACCGCAGCTCCCCCCCC
>LR738711.1:300557016-300580409 GCA_902687465.1 Secale cereale
CCCCCCCCCGATTCCACCACGGGCTGCGCTGCCACCTCGCCACCGCCCTGGGCCGCGCTGCCTCCGCGCGCCAGCTGGGCCGGCCGCCCACCGCAGCCGGGCCGCGTCGCCAGGATGGACCACCTCCAGCGCCGCTTCGGGCCGGCGGCAGCAGCAGGCCGCCGCCTCTGCCTCCTCTCGGGCCGGATCCGTCTGCCCCGAGCCCATCTCCTTTTTTTTCCCAGATCTGGATCTGAGGTTGACCTCTACATCTCTAAGTCCCAGTTTATCTAGTTGCTGATGCTGTTTTCAACTGTGCATAACTTTTTGTCTGTTGCTCCGATTCGTGCGTATAATATGTCCAGACGTTCGTGGGATCGTGCTCTACGTTTTTTCTGTTATTGTCATGCATGTTAGAGATCATCTAGGTGCTCGTTTTGCTGTTGCAATAGTGCATCATGATAAAAACTGCTGCTATGTGATGTTTTCATGTCATCTTTGCCATGTGATAACTTTTAGCTCGTTTGTCCGAATGATGCAAATGACATATCCACGTGTTCGTCTTGCCATGCTCTACATGTTGTATGTGCTAGATAGCATGATAGATTTATTCTTGCCTTGTTTATCATCGTTGCAAAGTTCCATGTGGCTGTGATGTTTTTTTCACTTGTTATGAAATGCCATCTTGTTAAGCTCGTTGCTATCGTTGTGTTCACCTCAATGATGCATGCTTGTGTGTTTCGGGATCACCTTCTTGTGTACTTTGATGAGGTGCTTACCTCTTGCCATGTTTAGTTTCGAGGTGACTTAAACATGCTCTTTTAGATGCCATGATGAAATTTCTGTTTTAGGACTTAGTGGTTTTTCACTAAGTCTGAAATCTGTAACGTTCCGATGCCATGTTCGTGTGATGCTCTAGGACAAAGCATGTTAGTTTTGGAGTGGATCTTGGTTGTTCCTTGTAGTATATATTGTTGTCTTTCCATCCATGTCCTCACATGTCCATTTAAGTGGCTGTAGCATGTTTATCTTTTGCTCCAAAGTTTCAATAAAATTCTGCTGCCAGAATTTTATTGTCAAGTTCCATATGTCCAAGATCATTGCTATTGATCCGTGGCTCCGTTGGTGGTGCACCTTTGGACTTAGTTGCTGTAGTATATGTCTAGTTTGTGTTCTTGTCCTTTGCCATGTTATTTAAATGCTGTAGCTCAATTATTTTGAGCTCCGAAGTTGCTATGTTGCTGTAATTTTCAGCTTTCGCTCATTTCTTGTTTCGGGCATAACTTTTAGCCCGTAACTCCGATTTCAGCGAATCTTATATCAAACTTGATTGTTTTTCCGTGTAGATTAATAATATCAGATTGTTATCATGTTTTGAGGTGTTTTGCTTGAGTGATATTTTACGTGCTCCGTGTGCATCCTTAGTGCATCCTTCATGCATCCATCATTTTTTGAGTGCGCATTGCATCTTGTTGATTGGTGCTTGGTGTGATTGTTTTGTTTAGAGCCGGAAGCTGAGTCTGAGTTCGAGTACGAGCACAAGGTTTCCAACGAGGTTGAGCACGAGGACCCTTCTTACAATCCGAACGACTTCACTTCCGGCAAGATGACCGAACCCCGATAACATTACTATCTTTGCCTATTGTTAGTAGTCTCGATCTATAGTTTTGCCTCGATGCCCATGATCTTCTTGTCAACCTCCTACTTGTAAACCAATTGCCATGTTTAACCAACCTACCTATGCAAACCGTTGCTTGGCTAAGTACGCTTCGCTCAGCCCTTCTTATAGCATTGCTAGTTGCAGGTGAAGATCGAAGATGCTTGCTTCATGTTGAAGTTTGGTTGGGTTATATCACACTATATAATTGCTTAAAAATGAAATCATCTATATATTGGCAAGGGTGGAAGGCTAAGCCTTTTGCTTGGTGATTTGTTCCACTCATGCCGTTAGGATCCGTATAAGCCGGTGTTATGTTCCTTGATTATGCGTTCCTAACACGGTTGGGGTGTATGGGACCCCCTCGATAAACCGCTAAGTGCTAAGTCTTTTCCAGCAAGTCCCAACATTGGTACTATTTGCCTAATAACTAAATAACTTGCATAGGGAGTAATTAACCCGAGTTCTTAATCAACCACCCCGGGCCAGTGCTCCTCATGAGTGTTGGTCCGAAACGGGGAGTCTGCGGGGTCACCACGAGGAAACTCGAGGATTGATATAAACCTGTAGAATCGCCCATCCGGTCGTGTCCTGAGACTTAAATACGCGCGGCTACTATCAGGGTGTCGACACGCCGGGAGGATTTGCTGGATTAGCCTTACCTTAGTTCGGTATATCTTGAGCACGGGATTCCGAGGATACTCGGGTCTTCCCACTTTGGAGTTGCGACTCCGCGGATCGTGGGCTTGTAATGGGTCAAGTTGGAACACCCCTGCAGGGTTTGAACTTTCGAAAGCCGTGCCCGCGGTTATGTGGCAGATGGGAGCTTGTTAATTCCGGTTGTAGATAACTTGACACAATGTTACTAATACACTACCAGAGTGTGTTCCGTGACCGTCAATTTCCGAATAGGGATTCGGGAGTTGAACACGGAGGGGTTATGATTGTTGAGCTTGTAGCTAGGATCACTTCGTGATCACTTCTCGCCGAGGCTTTCTCTTCTCGCTCTCACTCATGTAAGCTAGTTGCTAGTTGCTGCTGCAGACACTTATTCTTTTCTTCAGCCTTATCCTCTCCCAAAGGCTTAGATAGTCTTGTTACCCGGAAACGGGATTGCTGAGTCCTCTGTGGCTCACAGTTGCTTCACACACCAGATGCAGGTCCAGTTGTGAGCTATCCAGGTGATGGCACCGAGCTGGACTGGGAGTACGACGAGGAGCGTAGTCGGTACTATATGCGATACCCGGATGATCAGTAGTGGAGACTCTTACTAGGATTCGATTCGCCTGTGGTTTATTTATCTAAGTTTGGTACTTTGACATTTGGATTTTGCCCTTAGAGGGTTGTGATGTTCTTAATGTATGATGTTTGAGACTTGAATTGTAATTCTGTGACGTGGCGAGTGTAAGCCAACTATTTTCTGTTTACAATCCCCTATTTTACATGAGATGTGCATAGATTACCGAACTTGAGATCATTCTAGGATGGATTTATGCCTTTAAGTCGTGCCTCGACACGTAGGAGGTATAACTCCATCATCGGCATTACAAGTTGCGCCTTCAATAGCTTCATCATTGCACCATTGTTGGATGCATTCTCGAGCGTCACAGCAAACAAATTATCTTCAATGTTCCACTCTCTTATGAAATTTACCATGACATTAAACATTGCAACGCCTGTGTGCGGTGTCTCCATAGCTGCGAATTTAACTATCCTCGTTTATGGCTTCCACTCCTCATCGATGTAGTGAGCTGTGATGCAAATGTACCCCACTGTCTGATTTGATGTCCACAAGTCCGTAGTCAAGGAAATCTTGGATTTGGAGTTTTGGAACATCCCTTGCAGATTTCCCTTCTCTTCCATAAATGCTTTCATGCAATCCTCCTTCACTGTTTTTCTACATATCATCTTGAAGCTAGGATTTAGACTAGAGACAAATCTTCTAAATCCATCATACTCCACCAATGAGAATGCCAATTCATGCAACACAATCATTCTCATGAGCTCTCGACGTGCTAATGCCTGATTAAAGGTCTAAAGCCCCATTGCAACTCCATCCGGACTCATGATGGAAGCACTTAGTTGTCCAGAAACTCTAAGAACCTTCTTCCTTTCATTGCATCTCTTCAAATGTTTGCGAAATGAGCTTGTTCCATGTTTGCGCTCAGCACAAATATTCCTTGCACAGTGTTTGCACTCAGCAGCTACAACTATGCCATCAACACGGATAGGCTCATACTCTTTCCACACTTTAGACAAAAACTTTCTTCCTGGCTCGAAAAATGATCCCATGTCAATGATCTCAACTCCTCCCTCTTCATCCACATTATCTTACTCTTATTCATCATCATCATCTTCTTCTTCTTCTTCATCATCCTCATATTCTTCCCCTTCCTCTTCTTCTTCATAGTCAACATCTTCTTCATCCGCCTCATCATCTTCAAAATCAACCATACGAGTGTCCTGTGAACGTCCTGCTGAGCAAAGGACACGAGTGTTAAGATAGCAATTAGATAGCAGCGATGAACCACCACTTTGGTATGGCTCGTGATAAGCTCACCATGATAAGCTCTACAAATGTTTATCGAAGAAGGAGACACCCCTGGGGGTGGTTGAGCCCTTCCCATTGTCGCACCAGATAGCAACGACGAACCACCACTTTGGTATGCCTCATGGTACCCTTCTTCCTCTTCCATGTTTCTGATCATTGGGAAATATAGGATCATTAGAGAGCATCATCAACTTTCAAAAAAAAATCAACACCACATGTAATACACTGACTTCAACTTTATCTCATGGAGCTCAATCAAAATCCATCTTTCACATACATATGGACAAATAAAGTCACAAACCAACAAACCAACCGAACAGCCAACCGCAACGCGTCTCCTCCGTTTAAACAGAGTACTACTGCTTGTACTACTGCACTTGAATAGGAAATCTCGCAACGTATTTGTGTGCAAAAAAATGAATATACCACGAAGTATGATGAAGATTGATTCGAGTACCGAATTCGGCCAGTCAGTCCCACGTTCTAAAACACGGTGCACTGTGTAGTTTGTACAATGCGGTTTAATTCAGAATATATAGCACAAGGAAATATTTCACTTCTCATCGATCTGCAGATTTACAGATTTGCAGCTAGGTGTGTGAAAAAAGTGACAATACAAGATTCATCTCAGTATAGATGCGTCCTAGCTACTGATCCGCTGGAGCTAGGTGTGCAGATTTGATAAAAATAACTGCAGCTAGGTGTGGACACACACTTCAGCACACACAGTCAGCCACTAATGGTGTCAGAAATTCATTACTAGTACTATCTCCAGATCTTGCAGCCACTAATTTGCAGCCACTAATTTGATAAAAATTCATTACTAATGTGCAGCCACTAATGGTGCACACACACTCAGCCACTAATGATTTGATAAAAAACATTACTAATTTGCAGCCACTAATGGTGCACACACACTCAGCACACACACTCCTAGCCTTCTTCTAGTGGCAGGGCTCTCCTTCTATCTCCAGATCTGCTTCTGTCTCCTTGTCTCTGGAGGAGGAAGAGGGTCAGGAGGAGCAACAAGGAGCCGGAGAAGAAGAAGAAGGATGGTCATGGTGGATGGCAGCTTGGACGCAGAGAAGATCGCAGGGTATTTCAAGACTGAGAATTAAACCACTGGTGTCCAGGGTACAGGACGCAAGAAAGCAGGATAGCTACTGTAAATCCACTACAGGTACCTGTGCTTGACGACCGGAATGAAGAGCTCGACGGAGACCGGGACGGCGAGATCAGGACGCACCAGGAGCGGGAGGAACGCTGGCTGCGGCAGAGACGGTCGATGCCAGCGGCGGCAGAGATAGTCGGGGGCTCGGGGACGGGCGGCGGCAGAGACAGTCGGGGGCTCGGGGACGGACGGCGGCAGAGACGCTCGGCGACGGGCGGGGGCAGAGACGGTCGGAGCCGGTCGGCGGCAGAGATCGTCATTGGCGGCGGCAGCCGGAGGAGATGGACTAGGGCATAGGCGTGTGGCTGGGTCGACCCGTGTGATCCGTCGGGTCGCACGGTGCCGGCTACACCGACCCGTTTATTCCTTAAGGCCAACCGCCTGGCCCATTGGCCTCGAAATTTTGGGCCGGGTCAGTGACCCAGCGGGCCGACCCGGCCCATTCCCATCGCGACTGCCACATAACCGTGGGCACGGCTTTCGAAAGATCATAACCCTGCATGGGTGTCCCAACTTAGCCCATCACAAGCTCTCACGATCAGCAGAGGTAAAAAAAACCATATCTTAGGGACAACCCGATCAGACTCGGAGTCCCGGTGCACAAGACTTTTCGACAATGGTAAAACAAGTCCAGCAAGACCTCCCGGTGTGTCGACACCCTGATAGTAGCCGCGCGTATCTCGTCTCAGGCCACGGCCGGATGGGCGATGCTACAGGTAAAACCAAATTAAGTCCTCGGGACCGGAAGTCCCTATGCAAGTTTTTAGTTATTAGGCAAATGGTAAAACCAAAGTTGGGACTTGCTGGAGTAGTTTTATTCAAAGCGAACTGTCAAGGGGTCCCCATATACCCAACCGCGTTAGAAACGCAAAATCAAGGAACATAACACCGGTTTATCGGATCTTAAGGCGGCATGAGTGGAACAAAACACCGATCAAAAGGCCAAGCCTTCCACCCATTGCCAAGTATATAGGTGCATTAATTTAATTATGAGATATTGTGATATTCTAAAACCAAGATCTGACTTGGAGCAATCTTCATCTTCACCTGCAACTAACAACGCTATAAGAGGGGTTGAGCAAGCGGGTAACATAGCCAAACAACGGTTTGCTGGGATAATGTCAAAGGTTAGAGGGTGTTTCATGGCAACAAGGAGAGGCTGACAACAAATAGATAGGTAGTGCGGCATATAGCGATAGCATCGAGACAACTAGCATAGCAATGATAGTAATGAGATCCAAGGTGACAGTCATCTTGCCTAAGGTACCACAAGGAAGAAGAACAAGTCCATGAAGAAGATGAAGAAGAAGCCACGCAGAGGAACCAAGCGTAGTCGAACGAATCCTCACGATCGCAACGAAATAAGCACTAACGAGAAGAAGCAAGCAACACGGTAAACACCCAACACATAACAAGACATGATGCTCAACCAAGTATGATGCATGACAAGGCTACATGATGCAAAACATGGCAAGGCATGAAGCACAGAAAACCACACAACAAGGCAAGTTTAAATGAGGCCGGAGATAACTTATAACAATTCCGGTAAGCCCTCATATGCAAATTTCGAAATTGGTCCAGATCTGAACAAACCTTAAGTTAAAGTTGTTAAAAATCAAGTTAACATGCACCATGACGATCTACTCGAAATTCTAGTCAAGTTACATATAAAGTTCATTTAATTTGGAGCTACGGCCTAGAAGATATGAGCAAAAGAAGTTAAGCATGGCAAAGATGCAAAATGCATCCAAACATCAAGCAAACACACTCCAAATAGGTATACAACATGTTATTATGCATCTACATACAAAAACAAACAAGCTTCATATAGAGCACACTCAAAACGGAGCAACGGTTCAACACATACACATGGAACAAGTTTGAAACACAATCTGTCCAAAACAGCCAGTAGGCATATGGTTGACATTGAAACGACATGATACGATAACATTTCATGGCAACAAAGGGCATGGCAAGCATGTACATGTCAAGCACTACAAGCATGATCACTGAGCTACTACCAAACACCACTAGAACATGCTCAAAACATCATGGCAAGATTGCAAAAGATAGCAGATTCACAGACTTAGTGAAATAAACTAAACATGGCAGCAACAACGACAAGTAGGCATGTTTGCAAGCTTGTGCAACTCATCTCAAAGCATATCATGGCATGTGAATATAACCAACAGTAAGAAGACATGTTTATGAAGCTACTCATGACAGGAACATGGTCATAGGATGCCTAGAACACTAGCTATTCACATGGTAAAACTGAACTTACTGATAACAGGATGACAGAAACATTTTATAGCAAGTTGAGAGCAAGAAAGAGACAAGCTACAGCAAGTCATATATGCAAACAAAGGCATGGATGGATAGATCATAACATGGACTTCAAGACATGGTCATTGGTCATCCCAAAACAAGCATGGATTTCACTAGGGCATCAAGCAAACATGGCATCAGGATATAACTGTTTCAGACTTAGCAGTTTTCAACAAGTCTCAAAAATCAGCAACAGCGAGTAGCTCACTTTGCAAGATTGTTGCACTCACCACAAGGCATATCATGAAAAGTTGATTGCACCACAGCAAAGATGATATGATTGTGCTTCTAAAACATATTGACATGTAGCTCAAACGAAAAACACACATAAAGATATGAAAAAGACAAATCAGCATCTTATAACAAGTTTCAGCACTTAACAGCATCATACACTTTTGCAACAGATATAATCATGGCATAATGGATCCTAACATGAAAGCAACAATCACCATCATGTAGAGCACTTCACAATGAACATTTTGACATATCATACACTCCATTTGGACCAACATGCACAAAGTTACACCATGTTAAACATGCATACATATTGTTGACAGAAAACAAGGACTTGACAGTAACATCACATAGTAGTTTTGTAATGAATATTAAGGCATCAAAATGAACATTAACATGCATGCAAATGCAACTATCATGTAGAGCACAGAGAGACGAACATTTTGATATATCATTTGCTCAATTTGGATCACCATGCACAAAGTTACCATAGGTCAAACATGCACACATATGATGATTTTTAAGGGACTTAGTCATATACAGGAAAAAAACAGAGTGAGCGGGATTTAACTAAACAACGCACAAGCGGGGAATAGCAGCGGGGCTGGGCAACTCACCTAGTGGGCTCGGCCCAGTTGGGTGGAGAGGCTCGGATAGGCCTGCGGCTCTGGGCTAGGCCGGAGCGGGGCTGGAGATGGGTCGTAGGGAGGCCCACGTGACAGGCGGCTTGGTCGCACGTAGGGTCGAGGCAGGCTCACCGGCATGCTGAGGCTCGTCGGCATCGGGCGAAGCAGCAGCAGGGAAGGCTGAGGACGAAGAGGATCGATGCGGGGGCCACGGAACCGCCGGATCTGGGCGGAGCAACGGCAGGACGGGGCCGGCGGCGAGGGTGTCGAGGCAGCAGAGGCTGCAAGCAATGGCGGCGGATCTGGCCTGGATCGGGGCGGAGCGGCCGTGGCGCTCGTCGGCGGCGGCGCACGTCGTCGAATAGGCGACCGAAGCAAGCGGCGGCGGAGATCCGGCGTGGGGTTCGGGAGCTCAGGCTCCTCTCCGATCCAGACGGGATCGAGGGCCTGGGTCGGGGCGGAGCGGCCGTGGCGCTCGCCGGCGGCGGCGCACGTCGTCGAATAGGCGGCCGAAGCAAGCGGCGGCGGAGATCCGGCGTGGGGTTCGGGAGCTCAGGCTCCTCTCCGATCGAGACGGGATCGAGGGAGCGAGCCGAGCGCTCGGGCGACGGCGCAGCTAGGGCATGGGGAAAGCGGGGCGCGTGCACAGGCGGCCGTGCGAGCATGGGCGGACCGCGCCTGGGCCCTGCGGGTCACGGCGGTGGGAGTGCAGGGAGGACAGCTGGCAGCTGTTGGTTGGCTGGGTTTGTGTGGCGGGGTGAGGTGGCGAGCTAGGATAGGCCGAGGGGAGTGGCGGCGACAGTGCCAAGTGGCTCAGGTGGCGGCGGGGCGGCCCGAAGGCGCCAAGTGGCGGCCAGAGAGTGGGAAGGCGCGGAATTTGAGGAAGGTGGTGGCGGCTGGAGTTTAGGGGAGGGTTTTGGCCCAAAATGGAAGGGGAAGGCTACTATATATAGGAGGGGGTCTAGGTATTAGGGTTTTGGGGGTGTTTAGGGCTATACGGAGCCTCCGATCGAGATCCGACGAACCGGAGCGGAGGGGATTTAAGGTGGGCTGTAGGTGGGCTATCTAGAAGGCCTCGGGCTTAGAGGAGAGAAGAGAGGGAGAGGCCCGGTGGTAGTTTCGGAGACCGAAATGTCCGACGTTTATCCGGCTATATTGCCGCTATAGATTTAACGATTGGGCTATCAAACGAGCTCCGAATGCGACGAAATTTGTCAAACGGTTTGTCTACACTATAGTGAGACCACATGCCAAGTTTCATACCATTCCGAGAACATTTTCCGGCCACTTATAAAATAAATATTCTGAGGTGCCGCGGGCGCATGCGAGTGTGTCTAGGCTCAGAACGGACGACGGAAAGGACTGGCGGACTCGGACTGATGCAAGTTTTGGAAACATGCCGATGCAATGCACACTATGACATGACAAAATGTAACACGCAAGCAGATGACATGCAAAAGGCAGCGAATAACTGGCTGACACCTGGCGCATCGTTCTCGGGGTGTCACATCAAGGCGTGGACAACTGCCGCCAACTCAAGATCGTGAGTGGGGTAGTTCTTCTCGTTTGGCTTGAGCTGCCGAGAAGTGTAGGCCACTATCTTCTTCTCTTGCATAAGGACACCACCCAGACCTTGCAAAGAGGCATCGCAAAACACTTGGTATGGTTTGGATTCATCGGGAGGAGTCAGAACTGGAGCTGAGACAAGCTTCTCTTTGAGTGTATTTGTGACGCCCGAGACCGACGTCCCAGAAGATTCCAGAAGCTTCCCGAAGATTCCAGATGTTCCGGGTCCTCCCGTGGGTTGCATTGTGCTTGTGTTATTTATTTTTTTGCATTGCATCATGTCATCATGCCATCATGTCATTTTATTTTTGCATCTCAACCTAAATAATTCGTGTGGACCTTCGGTCCATTTAAATCGAGGGAAGGTGACTTCTCTTTATAACATATATAAGCCTCTCAATATTTAGGGAGCTATATTAATAATATTCCATTCGTTTGGAATTACCTGCAACACACTTGCATAATTCCCCATGTTATTTCACTTCGAGTTTCACCTTCGAAATCTTGCCGGTATTTTTCTTTCCGTTGTTTCGAGGCTTCTCCAAAAATCTAAACTCCTTTTGGTTTGCAAGCTAAATGTTTTAGTTTTGCATTTCCCTTTTGTTGGAACTATTTTTGTGAGGTTGGAATAATTCCGTAAAGCCTTACAAAAATGTTCATCATTTAATTCTTTCTTTCTTTGCCTCTTTACTTTTATTTTTGTCTCTCCCTATTTGTTTTATTTCTGCTAATAAAAGGAAGAGGCCAGCAGCCAGGCCTCCAGGCCCAGCCGGCCGACCCTCCCTCCAGCCGCTCAGCCACTTCCCAAGCCTCTAGGCCCATTCTCTCCTGGCCCGTTTTCTCTCCCGAACCCTAGCCTGGCTTCCTCCCTTCGCAGCTCTCCCTCTCTCCCTGTGCGCGCCGCCAGCACCCGTTCCCCTCGCTCAAGCCCCTCGTTCGCTCGGTCCCGCAGTTCTCCTCTCGCCTCGATCTCCAGGGAGGAGTCCCAGTCCCCTCGAGCGCTCATTCCTCTCCCTCGTTCTCCCGCCTCTGCTCCATCCTCCAGGAGTCCGGCCGGCCAGAGCGCCCAACTTCTATCCAGCGAAGGACCGCGCGTCGCCATGGCGCCCTGCGGCTCCCTCTGCCCCGGCTCCCAGCGCCAAGGGCGCCCCTCCCTCCGTAGCGCGCCTCCAACGCGTGCCAGCCAGGCCGGCGCCCTTCTGCCCCACCTCCAGGTCGCCGGTCTGAGGCACTGCAGCACCGCGCCGCGCGGCCGCGGCCATCCTCGCCCCGCTCCCTCCGTTCCCCGCCGTGGTCGCCCCGACGCCCCGGCCTCTCGCCCTCCAAGCAACTGCAGCGCCGTGGTCTTCCTCTACGAGCCGACCCCGAGGCGCCAACTCCAGCCAGGAGCTTCCGCAGCGCCTCGTCCAGCGCCGGCCAGAGGCCCTCCTCCTCCTTGCTGTTGCTGCCGCCTCCGGTGGCCTCGTCGCCCTTGCTGTTTTTGGTTTTGTTTTGTTGCTGCCGTGTTTTGTTTTGGTGGTGTTGTGTTTTGTTTTTGTTCTGTTGCGTGTTGTAATTTTTGGACAGATGGCTACGTGTACAACTACGGCGACCCGAACAAGTACCTCTACGTATACAACCCGAGTACATCTACAAAACGCCCCGTGTACGACTACCGACGCCCGGAAAACGACAAGTTCCACTACGTCCACGGCGACTCGAACGACTACCGATGACCGTGAACAACTACCGCCGTCGTGGAACCGCCAAGACGAACGGAACAACTACTTCCCTCTACGACATGTACAACTACACTCGACGCCTGAACGACTACCGTCGCCGAGTACCACTACTTCCTCTACCGTCGCCCGAGTACAACTACCGCCACGTGAGCGACTACTTCCCTCTACGGCCGTGTACAACTACTTCCTCTAATTCCTCTCCGACGTGAACGGCTACTTCCACTACGAACTCGTTTCCGCCCCGAAACAATTGTTTCGAAGGTATAACCCCGAGACGTGACCCGTGTGATGCTTGCTTGTTGTGTTGTATGAATGACTCCCGTGTGTGCTCCGTGTCCGTTTCGTCCCTTTTGTTGTTCCTCGGTTGCCTCGCCACCGACTCGTGGGAACCCGGCAACGGGATCACCCCATCATCTTGTTCAACTCGTTCACTCCACCTTTTGTTTTGCACCGGACTCTCAACGAGTTGCCGGAACCGAGATGTTGCGTTGCATCATTTTCGGATTGTTGCCGTGGCATCCTTTTCTTCCACCACGGTGACAAATGCTTCTTATCTTGTTATTGTCAACCTTTTAATAAAACTTGCATAAACTTGATCATGTCATCCGCATCATGTTAACAACCTTGAATGTGTGAATTGTTGTTGCTTATAATTATTAAACATGCTCATGGGGATTTTCCGGACTTGTTGTTGTTATTTCCGGCCCCATTTAAAATGTCTTAATAGTGTAGTTTCTTTATGCTTCACCTCTTGCCATGCTAAAAACAATTAAACTTGTTTTGTAAATAACGAGATTCAATTAAATAATTAAATGTGGTGTTTCTTCAATATGCAACTCGTTGCATATTGAGCTCCACTTAAACTTGTAGTGTTGTTTGTGCACTTTGCCATGCCATGCATATTTAAACCGGACATGCATCATATTTGGATGTGCATCGTATGCCATGTTTATGCTTGAGTGTTTACCGTGTTGTTTCTTTCTTTCCGTTTGCTTCTCTTGTTAGCTTCGGTTTCGTTCCGGAGTTGTGAGGATCCTCTCGACTGTTGCTCCGTCTTCTTCTTGGATCCGTTCTTCTCCCTTGTGGAATCCCAGGCAAGATGACCGAACCCGGATACCATTACTATTTTTGCCTCTTGCTAGAGTATCGCTCTATAGTTTTGCCTCGATGCCCATGTCTTTCTTGTCAGCCTCCCACTTGTAACCAATTGTCATGTTTAACCACCCTACCTACGCAAACCGTTGCTTGGCTAAGTACGCTTCGCTCAGCCCTCTTATAGCATTGTTAGTTGCAGGTGAAGATTGAAGATGCTTGCTTCATGTTGAAGTTTGGTTGGGTTATATCACACTATATAAATGCCAAATGAAATCATCTATATACTGGCAGGGTGGAAGGCTAAGCCTTTTTGCTTGGTGTTTTGTTCCACTCATGCCGTTAGGAACCGTATAAACCGGTGTTATGTTCCTTGATTATGCGTTCCTAACACGGTTGGGGTGTATGGGACCCCCTTGATAAACCGCTAAGTGCTAAGTCTTTTCCAGCAAGTCCCAACATTTGGTACTATTTGCCTCATAATAACAACTTAATTAATTAATTAAATTTGCATAGAGGGTCGCTCCCTCGAGGATCCTTTATTTCTACATAGCAGGGGGGGCCAGTGCCGATGGTGTTGGTCCCAAACGGGGGTCCTGCGGGAACCACCACGGGGAAACTCGAGGTTTGGGTCCTGTAGCATCGCCCATCCGGTCGTGTCCTGAGACCTAGATACGCGCGGCTACTATCAGGGTGTCGACACGCCGGGAGGATTTGCTGGATTAGCCTTACCTTAGTTCGGTTTAACTTGAGCACGGGATTCCGAGAATACTCGGGTCTTCCCAACTATGGAGTTGCGACTCCGCGGATCGTGGGCTTGTGATGGGCCAAGTTGGAACACCCCTGCAGGGTTTGAACTTTCGAAAGCCGTGCCCGCGGTTATGTGGCAGATGGGAGCTTGTTAATTCCGGTTGTAGATAACTTGACACAATGTTTCTAATACACTACCAGCGTGTGTACCGTGACTGTCAATTTCCGAATAGGGATTCGGGAGTTGAACACGGTGGGGTTATGTTTGACCGGTTTTAGTTAGGATCACTTCGTGATCATCTTTCGACCGATGCTATTTCTCTTCTCGCTCTCTTTTGCGTAAGTTAGTGCTAGTTGCTGCTGCAGACTCTTGTTTGTTCCTTCACCTCTCGTTCTTTCTTCAGCCTTGTCCTCACCCAAGGCTTAAATAGTCTTGTTACCCGGGAACGGGATTGCTGAGTCCTCTGTGGCTCACAGTTACTTCACCACACCAGATGCAGGTGCAGCCGAGTTTGATGCAGAAGCTGGTTCAGTGCTTCACCAGGAGCTCGTTGAAGAGTTTGGCTGTTTGCTTGTGACGTTTCGATGTTCAGTAGTGGTTTCTACTAGGATTCGACCCTGACCTGTGGCTTTATGTTGTTTTGGTATCTTTCTTTTGGATCTTACCCGTAGTCGGGCTGTGATGTTCTGAATGATGATTGCTTATGTAATGTATTGTGTGAAGTGGCGAGTGTAAGCCAACTATCTCTTTTGCATTTTAACCCCTCTTTTACATGAGTCGTGCAAAGATACCAAACTTGAGATCATTCTAGGATGGATTTATGCCTTTAAGTCGTGCCTCGACACGTAGGAGGTATAACTCCATCCTGGGCATTACAAGTTGGTATTCAGAGCCTTCTCCGACCTAGAAGCCCCCACTGTTTGATCGAATCGTTGACGGTTGAGTCTAGGCACACACTGAAAACTTTTTGAGTCCTATATATATAACTGGAGAGTAGGATTTCTTTGCTTCTCATTCCCTTTCTCTCTGGTGAGGACTCCTGACGATTACTCTTTTCTCTTCTACTTTCAAAAATTGCACCAAATTTTTTTTAGGATCCCGCGAGTATTCTGGGATTGTTTCGATGTTCTTGTGACAAGGATATTGTTCTCGATGCCTCCTGTTACCGAGGAGTTGAGCTTCGGGGTATCATTGACACAAGCATATCGCGGCAGTACTAAATACTTAAGACGGCCGACATCGAAAATCTCTCCTATACGGCCAGTGGCAAGATAACCCCGACATCACCCAGTACTGGGGAGGTAGTTCGAGAGTATTGCCATAGCTTGTTATAGTGGATGCTTTTCGAAGGTCCGAGGTAAACAGTTTCCGAGAAAGACTGGTTATGTGTTGAAGGATGGATACACCTGGATGTAGGTTTAGAGTTGATTGCGCGGTGCTTCCCGTGTATCCCCAACACCTGATTGCATAACTGGAAACTTTCGGAAATCTATAGGTGGTTCATCAAGTAGTTCTAGGCATTCTTCCAACGGATGCACGATATGAAGTTTGGGGTTCTACATTGAGTGAAGTGGTTTTATGGACTTGTTCTGATCGGGAGTTGCATCTTAAAGGGTCCTTGGCTATGCTGATCCGGGGATGACAAAACCCTTTTGTAACACGTTCCATGAGCTTTCAGCACGAAGATGTCGAACGAAGCTTCTATCTTGTATTTGTTCTATCTGATCCTTGTTTCTTTTTATTTACCTTTTGCTCTCCAAGTGGCTTCTCGACCAGTGATATACCTGCGGAATTCATTCGTTCAATTCTCTGTTCGGATGATATTGTGAAGATCATGTGGCATTTCTATCCTTTGTTTTGTTTTGATTCTGGTATTCGAGTTGCTTCGATGTCAAATGTTGATTCCATACCTTTCCTAATCGGTATTCTCATATTTCTATGGGAGTGCTAGCCCTTCTTGATCATCAAGATGGTCGTGTTAATTCTTTTCAACCGGTGTCCTTTTTGTTCATCCCAAGTTGTCTTTGTTTTCCCCACCCTCCCACCCTTCTTCTTCTTGGAGTCAGAAATTCTCAAATGAAGTATCCATTTTATTCATGTGATATTTCTTCATTCTTTTCCTTCAATGTTCTTATCCGGTGATTATCGTGAAGATGCTCAAGAGCTTCTAGTTCATCATTCTTTTGTTCTCTAATTCTGCCGGTGGATGTAATTCAAGATTTTGTTGTTCATCTTATCCTTTTCCTCTTTTCTCAATGCTTTCTTATTTCGGTGCACCAATTAATCATTCTCCTCTTGCTATTCATATCCGGAGTGCTGAAGATTCATAATTCTATTCTTAATCCGTTCAAGCTATTTTGAGGATTATCATCTTATTCAAGCCATTTAATTCAACCGGTGCAATATCTCTTAAGCAATCTTTTCCAACGGTGATTTCTTTGAGTGGGCCCTAACCCACAGGTCTTTTCCCAGGATCTTACCTGACTCTTCTTTTCCGGAGTTATATTCAAATTCTTTTCGAAGTGTGACGTAAGAATGATTTCCATCAGTCACATGCCTTCTCCAAGATCGCTTTCAATTCTTTTCATCTTTGTTTCAACCTTTTAAATTCTCATTCCGGAGTGCTCAACAATTCTTCATGGCTTTTCTCGTCTTCTTTCTCAACATCTGAAGACTCGGAGAAGTGTTTCTCTTAAATTTTGAACCGTTCTCAAGATTCGTGGTTCTAGCTTCATGCCATCCTCATTATTGTTCCGATTATGAGGAATTCTTTTATAACCATCCGAAGCATTCTTGAATTCTTTTCCTTTGTGTTCCTCCGAAGGCCATCATTTCAGAAGATTTCTTCGTTCTCAGTTTTCAACTTCGTTCTTCAAATATTCTTCATTGATGTCTCTTCATTCGTCTCCATATTCTTACGGTGGTTCTTTCAAGATTACTCTTTCGTTGTTATCGTATCAATTCATTTGTTCTATTCATAATCCTACCGGTGGTTGTTGAAGATTTATCCAAGGTTGTGCTAGATCTCTCTTTAATTCTTTCCAATGAGAATAAGTAGTATGCCAAATCCTTGGTTGTCATCAATTTAAATTGGTGAAGGAGATGCATAACATAATTCTTATTCTTATTCTTTCAAGGTGATTTAATTCTTTTGTCTGGAGCTTGTTCATCATATCATATCCTTGGTTCTAAATTCTTCATCTTGTTTCCGGAGCTTCAAGTTATTTTCAATTATATCATTTCAAAGCTCCATCTAATTCATCGCAGGCCTTGAATCTTATTCTTTTCATCTTTCACTCCTCATGCTTTCATTACCGGAGTTCTTCATGGTGGTTCATCATCATGTTTTAATTCATCCTCGAAGTCTTCATCAAGATTCTTGTTGGAACTCAAGCATTCTTCATCATGCTTTCCAATTGCAATTCTTTCTACCTTATCTTTTCAGATGGTGTTATGTCATTCTTGTCAATTCCTTCATGTATCATGATTCATGAGTTGTCACGAATGAGATATTTAAAACCATCATTTTCCTTGTTCAGGAGATCTTTCCAACCCTTCAATTTATTCGTTGGAGTTATCTTGGGTTGTATTTCACCTAAAGCTTTCCCTAAGGATTGTTGCAATTATGGTGCTTATAAATGACCCAAGTTCTTCATTTTTCATTCCGGTGAAATAAGTTTTTCATCTCCTTGTTGTTCTCAATCCAAGCATTTGTTTATGTTAGTGGCTGGTTGTCACCTCTTAATTTTGAGATGTTTTCCATAAGCCCACTTCAAGCTTATTCTTTCTTTGTTGATTCTTCCAACGAATCCCTTCAACCCTTCTTTGTAAGGAGGTTTTTCCTAATTCAATTGTGGGAGAAGTTGTCATTTTCTTCTCCATTCTTTTCTTTCGTTGATCTATATGCTATTCTTTCATTCCGGAGGTATTGTTATTGCTCTCTCGTGACCATCATCTCGTTTTGGCAAGATCATGTCTCTCCCTTGCTTGTCTTTTAACTGGAGATTGTATTCTTCATTCAAGTTCCCTCATCTTACCTAGTTTTTGCCTGTCCTTTAACCGGAGTGCTGTCTGAATCCTTTTTACCCCTTGTGCCATTCTTTTAATTGTTCCGGAGGCTATATGTTGTTGTTTTCATCAAGTATCACTCCATCTTCTCTAGTTCTTGTTAATTCCTTCCATTTTCAGACGGAGTGCTGTCCAAATTCTGTCATTCTTATTCCTTGGCTATGCCATTGCGGTTTCTTATTCTTTTGGTTCCTAAGCTCTTGCTGCATGTCTTTCAACCTACAAGGTTCTGGTTATGTTCCTTGTTCCTCTTTTCTAACGGAGTATTTTCATATTCGTTCATCTCCGTTCTATTCTTTCTTTCAACTTGTTCAACCTCTCAAGGTTCTTTGGTTTCACTCGTCTGTCAAAGAAGCAACTATGTTTTACCTCTTCCTCTTCCGTTTTTACCCGGTGATATCTCTAGGATCTCGGGTCGAGATCCTCTGTTAGTGTGGGAGAGTTGTGACGCCCGAGACCGACGTCCCAGAAGATTCCAGAAGCTTCCCGAAGATTCCAGATGTTCCGGGTCCTCCCGTGGGTTGCATTGTGCTTGTGTTATTTATTTTTTTGCATTGCATCATGTCATCATGCCATCATGTCATTTTATTTTTGCATCTCAACCTAAATAATTCGTGTGGACCTTCGGTCCATTTAAATCGAGGGAAGGTGACTTCTCTTTATAACATATATAAGCCTCTCAATATTTAGGGAGCTATATTAATAATATTCCATTCGTTTGGAATTACCTGCAACACACTTGCATAATTCCCCATGTTATTTCACTTCGAGTTTCACCTTCGAAATCTTGCCGGTATTTTTCTTTCCGTTGTTTCGAGGCTCCTCCAAAAATCTAAACTCCTTTTGGTTTGCAAGCTAAATGTTTTAGTTTTGCATTTCCCTTTTGTTGGAACTATTTTTGTGAGGTTGGAATAATTCCGTAAAGCCTTACAAAAATGTTCATCATTTAATTCTTTCTTTCTTTGCCTCTTTACTTTTATTTTTGTCTCTCCCTATTTGTTTTATTTCTGCTAATAAAAGGAAGAGGCCAGCAGCCAGGCCTCCAGGCCCAGCCGGCCGACCCTCCCTCCAGCCGCTCAGCCACTTCCCAGGCCTCTAGGCCCATTCTCTCCTGGCCCGTTTTCTCTCCCGAACCCTAGCCTGGCTTCCTCCCTTCGCAGCTCTCCCTCTCTCCCTGTGCGCGCCGCCAGCACCCGTTCCCCTCGCTCAAGCCCCTCGTTCGCTCGGTCCCGCAGTTCTCCTCTCGCCTCGATCTCCAGGGAGGAGTCCCAGTCCCCTCGAGCGCTCATTCCTCTCCCTCGTTCTCCCGCCTCTGCTCCATCCTCCAGGAGTCCGGCCGGCCAGAGCGCCCAACTTCTATCCAGCGAAGGACCGCGCGTCGCCATGGCGCCCTGCGGCTCCCTCTGCCCCGGCTCCCAGCGCCAAGGGCGCCCCTCCCTCCGTAGCGCGCCTCCAACGCGTGCCAGCCAGGCCGGCGCCCTTCTGCCCCGCCTCCAGGTCGCCGGTCTGAGGCACTGCAGCACCGCGCCGCGCGGCCGCGGCCATCCTCGCCCCGCTCCCTCCGTTCCCCGCCGTGGTCGCCCCGACGCCCCGGCCTCTCGCCCTCCAAGCAACTGCAGCGCCGTGGTCTTCCTCTACGAGCCGACCCCGAGGCGCCAACTCCAGCCAGGAGCTTCCGCAGCGCCTCGTCCAGCGCCGGCCAGAGGCCCTCCTCCTCCTTGCTGTTGCTGCCGCCTCCGGTGGCCTCGTCGCCCTTGCTGGTTTTGGTTTTGTTTTGTTGCTGCCGTGTTTTGTTTTGGTGGTGTTGTGTTTTGTTTTTGTTCTGTTGCGTGTTGTAATTTTTGGACAGATGGCTACGTGTACAACTACGGCGACCCGAACAAGTACCTCTACGTATACAACCCGAGTACATCTACAAAACGCCCCGTGTACGACTACCGACGCCCGGAAAACGACAAGTTCCACTACGTCCACGGCGACTCGAACGACTACCGATGACCGTGAACAACTACCGCCGTCGTGGAACCGCCAAGACGAACGGAACAACTACTTCCCTCTACGACATGTACAACTACACTCGACGCCTGAACGACTACCGTCGCCGAGTACCACTACTTCCTCTACCGTCGCCCGAGTACAACTACCGCCACGTGAGCGACTACTTCCCTCTACGGCCGTGTACAACTACTTCCTCTAATTCCTCTCCGACGTGAACGGCTACTTCCACTACGAACTCGTTTCCGCCCCGAAACAATTGTTTCGAAGGTATAACCCCGAGACGTGACCCGTGTGATGCTTGCTTGTTGTGTTGTATGAATGACTCCCGTGTGTGCTCCGTGTCCGTTTCGTCCCTTTTGTTGTTCCTCGGTTGCCTCGCCACCGACTCGTGGGAACCCGGCAACGGGATCACCCCATCATCTTGTTCAACTCGTTCACTCCACCTTTTGTTTTGCACCGGACTCTCAACGAGTTGCCGGAACCGAGATGTTGCGTTGCATCATTTTCGGATTGTTGCCGTGGCATCCTTTTCTTCCACCACGGTGACAAATGCTTCTTATCTTGTTATTGTCAACCTTTTAATAAAACTTGCATAAACTTGATCATGTCATCCGCATCATGTTAACAACCTTGAATGTGTGAATTGTTGTTGCTTATAATTATTAAACATGCTCATGGGGATTTTCCGGACTTGTTGTTGTTATTTCCGGCCCCATTTAAAATGTCTTAATAGTGTAGTTTCTTTATGCTTCACCTCTTGCCATGCTAAAAACAATTAAACTTGTTTTGTAAATAACGAGATTCAATTAAATAATTAAATGTGGTGTTTCTTCAATATGCAACTCGTTGCATATTGAGCTCCACTTAAACTTGTAGTGTTGTTTGTGCACTTTGCCATGCCATGCATATTTAAACCGGACATGCATCATATTTGGATGTGCATCGTATGCCATGTTTATGCTTGAGTGTTTACCGTGTTGTTTCTTTCTTTCCGTTTGCTTCTCTTGTTAGCTTCGGTTTCGTTCCGGAGTTGTGAGGATCCTCTCGACTGTTGCTCCGTCTTCTTCTTGGATCCGTTCTTCTCCCTTGTGGAATCCCAGGCAAGATGACCGAACCCGGATACCATTACTATTTTTGCCTCTTGCTAGAGTATCGCTCTATAGTTTTGCCTCGATGCCCATGTCTTTCTTGTCAGCCTCCCACTTGTAACCAATTGTCATGTTTAACCACCCTACCTACGCAAACCGTTGCTTGGCTAAGTACGCTTCGCTCAGCCCTCTTATAGCATTGTTAGTTGCAGGTGAAGATTGAAGATGCTTGCTTCATGTTGAAGTTTGGTTGGGTTATATCACACTATATAAATGCCAAATGAAATCATCTATATACTGGCAGGGTGGAAGGCTAAGCCTTTTTGCTTGGTGTTTTGTTCCACTCATGCCGTTAGGAACCGTATAAACCGGTGTTATGTTCCTTGATTATGCGTTCCTAACACGGTTGGGGTGTATGGGACCCCCTTGATAAACCGCTAAGTGCTAAGTCTTTTCCAGCAAGTCCCAACATTTGGTACTATTTGCCTCATAATAACAACTTAATTAATTAATTAAATTTGCATAGAGGGTCGCTCCCTCGAGGATCCTTTATTTCTACATAGCAGGGGGGGCCAGTGCCGATGGTGTTGGTCCCAAACGGGGGTCCTGCGGGAACCACCACGGGGAAACTCGAGGTTTGGGTCCTGTAGCATCGCCCATCCGGTCGTGTCCTGAGACCTAGATACGCGCGGCTACTATCAGGGTGTCGACACGCCGGGAGGATTTGCTGGATTAGCCTTACCTTAGTTCGGTTTAACTTGAGCACGGGATTCCGAGAATACTCGGGTCTTCCCAACTATGGAGTTGCGACTCCGCGGATCGTGGGCTTGTGATGGGCCAAGTTGGAACACCCCTGCAGGGTTTGAACTTTCGAAAGCCGTGCCCGCGGTTATGTGGCAGATGGGAGCTTGTTAATTCCGGTTGTAGATAACTTGACACAATGTTTCTAATACACTACCAGCGTGTGTACCGTGACTGTCAATTTCCGAATAGGGATTCGGGAGTTGAACACGGTGGGGTTATGTTTGACCGGTTTTAGTTAGGATCACTTCGTGATCATCTTTCGACCGATGCTATTTCTCTTCTCGCTCTCTTTTGCGTAAGTTAGTGCTAGTTGCTGCTGCAGACTCTTGTTTGTTCCTTCACCTCTCGTTCTTTCTTCAGCCTTGTCCTCACCCAAGGCTTAAATAGTCTTGTTACCCGGGAACGGGATTGCTGAGTCCTCTGTGGCTCACAGTTACTTCACCACACCAGATGCAGGTGCAGCCGAGTTTGATGCAGAAGCTGGTTCAGTGCTTCACCAGGAGCTCGTTGAAGAGTTTGGCTGTTTGCTTGTGACGTTTCGATGTTCAGTAGTGGTTTCTACTAGGATTCGACCCTGACCTGTGGCTTTATGTTGTTTTGGTATCTTTCTTTTGGATCTTACCCGTAGTCGGGCTGTGATGTTCTGAATGATGATTGCTTATGTAATGTATTGTGTGAAGTGGCGAGTGTAAGCCAACTATCTCTTTTGCATTTTAACCCCTCTTTTACATGAGTCGTGCAAAGATACCAAACTTGAGATCATTCTAGGATGGATTTATGCCTTTAAGTCGTGCCTCGACACGTAGGAGGTATAACTCCATCCTGGGCATTACAGTATTGAATGCCACATCACACTCAGGAGTCCAAGAATACTTGACATTCTTTTGCAACAGGTTTGACAGAGGCTTGGCAATCTTGGAGAAGTTCTCGACGAACCTTCTGCAATAGCTTGCAAGCCCGAGGAAGCTTCGGAGTTGCTTGACATTTTGAGGAAGTTCCCATTTAACAATAGCTTCAACCTTCTCGGGGTTAACTGAAAAGCCCTTGGCAGAGATAATGTGATCCCGATAGAGAACTTCATCAAGCCAAAATTCACACTTGGAGAACTTCACATAAAAGTGGTGCTCTCGGAGCCTGTCAAGAACCAAATGGAGGTGCTTGGCGTGGTCTTCTTTAGTCTTGGAGAATACCAAAATATCATCAAGATAGACGAGGACGAACTCATTGGTGTATGGGTTGAATATGAAATGCATCATCCGAGAGAAGATGGCAGGTGCATTTGCAAGCCCGAAGGACATGACTGTGTACTCGTAGGAGCCATAACTTGTCATGATGTAACACCCCGGTGTAATGATGCTACAGTAACCCTTGGGGTTAAGTTCATAATTTTGCTAAACAAGTTTCTGATCATTATTGTCTCATGTTTCTTTCAATTTTCCCTTTGAATGCAAATTCTAATGTTAAGCAAAGTTCAAAATTGCTCAAACATTAAAACTAAAATGTTCGGAGTGTGCCAATTAATGCCTATGTATTTATGGTGCAAAAACCACACTTTTACAAAATACCTAGATACTTTAAAATGACTTACAACAGAAAGGTTTTAAATAAAAAGAAAAAGTCTAAACAAAACAAAAGCCCCCCTTCTCCAGTGGGCCTCTTGGCCCGTCAGCTCAGCCGACCAGGCCGGCCCAGCCAGCCCCTCCTCACTCCCCTTAACCCAACCCCGACCGGAACCCTAGCCCGGTCCATCCCCCACTCC
>LR738711.1:300589252-300664250 GCA_902687465.1 Secale cereale
CCCCTCCTCCTTCTACATGCCTCCCGCCGGCCATCCCCCGCGTCTCCCGCGGCCGGCGAGCCACGGCCTCGCCTCGCCGTGCCGGGCTGCAGCCATCGCTGGCAACCACAGCCACGGCCGGCACCCGGCCGCCCGTTATGCGCAGCGGCAAATGTCGCCTCCGCCCCTGACCGCCGTTCCCCCCTCTGCGGCCACCTCTGGCGCCTGGGGCCGGCGACGCGCCGGCGCCCCAATGTGTGCGTTCGCGCCCGGCTCGGCCTCTGCTGCCCTGCCGCCCATCCCCGCGACAGCTGCCTCCACCCCGCTCCGGCCCGGCGCCCCTGAGCCGCTCTGGCCTCGCCCTCGCCGGCGCCCTGTGTGGCCGCCGCCCGGGGCCAGCGCGCCCTCGGGCTCGAGCTCTGCTCGCTGTGCGCCCCGGTTCTCCGCTCCGCCATCGCCCGTAGCCCCGCTAGCGCTAGCGCCCGTTAGGCCCCCCACGGGCCTATGACAGGTGGGCCTAGCCCCAAAAAATATATGAAAGTTTTAAAAAAATATATATATAATAAAATAAAATTTTAATTAATTAATTAATAATTAACTTAATTAATCCTGATAATTAATCCTAATTAATTATGTTTAATTAAACTAATTACACATTAGTCTAATTAAACCTGACTAATTAAATTAGTCTATGACAGTGGGCCCCACTGCCCCTTTGACCATTCAACCAGTCAAAGTTGACTGTTGACCCCGTTGACATCACCCTGACATCATGCTGACGTCATCACTTACTATTCTGGATAATGTTGAGTTAAATTAATTAAATAAATTCCTAAAAATATTTAAAACTTTGAAAATTCATATAAAATAATCTGTAACTCGGATGAAAATGTTTTATATATGAAAATTGCTCAGAACGACGAGACGAATCCGAATACGCGGTCCGTTCATCCGCCACACGTCCCTAGCATAGTGAACCTGCAACTTCCCCCCTTCGATTCATCTAACCGAAAACACGAAACGCCGGGGATACTTTCCCGAGTGTTATCCCCCTTCGTCAGTACCGTGTACCACCGCGTTAGAGCACCCTAGCACTGTGTGCTGACGTGTCGTGCTTCTCTGTTGCAACTGTTTGCTTTATATTTACTGTTTCTTCCCCCTCTTCTCTCCGGTAGACCCCGAGACCGATGATGCCCCGGTGATCGACTACGATGTTGACGACCCCTCCTTCTTGCCAGAGCAACCAGGCAAGCCAACCCCCCTTTGATCATTCCGATATTGCCCATTCTCTTCTCTCTTATGCTTGCATTAGAACTGCTACTGCTTTTTGTATGATCCTATTCTGATGCATAGCCTGTTATTGATACTGCTTTCATACCTTACATTTTTATACTAAACTGCTTAGTATAGGCTGGTTAGAGATCCACCAGTGACCCCCCTACCTTGTCCCGACTACCTCGCTGGATTATCAGAAGACCCATTCAACGGGATCGAAGACCAGGACCCGGCATCGCACATCACTTTCCCCTTAGTTGTTCGACACTACTGGGTTACTATCGAGTGCCGAGGGTGAGACCTCATCAACACTTCTGATGTTAACCTTGTAGGTTAGTTTATCGGTTGTGGTCATTGAGGGTGATTCCTCTTTCTCCACTCCCGATAACGACACTGTCGTGCAACTCCTCAAGAATGGACCTCGAGGGTGACTCCTCTTTCGTTCACCTTGACGATAAACATCGGGTGGAATTCCATCGAGGGTGATTTCCTCAGGTTTCCCTTTGGTGTCAGACACACAGTTACTATGGTTACTATGACTTTACACAGAACCTGGTTACTAAAGACGGGTCGACCCAGAGGGGTACCCGCGCGAGCTTAATTGCGAGTGATGTGTAGTCGGGTTGACCTGGAAGGTGCCCGCGAGATAATACGAGGCGTGGCCGGGCACTCGCCCTTGCCGCAAGTTCTCGAGATGGGGCGATGGGGTCACATGTTCGTGAGTCTCTGCTCGTTACCGCGCGTTCCCAAGACACTAAACGGTTTGGATATTTGATCCGAGGGGCCTCTGGCCTGATAGCACTAACCATCACGTGGGCATAGTATGGGCGTTCTACGTCATATGCATCAGCCGAAGCTTAACTGATGTTATTGCGACTGAGCGGCGCGCGCCGGGCTGGACTGGTTAGGCTCCTACCTTTTTAAAGGAGGTTTCTAGGTCTGCTCACCGGCCGCCCACGCAACGTGCAGGAGTTCCCGGGGCGATTGGCCCATGACCCCTGGGGGCATAGGGTTTAGTCCGGCGTGCATGACCTCTCTATTAAGCCTAGGTCGGGTTGCGGCGTATTGTTTGGCCGAGGGCGGGCATGACCTGATGGTGTGTCCGGCCGGAGTTAAGCAAGCGTGTTGGGTAAGTTGGTGCACCCCTGCAGGGAAGAAAACATCTATCGATAGCCTGTCCTACGGTAACGGACACTTGGAGTTGTATCCCGATCGCTACAACTAGAACTGGATGCTGAGGCATTGTTTGGATATGTTGCTTCGGGAGTCGAGAAAGGATCCCGGAGCGTTGGAACAACAACATAAATATGACTTATGTTACACTACTCTACTTCCCCCTCTTGCTGCAAAACGGTGGTTTCCAGAAGATGCTAGTCTTCGATAGGACTAGCTTCTCCCCCTCTTATTCTGGCATTCTGCAGCTTAGTCCACAGATACTACCCTTTTCATTGATACCGATGCATATGTAGTGTAGATCCTTGCTTGTGAGTACTTTGGATGAGTACTCACGGTTGCTTTGCTCCCCCCTTTCCCCCTTCTTTCTTTGTGCTGGTTGATGCAACTAGATGGTGGAGTCCAGGAGCCATATGCCACACTTGATGACTGCTACTACCCCGACGGAGCCTACCACTACGCGGAGACAACTGACGACCAGGAGTAGTTAGGAGGTCCCAGGCAGGAGGCCTTGCCTTTTCGATCATTGATGTTTTGTGCTAGCCTTCTTAAGGCAATCTTGTTTAACTTATGTCTGTACTCAGATATTATTGCTTCCGCTGACTCTTGTGTATTCGAGCTTATGTATTCGAGCCCTCGAGGCCCCTGGCTTGTAATATAAAGCTTGTATTATTTTAATTTGTGTCTAGAGTTGTGTTGTGATATCTTCCAGTGAGTCCTTGATCTTGGTCGTGCACATTTGCGTGCATGATTAGTGTACGGTCAAATCGGGGGCGTCAGACATGAATGCGGTCTTGGGATTATCCTCTTCACGGATATGAATTTGATGGTAGCCCATTCGGATATCAAGCTTCGAGAGAACCTTGGCTCCTTTGAGCTGCTCGAACAGTTCATTGATATTATGGAGCGGGTACTTATTCTTAATTGTCTCTTGTTCAATGGCCGGTAATCAACGCACAATCATTCCATACCATCCTTCTTCTTGACAAAAAGAACACCACAGCCCCAAGGAGAAGAACTTGGTCTAATCAGACCCAAGCGTTCTTGCTCGTCGAGTTGCTTCTTCAATTCCTTCAACTCTCTAGGAGATAGCTTGTACGGATGCCGACAGGCTGGCTCCGTACCAAGTTCAAGTTCAATGACGAATTCAACTGGACGGTTGGGAGGCACCCCTGGCAATTCTTCAGGAAATACATCTTCATATTCACAAACCATCGGAATCTAGGATATGGCATTAATCTCGCCATTGTCATTGAGAGAGAATAACCTGATTGTGTTATCTCGAGCTGCGAATATAATCACGTCTTCGGAAGGATGAGTTGGATTGATCTCCTTGTTTGCACAATCAAGAAGAGCATCATGCTTAGAGAGCCAATCCATTCCAAGAATGAGATCAATGTCTGAATTGCCGAGAACAACTAGGGAAGCTAGAAATTTATAATCGCCCATCTTGATACTCACATCTGGAGCTAACAGGCGGGAAGTCATGTGCTTGCCCGAAGAAATAATTGATAACTTCTTATCCAGATATCCTGAAGTGAAATCATGATTGGCAAAGAATGGACTTGACATGAAACAATGCGATGCGCCAGAATCAAACAATACTTTTGCAGGAATTGAGTTAACTGGAAGTGTACCCATGATCACTTGAGAGGAATCTTCTGCTTGAGCTGATTTCATCAGGTTCACTCTTGCATACTTGGGATTGTGCTTGACAATAGCATTGCTTGACGGCTTGATAGGAGGAGGAGGTGGAAGGTGCCTTTCGGTGCACTTGTTAGCATAGTGACCTTTCTGACCACACTTGTTGCACGTAACCTCAGAGAGTGGCCGGTGATAAGGACCGCTTGGCCTTGTAGCTTGAAACTGAGACTTGTTGTGGTTGCTTGGGTTGGGTGGGTGGGAAGATCCACGACCACCTGAGTGCTTGTTCTGATTTGGAGAACGGAACACTGGAGGTGGCGGAAGCCAGAACTTCTGCTGCTTAGCAACCACTTGTGATGAGGAAGAGGAATTGACTGCATCTCTGATTCTTTTCTTTGAAGCCTCACACTTAAGCTGGGCAGCTTCTTGCTTGAGAGCCATGTTGTAGAATTGATCAAATTCGGCTGGCTCAACGAGAGTGAGAGCAAGATGGAGTTCATCTTCCAGACCACCTCATAATTGGTAGATCTTACTCTTTGCATCAAGAATATCTTGCTTAGCATAACGGGTAAGATTCTGGAACTTGACATTGTACTGGTAGACATACATGTTGCCCTGCTTGAGGTTGCGGAATTGCTCACGCATGCCTTCAATGACACATGTAGGTATGTGGTGCGCATGAAAATCACGACAAAAGTGTTGGGGAACGTAGTATTTTAAAAATTCCTACGATCATGCAAGATCTATCTACCAGATGCATAGCAACGAGAGGGGAGAGTGAGTCTACGTACCCTCGTAGACCGAAAGCGGAAGCGTTAGAACAACGCGGTTGATGTAGTCGTACGTCTTCACAGCCCGACCGATCAAGCACCGAAACTACGGCACCTCCAAGTTCTAGCACACGTTCAGCTCGACGACGTCCCTCGAACTCCGATCCAGCTGAGTGTCGAGGGAGAGTTCCGTCAGCACGACGGCGTGGTGACGATCTTGATGTTCTACCGTCGCAGGGCTTCGCCTAAGCACCGCTACAATATTATCGAGGAGAACTATGGTGGAGGGGGGCACCGCACACGGCTAAGAGATCAAGAGATCAATTGTTGTGTCTAGAGGTGCCCCCTGCCCCCGTATATAAAGGAGGGAGGGAGAGGCCGGCCCTAGAGGGGGCGCACCAAGTGTGGGGAGTCCTACTAGGACTCCCAAGTCCTAGTAGGATTCCCCTTTCCTTTCCAGATGAGGAGAGAAGGAAAGAGGGGGAGAGGGAGAAGGAAAAGGGGGCTGCACCCCTTGTCCAATTCGGACCAGAAGGGGGGTGCACGCCTCCTTCCTTTTGGCCTCTCTCCTCTATTCCCGTAACTCCCCGGTACTCCGAAAATACCCGAATCACTCGGAACCTTTCCGATGTCCGAATATAGTCGTCCAATATATCGATTTTTACGTCTCGATCATTTTGAGACTCCTCGTCATGTCCCCGATCTCATCCGGGACTCCGAACTCCTTCGGTACATCAAAACTCATAAACTCATAATAAAACTATCATCGAAACCTTAAGCGTGCGGACCCTACGGGTTCGAGAACTATGTAGACATGACCGAGACACGTCTCCGGTCAATAACCAATAGCGGAACCTGGATGCTCATATTGGCTCCCACATATTCTACGAAGATCTTTATCGGTCAAACCGCATAACAATATACATTGTTCCCTTTGTCATCGGTATGTTACATGCCCGAGATTCGATCGTCGGTATCTCAATACCTAGTTCAATCTCGTTACCAACAAGTCTCTTTACTCGTTCCGTAATACATCATCCCGCAACTAACTCATTAGCTGCAATGCTTGCAAGGCTTATAGTGATGTGCATTACCGAGTGGGCCCAGAGATACCTCTCCGACAATCGGAGTGACAAATCCTAATCTCGAAATACGCCAACCCAACAAGTACCTTCGGAGACACCTGTAGAGTACCTTTATAATCACCCAGTTACGTTGTGACGTTTGGTAGCACACAAAGTGTTCCTCCGGTATTCGGGAGTTGCATAATCTCATAGTCATAGGAACATGTATAAGTCATGAAGAAAGCAATAGCAGTAAAACTTAAACTATCATAGTGCTAAGCTAACGGATAAGTCTTGTCCATCAGATCATTCTCCTAATGATGTGATCCCGTTGATCAAATGACAACTCATGTCTATGGCTAGGAAACATAACCATCTTTGATCAATGAGCTAGTCTAGTAGAGGCATACTAGGGACACTCTGTTTTGTCTATGTATTCACACATGTATTAAGTTTCCGGTTAATACAATTCTAGCATGAATAATAAACATTTATAATGATATAAGGAAATAAATAATAACTTTATTATTGCCTCTAGGGCATATTTCCTTCAGTCTCCCACTTGCACTAGAGTCAATAATCTAGCTCACATCGCCATGTGATTTAATACCGATAGTTCACATCATTATGTGAATAACACCCATAGTTCACATCACCATGTGACCAACACCCAAAGGGTTTACTAGAGTCAATAATCTAGTTCACATCGCTATGTGATTAATAAGGTGTGATCATGTTTTGCTTGTGAGAGAAGTTTAGTCAACGGGTCTGTCACATTCAGATCCGTATGTATTTCACAAATTTCTATGTCTACAATGCTCTGCATGGAGCTACTCTAGCTAATTGCTCCCACTTTCAATACGCATCCAGATTGATACTTAGAGTCATCTGGATTTAATGTCAAAGCTTGCATCGGCGTAACTCTTTACGACGAACTCTTTATCACCTCCATAATCGAGAAACATTTCCTTAGTCATCCAATTACTAAGGATAATTTTGACCGCTGTACAGTGATCTACTCCTGGATCACTATTGTACCCCCTTGACAAACTCATGGCAAGGTACACAACATGTTTGGTACACAGCATGGCATACTTTATAGAACCTATGGCTGAGGCATAGGGAATGACTTTCATTCTCTCTATATTTTTCTGCCGTGGTCTGGCTTTGAGTCTTACTCAACTTCACACCTTACAAGTCAGGCAAGAACTCCTTCTTTGACTGATCTATTTTGAATTACTTCAAAATCTTATCAAGGTATGTACTCATCGAAAGTCTTATCAAGCGTCTTGATCTATCTCTATAGATCTTGATGCCCAATATGTAAGCTGCTTCACCAAGGTCTTTCTTTGAAAAACTCCTTTCAAACACTCATTTATGCTTTCCAGAAAATTCTACATCATTTTCGATCGACAATATGTCATTCACATATACTTATCAGAAAGGTTGTAGTGCTCCCACTCACTTCTTGTAAATACAGGCTTCACCGTAAGTCTGTATAAATCTATATGCTTTGATCAACTTATCAAAGCGTATATTCCAACTCCGAGATGCTTGCACCAGTCCATAGATGGATCGCTGGAGCTTGCACATTTTGTTAGCACTTTTAGGATTGACAAAAACCTTCTGGTTGCATCATATACAATTCTTCTTTAATAAATCCATTAAAGAACGCAGTTTCGTTATCCATTTGCCAGATTTCATAAAATGTGGCAATTGCTAACATGATTCGGACAGACTTAAGCATCGCTACGGGTGAGAAAATCTCATCATAGTCAACACCTTGAACTTGTCAAAAACCTTTCGCAACAAGTCGAGCTTTGTAGACAGTAACATTACCATCAGCGTCAGTCTTCCTCTTAAAGATCCATTTATTTTCAATGGCTTGCCGACCATCGGGCAAGTCAAGCAAAGTCCATACTTTGTTCTCATACATGGATCCCATCTCAGATTTCATGGCCTCAAGCCATTTTGCGGAATCTGGGCTCATCATCGCTTCCTCATAGTTCGTAGGTTCATCATGGTCCAGTAACATGACTTCCAGAACCGGGTTGCCGTACCACTCTGGTGCGGAACGTACTCTGGTTGATCTACGAAGTTTAGCAGTAACTTGATTCGAAGTTTCATGATCATCATCATTAGCTTCCTCACTAATTGGTGTAGGAATCACTGGAACCAGTTTCTGTGATGTACTACTATCCAATTCAGGAGAAGGTACAATTACCTCATCAAGTTCCACTTTCCTCCCACTCACTTCTTTCGAGAGAAACTCCTTCTCTAGAAAGGATCCACTCTTAGCAACAAAGACCTTGCCTTCGGATCTGTGATAGAAGGTGTACCCAACAGTTTCTTTTGGGTATCCTATGAAGATTTATTTCTCCGATTTGGGTTCGATCTTATCATGTTGAAACTATTTCACATAAGCATCGCAGTCCCAAACTTAATGAAATGACAGCTTAGGTTTCTCGTCAAACCACAGTTCATACGGTGTCATCTCCACGGATTTAGATGGTGCCCTATTTAACGTGAATGTAGCTGTCTCTAATGCATAACCCGAAAAGCGATAGTGGTAGATCGGTAAGAGACATCATCGATCGCACCATATCTAATAAAGTACGGTTATGACGTTCGGACACACCATTACACTATGGTGTTCCAGGTGGCGTGAGTAGTGAAACTATTTCACATTGTTTTTACTGAAGGCCAAACTCGCTAACTCAAATATTTTACCTCTACGATCATATCGTAGAAACTCTTATTTTTCTTGTTACGTTGATTCTCCACTTCACTCTGAAATTCTTTGAACTTTTCAAATGTTTCAGACTTGTGCTTCATTAAGTAGATATACCCATATCTGCTCAAATCATCAGTGAAGGTCAGAAAATAACGATACCTGCCGCGAGCTTCAACACTCATTGGTCCACATACATCTGTATGTATGATCTCCAACAAATCTGTTGCTCGCTCCATTGTTCCGGAGAACGGAGTTTTAGTCATCTTGCCCATGAGGCATGGTTCGCAAGCACCAAGTGATTCATAATCAAGTGATTCCAAAAGTCCATCACTATGGAGTTTCTTCATGCGCTTTACACCAATATGACCTAAACGGCAGTGCCACAAATAAGTTGCACTATCATTATTAACCTTGCATCTTTTGGCTTCAATATTATGAATATGTGTATCACCACGATCGAGATCCAACAAACCATTTTCATTGGGTGTACGACCATAGAAGGTTTTATTCATGTAAACAGAACAACAATTATTCTCTAACTTACATGAATAACCGTATTGCAATAAACATGATCAAATCATATTTCATGCTCAACACCAAATAACACTTACTTAGGTTCAACACTAATCCCGAAAGTATAGGGAGTGTGCGATGATGATCATATCAATCTTGGAACTACTTCCAATACACATCGTCACTTCATCCTTTAACTAGTTTCTGTTCATTATGCAACTCCCATTTCGAGTTACTACTCTTTAGCAACTAAACCAGTATCAAATACCGAGGGGTTGCTATGAACACTAGTAAAATACACATCAATAATCTGTATATCAAATATACCTTTGTTCACTTTGCCATCCTTCTTATCCGCCAAGTATCTAGGGCAGTTCCACTTCCAGTGACCATTTCCTTTGCAGTAGAAGCACTTAGTTTCAGGCTTGAGTTTAGCTTTGGGTTTCTTCATGGGAGTGACAACTTGCTTGTCATTCTTCTTGAAGTTCCCCTTCTATCCCTTTGCCCTTTACTTGAAACAAGTGGTCTTGTTAACCATCAACACTTGATGCTCTTTCTTGATTTCTACCTTTGCCGATTTCAGCATCGCGAAGAGCTCGGGAATTACTTTCGTCATCCCTTGCATATTATAGTTCATCGCGAAGTTCTACTAACTTTGGTGATAGTGACTAGAGAATTTTGTCAATTACTATCTTATCTGGAAGATTAACTCCCACTTGATTCAAGCAATTGCAGTACCCAGACAATCTGAGCACATGCTCACTGGTTGAGCTATTCTCCTCCATTTTGTAGGCAAAGTACTGTCAGAGGTCTCATACCTCTCGACACGGGCATGAGTATGAAATACTAATTTCAACTCTTGGAACATCTTTATATGCTCCGTGGCGTTCAAAACGTTTTTGAAGTCCCGGTTCTAAGCCGTAAAGCATGGTGCACTTAAACTATCAAGTAGTCATCATACCGAGCTTTTGTCTAAACGTTCATAACGTCTGCATCAGCTCCTGCAATAGGTCTATCACCTAGCGGTGCATCAAGGACATAATTCTTCTGTGCAGCAATGAGGATAATCCTCAGATCACGGAACAATTCCGCATCATTGCTACTAACATCTTTCAACTTAGTTTTCTCTAGGAACATATAAAAAATAAACGGGGAGCAACATAACATAGATATGCTAATACTACCAGGACTAAGTTCATGATAAATTAAAGTTCAATTTAATCATATTACTTAAAGAACTCCCACTTAGATAGACATCCCTCCGGTCATCTAAATGATCACGTGATCCAAATCAACTAAACCATGTCCGATCATCACGTGAGATGGAGTAGTTTCAAAGGTGAACATCTTATGTTGATCATATCTACTATATGATTCACGCTCGACCTTTCGGTCTCCAGTGTTCCGAGGCCATATCTGCATATGCTAGGCTCGTCAAGTTTAACCCGAGTATTCTGCGTGTGCAAAACTGGCTTACACCCGTTGTATTTGAACGTAGAGCTTATCACACCCGATCATCACGTGGTGTCTCGGCACGACGAACTTTCGCAACGGTGCATACTCAGGGAGAACACTTATACCTTGAAATTTAGTAAGGGATCATCTTATAATGCTACCGTCGATCTAAGCAAAATAAGAAGCATAATAAGATAAACATCACATGCAAATCAAAATATGTGACATGATATGGCCATCATCATCTTGTGCTTTTGATCTCCATCTCCAAAGCACCGTCATGATCACCTTTGTTACTGGCGTGACACCTTGATCTCCATCGTAGCATCGTTGTCGTCTCGCCAACTATTGCTTCTACGACTATCGCTACCGCTTAGTGATAAAGTAAAGCAATTACATGGCGATTGCATTTCATACAATAAAGCGACAACCATATGGCTCCTGCCAGTTGCCGATAACTTTACAAAACATGATCATCTCATACAATAACGTATAACTCATCATGTCTTGACCATATCACATCACAACATGCCCTGCAAAAACAAGTTAGACGTCCTCTACTTTGTTGTTGCAAGTTTTACGTGGCTGCTACGGGCTTAGCAAGAACCGTTCTTACCTACGCATACAAAACCACAACGATGTTTCGTCAAGTATGTGCTGTTTTAACCTTCACAAGGACCGGGCGTAGCCACACTTGATTCAGCTAAAGTGAGAGAGACAGACACCCGCCAGTCACCTTTAAGCAACGAGTGCTCGTAACGGTGAAACCAGTCTCGCGTAAGCGTACGCGTAATGTCGGTCCGGGCCGCTTCATCTCACAATACCGCCGAAGCAAAGTATGACATGCTGGTAAGCAGTATGACTAGTATCGCCCACAACTCATTGTGTTCTACTCGTGCATATCATCTACGCATAGACCTGGCTCATGATGCCACTGTTGGGGAACGTAGTATTTTAAAAATTCCTACGATCATGCAAGATCTATCTACCAGATGCATAGCAACGAGAGGGGAGAGTGAGTCTACGTACCCTCGTAGACCGAAAGCGGAAGCGTTAGAACAACGCGGTTGATGTAGTCGTACGTCTTCACAGCCCGACCGATCAAGCACCGAAACTACGGCACCTCCGAGTTCTAGCACACGTTCAGCTCGACGACGTCCCTCGAACTCCGATCCAGCTGAGTGTCGAGGGAGAGTTCCGTCAGCACGACGGCGTGGTGACGATCTTGATGTTCTACCGTCGCAGGGCTTCGCCTAAGCACCGCTACAATATTATCGAGGAGAACTATGGTGGAGGGGGGCACCGCACACGGCTAAGAGATCAAGAGATCAATTGTTGTGTCTAGAGGTGCCCCCTGCCCCCGTATATAAAGGAGGGAGGGAGAGGCCGGCCCTAGAGGGGGCGCACCAAGTGTGGGGAGTCCTACTAGGACTCCCAAGTCCTAGTAGGATTCCCCTTTCCTTTCCAGATGAGGAGAGAAGGAAAGAGGGGGAGAGGGAGAAGGAAAAGGGGGTTGCACCCCTTGTCCAATTCGGACCAGAAGGGGGGTGCACGCCTCTTTCCTTTTGGCCTCTCTCCTCTATTCCCGTAACTCCCCGGTACTCCGAAAATACCCGAATCACTCGGAACCTTTCCGATGTCCGAATATAGTCGTCCAATATATCGATTTTTACGTATCGACCATTTCGAGACTCCTCGTCATGTCCCCGATCTCATCCGGGACTCCGAACTCCTTCGGTACATCAAAACTCATAAACTCATAATAAAACTATCATCGAAACCTTAAGCGTGCGGACCCTACGGGTTCGAGAACTATGTAGACATGACCGAGACACGTCTCCGGTCAATAACCAATAGCGGAACCTGGATGCTCATATTGGCTCCCACATATTCTACGAAGATCTTTATCGGTCAAACCGCATAACAATATACATTGTTCCCTTTGTCATCGGTATGTTACATGCCCGAGATTCGATCGTCGGTATCTCAATACCTAGTTCAATCTCGTTACCAACAAGTCTCTTTACTCGTTCCGTAATACATCATCCCGCAACTAACTCATTAGCTGCAATGCTTGCAAGGCTTATAGTGATGTGCATTACCGAGTGGGCCCAGAGATACCTCTCAAACAATCGGAGTGACAAATCCTAATCTCGAAATACGCCAACCCAACAAGTACCTTCGGAGACACCTGTAGAGTACCTTTATAATCACCCAGTTACGTTGTGACGTTTGGTAGCACACAAAGTGTTCCTCCGGTATTCGGGAGTTGCATAATCTCATAGTCATAGGAACATGTATAAGTCATGAAGAAAGCAATAGCAGTAAAACTTAAACGATCATAGTGCTAAGCTAACGGATAAGTCTTGTCCATCAGATCATTCTCCTAATGATGTGATCCCGTTGATCAAATGACAACTCATGTCTATGGCTAGGAAACATAACCATCTTTGATCAATGAGCTAGTCTAGTAGAGGCATACTAGGGACACTCTGTTTTGTCTATGTATTCACACATGTATTAAGTTTCCGATTAATACAATTCTAGCATGAATAATAAACATTTATCATGATATAAGGAAATAAATAATAACTTTATTATTGCCTCTAGGGCATATTTCCTTCAAAAAGTTGGTCCAGCTGACCACTTAACCCTCCCTAGAGTCTTTGTATTGTTGCCACCAATCTGCAGCTTGGTCTTTGAGTTGGAATGCGGCAAACTTGACATAATCCTCAAGTCTGACATTACTGCCCTCGAAGTGTTTCGTGATGTCAGTGAGCTAATCCTCGGCATCGAGCGGATCAACATAGTAGTTGAAGGACTTGGGCTGGTTGTTGAAGTTAGCTTGGCCTTGATTCCCTTGATTGTTCTGGTTGTTCTGAATAGTTTGAAAAGCTTGCATCATCTGAAGCATCATCTGAGTATTGGCGGTGGTGGCTTGCATTACAGCCCGCCATGCCTCAGGCGGAGGAGGAGGGGATGGTGGAGTTTCATCATCAACCTCCGAGTTCTGGTTGGGAACTTTTTTATGTGCCATCCTGGAGATGACGGCAACCGTTAGAATCCCAATTGCAAGATATATAAGCTGAATCAAAGGCTAGACATGTTGCAACATAAATCTTCACAATATCATCCGAACATAGCAATGAACGAATGAATTCCACAAGCTTAAATGACACATCAACTTGTTGAGAAGCCACGTGAATGATTGAAGAATAAACCAACAAGGTAACAGATGGAACAAATACATGATAGACCCCAACCTCATATCATGCATCCATTGGAAGATTTCCTAAGAGCAACTTGAATTCCCACCTATTAATTCCCAAAGCTTTCTGGTTATGCAATCTGGTGTTGGGGATACAGGGGAAGCACCGCATATCACTCAACTAATAAATCCTACATCCAGATGTATCCATCCGTCAACACATAACCAGGCACCTTCGGAAACCGTTTACCTCAGACCTTCGAAAAGCATCCGCTATACTAGCTATGGCAATACTCCCGAACTATCCCCCCTGTACTGGGTGACATCGGGGTTATCTCACCACCAGACACGCATAGAAGAGTTTTCGATGTCGGCCACCTCTGGTATTCCAAAACCACAACGATACAATTGTGACGACAACACCTCGAAGCTCAACTCCCCGGGACACTGCCACAACCCCTAAATGATAGGAGGCACCAAGAACAATGTTCTCGTCACAAAAATATCAGAACGATCCCAACAATACCTGCGTGATCCTAAAAAAAATTAGTGCAAAACAGGGTAGGAAGACAAAACTTCTACGTCAGGAGTCCTCACCAGAGCGACGAAGGGGATAAGGAGTAAACAGAATTCCTACTCTCCGATATATATAATCGTAAGACTCATTTTTTATTATAAAATTATAGACTCAACATCAGCAGCGTTTCGATCAATCAGGGGCTCCTAGGTCGGGGAAGGCTCTGATTACCAACTTGTAACGCCCAAGATGCGACTATATCTCCTACGTGTCGAGGCACGACTTAGAGGCATAATCGCATTTTGGTATGATCGCAAGAAGGTTATCTTCACACATTCCCATGTACAAGATCAAAGGGGGAAAACATATGGCTTACAATCGCCACTTCACACAATGCATAAATAAGTCATACATTCATCCAAGTACAATCATAGTCCGACTACGGACAAGTTCAAATGAAAAGAAGATAACCACCCACTATGTCGGATCGGCCCTAGTAGGAACCACTACTGATCGTCGAGAAATGTCACGTACATACGCCCACGTTCCTCATCGAACTCCCACTTGAGTTCCTGGCCAGCAACTGAATTGTACTCGGTTGTACCCTGCACCTGTGTTTGTAGTAAACTTTGAGTCATGAGGACTCAGCAATCCCATTCCCGGGTATCAAAACTATCAAAGCTTTGGGTAAGGAGAAAGTGTAAAGTGGGCTGCTGCAAGTGCTGAGCGTAGATGAAGTGGCTAGCTTACATATCATCAGAGCGAGAAGATAAGTGAAAGTCATTGGTCGTGAACTAAAACATGATCACTAGGTGATCATGTCTACCTACGAGTCATCCATAACCCAGTCGTCTTCTCTTCCCGAACTCCCTCGAAAAGAGACCATCACGACTACTCACACGGTAGTGTATTATGTTTGAGGTTTTGTGTCAAGTTGTCTACAACCGGACACTAACAAATTCCAATCCTCCACATAACCGCGGGCACGGCTTTCGAAAGATCATAAACCTGCAGGGGTGTCCCAACTTAGCCTGTCACAAGCTCTCGCGATCAACAGAGGTAAAACCCCTTATCTTAGGGACTACCCGATCAGACTCGGAATCCCGGTGTACAAGATATTTCAACAATGGTAAAACAAGTCCAACAAGACCTCCCGACGTGCCGACACCCTGATAGGAGCCGTGTGTATCTCGTCTCAGGCCACAGTCGGATAGGTCAGCCTACAGGTATATACCAAATACCTCGGGTTTCTCCAAGGCGACCCCGCAGTCTGCCCAGTTTGGGCCAACACTCGTGAGGAGCACTGGCCCGGGTTGTTAATTAAGTCCTCGAGTGTTAGCCGGTCCCTATGCAAGTTTTAGTTATTAGGCAAATGGTAAAACCAAAGTTGGGCCTTGCTGGAGAAGTTTTATTCAAAGCGAACTATCAAGGAGTCCCCATATACCCAACCGCGTTAGGAACGCAAAATCAAGGAACATAACACCGGTTTATCGGTTCTTAAGGCGGCATGAGTGGAACAAAACACCGAGCAAAAGGCCAAGCCTTCCACCCATTGCCAAGTATATAAGGTGCATTAATGTAATAATACATATTGTGTTATTCCCAAAACCCAATCCACATGGAGCAAACTTCATCTTCACCTGCAACTAGCAACGCTATAAGAGGGGGCTTGAGCAAAAGTGTAACTTAGCCAAACAACGGTTTGCTAGGTGGGTAGTTAGAGGTTTCATGGCAAAGTGGGGCTGACATGCAAAAGGACAGGTATCGCGATAAGCAATAGAGCGAGGCATCTAGTATAACAACAATAGAGGTGATATCAAGGAATGGTCATCTTGCCTAGTAAGTCATCGGTGTACTCGGGACCTTGCTCTTCGTACTCGTACTCAGCGGCTGTCTCGACCTCGGACTCGAACTCGTCTCCCGATGCTACCCAACATAACAAGCATCCAAATAAACACACATGGCAAGAAAAGAACACATGCTATGCAAGAGGAATGCAAGTATGGTGCTACGGAGCTACCGGTATGAAGGAAGATGAAGCCGGGAAGGACATGAGAAGACATGATGGATGTGGGCAAGATCTTGGCAAACCAAGCATGCCACTTGATAGATTGAAAGATTTTGGTCTAAATCGATATAAAGATCATTGGAATCGGATGCACGGTTTGCAAATGGCAAGCACAACAAGATGCAATGCAAAACTGAAGTTAACAGCAACATGGCATCTTTGGAGCAAGGTTTAATTGTGCTACAGCACCCAAACATGATGACAAAAGGCATGGATGTGAAGTAGACATGATTCTCAACAAGTATGAACTCAGAGCACACCCAAAAACTTACTGGAACACAATTAAACTAGCATGGCAAGATTCAATAAGTTAACAAATTTCTCAGACTTAATGAAATTTACTCGGCATGCAACCAGGAACGATATGTTGCTACCTTTGGAGGCACACAACACCAAGCAAAACAATTATAACATGCATGAAAATTACATGAGCATGAAGAATACATAATATACTTTCAATTAATCCAAAGAAACAATTCATTCCATGCAAGGGTTGCTTAACATGAGCTTTGCCAAAATGAATGTTCTGTTAATAGGCTGACAGTTCAGATTCCAAGCATTTTGAGAGCAAGATAACAACAAGCTACAGTAGGGAATATATGCAAACAAAGGCATGAATTGATAGACAAATACATGGACATCTAGAGATGCTAACTAGCTATTTCACAACATGCATGGACAAGATTGTGGCATCAAGTTTACATGGCAACATGTTATAACAGATTCCAGACTTAGCAGTTTTTCTCTAAGTGTAAAACAGCAACATTGACATGGCATGTTTACAAGCTTGTTCAAGTCACCACAGAACATATCATGAAAAACCAAATGCACCACTTCAAAGATAACATGATTATGCTCCTAAAACATATTGACATGTGGCACAAAAAAAATCACACAAAATTCTATGAAAAAGACAAATCATCAAGTTATAACAATTTCAGCAACTTAACATCAACAAGCACTTTTGTAACAGGGATAACCATGGCATAATGCAACCTAACATGTATGAAAATGCATCCATCATGAAGAGCATCACAAGACGAACATTTTGACATATCATACGCTCCATTTGGACCAACATGCACAAAGTTACAACCTCATGAATATGCACACACATTGTTGACAGACAACTAGTGCTGAAACAGTAACATCACATAGCAGTTTGGCAATGAAGATTAAGACATCTAGATGAACCCTAACATGCACAAAACTGATGCCAACACGTAGAGCACTTCGAGCCGAACATTTCCATATATCATATGAGCAAAAGGGAGTTACGGGCATGGAGATACGACATTATGAAGTGGCCAACAAAATATAAGGATTTCGGGACTTAGTGGATTTTCACCACGCGAAAAGTCAACGCGGACGAGACAGAGCGGGATGGGGAGATCCGGGCGCGGAGCGGGCCGTTCGCTTGGATGACTTGGTGGATCTGGTCCCGATCTGGAACCAGGTCGGGACGGCGGCGGCCGGAGTTCGCCGGAGACGAGGCGGCGGCCGGCCGGCGAGGTAGGCGGCTTCCGGCGGCGGCGTGGTCGCCGGGGCGGCGAGGCGAGGTAGGGGCGGCGGGGCGAGGAGCCGGCGGCGGCGCGCGGCCAAGGCGCGGAGGCGGCGCGATGGTGGAGCTCCGGCGGCGGTGTGGAGGCGGGCGGCGGCGCTCGCGGGCGGAGGGGCGCGCGGAGGCGGGAGTGGGAGACCGGGCCAGGAGGGCCGACCTCGGGCCGCGGCGGGCCCGGTCGGCAGGAAAGTGGGCGCGGGTCCGGCGAGACACGTGGCATCCGCGGGTTGGACGGGGCGGCGGATGGACGCGTCCAGCCGTCGACGAACGTGTCCGGCGCGGAGGGAGACGGTGGATCTAGGGTTTACCCGAAAATGGAGGGGTGTCTTTTTATAGGTAGAGTGAGCTAGAAGAGTCCAAATGAGGTGCGGTTTTCGTCCACACGATCATGATCCAACGACCGAGAGCATGGAGGTGGTTAGGACGAGCTAGTGGGCTGTTGTGGAGGGGTGCTGGGCCAAAAGAGATACGGCTTCCGACGAGTTATGTAGTTAACCGTTGAAGTATCAAACGACCTCCAAACTAAACGAAATTTGATAGGCGGTCTACCGGTGATATACCAAGACCACACGACAACTCTCGGCCCATTCGAGGATGTTTTTATCCCACTCATGAAACCAAGATTTAGAGAGGTGCAACGGTTGCCATGTGAGAGAGCCGGAATCCGAAACGAACAACGGGGAGGACGGAGACGATGCAACTACACACGGACGTGAGACTATGCCAATGCAATGCACATGATGGAAATGACATAACAATATGCAACACACGCTTAAAGCAAAAACGCAAAACCCGAAATTAAGGAAGAGCCCAGAATGGAATTGATTAAGTCAACGAGGAATATATTGCCATAAATGAAATTATTACATCTGGGACGTTACAACAGGTTTGAATGTCTAAATGTTATGGAGTTAACTGAAATCTAGTCCCTCTGTAGATGTGCCTTGCATCTTTTGTCCACCGCTTGAGAATGTGCTTTGCTGCTATCTGATCTATGCCCGGGAAATCAAAAACCTACTGGCAGAAGATGTTATTAGTCATCCTTGTTTGCTAACAGTGCCACAGCTAACACTCTACTTCTGACAATCCACATTTACCTTAACAGCGTGACAACAGAGTAACCCTCTGTGCTCGATATTACCATTCACACGTAAGCTCCTCGCCTTGGTTCAAAATTTCTACCTGGTACACCACCCTGCACCATTTGTCATGCTTTTCTGGATGATACCATCACACAAAGTATTTTCCACCTTTCTCAACTTCTTCTACTTCGTCTTGCCCCTCCTCATACAGTACCTCACCAAATTTCTCAAACATAGCCCGAGTGTAGATCTTGCTAGCATGCAACTCCAAAGGTGTGTTCATTTTTCCTCACAGGGATGACTGTGCACATGTTACATTCATTAGTCCACTATCACGGCAGAGAATTCAAAACATGCGACCAACACAACAAAGTGAAATAACTATTATTATAGATCCGAGGGAGTACTATTTTTGTACACCTTTCTTCTTAGTTCTCGCTTGACTCCCGGCGTATATATCGATATGTCTGTGTGAAGACCAGTATACCTTTTCGCCACACTTATCAGTCAGGGAGTGGTTGTGCGATGGCCTGCGCCCGCTTATGCATCAGCGTTGTCCTTGGATCTGGGCAGCCGTATTACCACGGAGCACTCGCACCGGCAGGATTCTGTATTTGTCTTTTTTGGCTTTGCCCTGAAATGATCATCACACAAGCAACATAATCAGCTGTTTTCCGACTGAGATACATTACCAGATTAGGTAATGCAAGGGCGACGTAAGTCCCAGTGAATGAAAGCTGCTCCTGACATTAGGCACTACTGTTGTGTTAGTCTTCTCCGCATATCCCCTGAATGTTTTCTCTAGGGCGCATATACTGTACCAACACATGGTGGTGTTTCAGTAGGCAAACGGCCAACACGAACCCTGCAGCAATGCCAACATTTTCAGTAATACGCATCAAAGTTGTTCTTCTACTGACGAGCACACTGTTCAAGCTGAAAGTATGCATAACTCGCAGAAATTTCTACAAATTAAGTTATTGAGAAAACAAAATGTATTGAGCTTGACGATATCACTCCAATGTTGTGTCAATTCTACATAGCGAACAAATTATGATTTGAGTTACCTCTTCGTCCATCCGGGCGCTTGTAGGTCGTCTTTGCCCGTCGACGGTTCAGAGTCGGGCGCCCAACAATCTTAAGCCATCACAGACGCTGTTCAGAGATGGCGAGTCGGCGCAGTGTCGCCCACATCACCAATGCTGGATTCGGCGGCAGCATACAATAGATTTGGCTCCGGCTGACTTTCCGGCGTGCAGACACCGTCACCAAGATCCGGCAGCAGGAACCTGCCCAGATCAGATCCGGCTAATAAGGACTACACAAAAACAACCAACTTCACGCCAGATCAACCGGAGCCTGCGGGCGTACCTGTCGATCGGATCCATCGCCGTCTCTGTCGTCGCCATGGTTCGTATCCCTTCCGCAAGCGGCTCTCACACCCAAAGGTAAAAACATATTTTATTCGCACCCTTATTATGGTGGACCTGACATGTATTTTTACCGTCACGGTCAAGCCGTTTCTGTGCCGATTATCGTCACGGCGCCATCCTACACGTTGCCAGGTCATGTGCGTACAGACACCGTACGCGAACTATTCCACCTGGTATCTTCGGTCGTATTTCAATCAGCACCAAATGCGACAACCTACGCTTCCCCGTTCCATTGGTCCACTAAGGGCCTCTTTGATTGGCAGGATTGTAAAAATATGGAAATAGAAAAAATATAGGATTGAAATGTCATGCTCATTTCAATCTTATAGTATTTTAGGTTGTTTGATTGCATCATAGGAAAAACAAAGGATTCTTTTAAAGAGGTTCGAGTAGATGCTAGAAATCCTATGAAAAGTAATACAAAAAATTCCTTAGGAAGAATTCTTGTAGGATTCAATCCTATGAATCAAACAACCAACATAGAAAAAATTCCTAAGGATTCTAATCCTCCAAAATTCCTATGCAAATCCTTTGAATCAAAGGAGCCCTAAGCGGGAGCGCGCTAGCTCGTCCGCGCTATCGCTGCTCTCAGAGATCAATGTCCTATGTTGTACAACCTTTTAGTTTAGGTTTTCTTTGGTTCATAGGATAGGAATATCATAGGAATAGAAAAATCATACAAAGTGAGGTGACATGCATCTCACTTTCTATAGGGAAAAAGATGTCATTTGATTCATAGGATAGGAATTTTTTCATTGAGTCTAGGCTAATGTTTGTTTCCCTTTGAAATGTGAAGAATTGATTCCTATCCTATATACGAATAGGAATCCATTTCCACAAACCAAAGGGCTCCATAGAAATTTTTCCTACAAAATTCCTATCCTCTAAAAAGCCTACAAGATTCCTTCAAATCAAAGGAGAACTTATAATGTTTCTTTGGGCGATCTTTCGAAATATAGAAGTTTAAAAAAAACAGGAGCTTTACTAGTTCTATTAATTAAGAAGATTGTTGCCTTTGGGCGCCGAGTCTTCACTGCGCCATGCCGCCGAGATCCGCCATCATCAATGGGCAAGATAAATCACCGCTCCTCCTCTTGTCCCCTCCAACCAGCTGCTAGGCTTCTCGCCCCTCGTTGGTTACCCCAAATGGAAGGTGTGAGATGTAATGTTGCGGAAGTTTTTCCCTTGGCAAAGATACCAAGGATCGAATCCCCAGAGACTCCTAGGTTCAACAAGAAGGTGTCAACTACTACGGCGCCAGATATTAGCAATCAACGTGGACCTGCACACAGATACAAATAACTTTGCTCCTAACGAGTACAGAGAGGTTGTCAATCCCTCCGGCCTTGTAGTTCACAAAGGATTAAACGCAAGTGATAGTAATGATAGATATAATTGCAATAGTAAATAATAGCGAAAAGTAAATAGCGGATGTGATCAATGATGGTAATATGGACCGGAGTCTCATGATGTTCACTAGTGATGTCTCTCTCCCAAAAGACGATAAAACAGCTATGTGAGGTAAACGAATTACAGCTGGGCAATTGACAGGACCATGTGCGCAAACCAATGCTGATTATATTGCAAAAAAGGTTGAGGTTCAAAGCATGGGCGGTACGCCAAAGTAAGTAGACCGAAATCCATCAATATCTACTACTAATCATCCACCTTGAGATATCTATTCAGAACATCTCGCTGGTATTAAGTTGCGAGTCCCACCCATAGTGTAAACTCAATGCAACAGACAACTGCATTAAAAGAACTTTGCGTAAAGTAAACAATCCTTACACCCGCGGGCACAAGCACCGTTGTTTTCCCCCTTGTGGCAACAGCACATCGCCTAGACTCATGTTTCGGTCACTCAAACTAGTCATCGAGGGGCATGAACCCACAATCAAGCATAACGTTCCCTCTTGGAGTCACTACCTATTACTTGGCCAAAGCAATAAATAACAACGGAGAACATGCAAGAATTACTTACGAACATAAATATAAAAGAGGTAGGCCAAATATATTACTCAAGCACAATCTGAACATATTCTCATAATCCATCGGATCCCAGCAAACTCATCATAGCAACAGCATAAGGATTACATATGTGCCTCGATCATGTAGGGCAGCTCACGAGGACTAATTAGTGAAGCACAAGAACGGGAGGAGAACATCGCATAGCTACTGGTCATGGACTCATGGTCCAAGGGAGACTACTCACAACTCATCTGGGAGGCGTTCATGGTGGTGGAGAGGCTCCCGGTGATGATCCTCCCCTCTGGCAGGGTGCCGAGAAGAGTTCTCCTGGTGCTCCCGATCTTGGAAGCGGCGGAGGCGGCGGAACAGAGATGAGATCGCGAAAAGAGTTCCTCCCTCGAGGGTTTCGGGAGACGCTTTAAATATATGCCAAAGGGGGGTATCGGAGGAGCCTCGGGGGGCCCAGGCGCCCCCCCCCCCGGCGCGGCCCAGGGGGGGCGCCAGGGCGCCTGGAGCCCTGGTGGCCCCCCGGCTGTCCTTCGGGCGCATGGTAGTTTCTGGAACGCTGATTTTTTATATAATTTTTCTGGATTTTTCCTGGCAGTTCTCGTAACGTGAAAACCTGAAATACAAAAACAGCCGAAAACAGAAACTGGCACTGGGGTGCACTGAGTTAATAGGTTAGTCCAAATATGATCAAAAGTGTATGAAAGTGTATAAATATCATAACAATATCACCCAAAAGAGGCATGGAGCAAGCAGAAATTATAGATACGTTTTGGACGTATCAACATCCCCAAGCTTAATTCCTGCTCGTCCTCGAGTAGGTAAATGATAACAAGAATAATTTCTGTGATGACATGCTATTAACCATATAGGACTTTTTCGTAGTCATATGACAAAAGCTTACTGAGACAATGAATCTATAGTAATTAAGTTGCCTCATGAGAAAATCACAAAGGACTGAAAGTTTTACAATATGATACTGAAACATCAAATAGATTTGCAATGAACATGATGTGCAAATATGATAAAGTGATATCTAGCTTGCCCCCTTTAGTGAAGCAAAACATAAATGCAGGGGCACCTCCAAGGTTTAAGTGATGACTAGATACAATGATTTCAGAATAAACGATATCACAATCATGCAAAAGACAATGCTACTTTGGGACAATGCACATTACACTCAGAATGACAATCATGCTCTCAGTAGTTGGTGATTTTAAAAGAAGGTGGAGACTCTCGAACCGTGGCTTTTGTTGGCAAGGTTGAAAACCTGTAGTCGGAAACAAAGACAAAACATGTACCAGAGCTCTTGGCTTTAAAACAGAGGTAATAATTTATTTTAGATCATGCATGTTTCGTCAACGAATGCTAGCAGACAACTCAATCACTTTTAGAGATGGACAAGTCTCGAGGAACGGCTCCCGAATGAGGACGATCACATCCTCTTAATCTCCTTTGTTTATCACTGCCAAAGTTTTCTGATTTCTCATGAACAAAGCGTGAAGGAGGGTTTGTTTGTTATATTATCTTTTTGAGCCGGGCGCACTCAATGCCAGTTCCTTCTCGTATTATGGGTTTGCACATTATACATGCAATCCCGGGGTGAAGCTTGTCCAACTTAAAAAGGTCATGAATTGACCACTACTTCCTCATGGACTTACAACAGAGGCACAAAATAAGAATGCTTTTTCTTTGAATAATTTCGAGATGGCACATGCAAGTCTCCGTTAGGAATGGCAGGTAAATACCATGTAGGAAGGTATGGTGGACTCATATGGCATAACTGGATTAAAGGATGTGGATGCACAAGCAGTCAGTCCGCTTAGTACAGGCGAAGGTTAGCAAAAGACTGGAAGCGACCAACTAAGAGAGCAATGACGGTCATAATCATGCAGAGCGACAAAGCAACATTGAATCAGGCATGGTAGTTATATCGCTACTCAGAAACAAAAGATCATCAAGGCTTGATAGACTTTCTTTACAGTCTTAAATATGCGTGAGCATACGCCAAGTCAATCAAAATAAATTCTCGAAGGAAGATATTACTAAACCATACCACATCATAGGCAAACAAATCATGTTGGTACTCCAATAACACATTGGGAACCCTCCAGCTATTTAAGACTAACCATAAGAAACATGAACTACTAAGCGCCATCATGCACGTAGCATCTTTATCATAGACATATCAACCAATGCAACGGAAGCAAATTCTCTCAATAAGGTGAGCATGGTAATTAAAGAGAGTTCAAGCAACCAACTAAACAAAAGCTCTTTGAAAAGATAAGCATGAAAGCAAAGAGCTGAACATGATAGTAGCTATTAAAAGACAAAGAACACACACAGCAAGGATAGACATGAAAATTCTATGTTATGTTCTAGGTAGAAGTGGAGCGTGTTTCTCTCCCACATAAAGAAAGCTGAGTTCCGACTCGTTATGAAGAACTAAAGAAAACTAAAAGCAAGACGCTCGAAGCATAGCACATAACACATGAAGTGATTAAAATATAGTGGAACGAAAGACGAACTGATAATGTTGATGGAGAAGGGGATGCACGGGGGCATCCCCAAGCTTAGACGCTTGAGTCTCCTTGAATATTTCTTGGGGGTGCATGGGGGCATCCCCAAGCTTGAGCGCTTGACACTCCTGAATCTTTTTATCATCTTCCCTCGCACACTTGAAAACTCCCTTCATACATAACTCATCATAATCTGATTAGCGAGGTTAGTACCCATAATAAAATAATTTTAACTTGCTGGAAATAAAGATATTCTTGAAGGTCTACTGTTTCTCAAGATTGCCAAAAGGTTATTGCAAAGAAAAAGCAAGCTCTTGGTTTGCAAAATGAACGAAAAGCAAAACAGGACAGAATCTGTGAAAAACAGAACAGCAGGTAGTAATTGATTTGTTCGGGGCACATCTGCAATTCTAATCAAAAAACTCAGAACAGACGCACGAAATATAATTATATAGAGCACGCTGTCGAAAAAATTCAGACCAAAAAGATGATCTGGTGATTTTATACGAATTTTTCTATCCAAGGACAGAATCTGTTTACTGGACAGCATCTCACAACTTTTGAACTTTCTAGCAATCAGAGGCTACACTTGGCACAAAATTGAAAAGAAAAGATACAATGATGATGCTACAGTAGTAACAACATCAAGACACAACAAAAGCAAAATAAATTTATTCATGTGGGCTGCCTCCCAAAAGCGCTTTCTTTTATGCCTTTAAGCTAGGCATAATGCATATAGATCAAGTTTTATCAAGAGTAAAAGAATAGCTAGCCCGTACAACGGACTCAAAAGGTAACTTGATCTTCTTTCGAGGGAAGTGTTCCATCCCTTTCTTGAGAGGAAACTGAAATTTTATATTCCCCTCTTTCATGTCAATGATAGCACCAACGGTGCGTAAAAAGGGACGTCCCAAAATAATTGGACAAGAAGGATCACATTCAGTATTCATAATAGTAAAATCAACGGGAACATAATTATCATTGACAATGATAAGAACATCGTCGATCCTCCCCAAAGGTTTCTTTATGGAAGAATCAACGAGACGAACACCAAAAGAACAAGAATCATAAGGTTTCAATTTAAGCATATCATATATTCTTTTGGGCATAACAGAGGTACTAGCTCCAACATCACATAATGCATAGCAAGAGAAGTCATTCAATTTAATTTTTATCATAGGATCCCAACCATCTTCTAGCTTTCTAGGTATGGAGGCTTCTACTCTAAGTTTCTCCTCCCTAGATTTGATGAGAGCATTAGTGATATGCTCTGTGAAGGCAAGGTTAAGCGTGCTAGTGCGGGGATCTCTAGACATCTTGTGAAGGAAATCAATAACTTCGGTAAGAGTGCAACTATCAAAATCAAGGTCACTAGCATCAAGTAAAGTGGCAGTGGTGTCCTTTAGGTTCACATGTTTGGTAGTTTCTATAGTCATAGCATCACCATTAATAGGTCCAATGGGACCAGGAGTACATTGGGTGCTAAGAGTTTGGATATCCTCAACAACTTGGATAGTAGCAACAGTGTGGTGGGTAGGAAGGCTCTTAATTCTATCCTCTTCCTCCCTTTCTCTAGCCCATCTTTCTTTAAGTTTAGCCATCATCCTAATATTTTCATTAATTTGCACTTGAGTAGCATTAATAGGAGTGACCTTCCTCTCCTCAAGAGGAGAAGTTTTAATTTTAAGCAATTCTATCTCATTGGCTAAATGGTCTACCTTCAAAGAGAGATCATCTAGTTTATGTAGGTTTTCTTCTACACTCTTATTAAAGGCTTTTTGGGTAGTGATGAAATCTTTAAGCATAATCTCTAGTTCAGTATTGGAGTTCTTGGTGCTAGGATAAGCATTGTTGTTCCCATAAGAATTAGAGGGGAACGGTCTAGGATTGCTACCAAAATTACTCCTATAAGCATTGTTGTTAAAATTGTTTCTAGAGATAAAGTTCACATCTACTTGTTCTTGAGCAATCAAAGAATTTAAAGGAACATCACGAGGATCAACAGAGGATTGCTTCGAAAGTAGAGACATGATCAAGTCAACTTTTTCATTAAGGGAGGAAATTTCCTCGACAGAGTTTACCTTCCTACCTGTTGGAGCGCGTTCGGTGTGCCATTGGGAATAGTTGGTCATCATCTCATCGAGAAGCTTCGTGCCAGCACCAAGTGTAGTTGACATAAAGGTTCCTCCCGCGGCCGAATCTAACAAGTTCCGCGAGGTAAAGTTCAAGCCTGCATAAAAAGTTTGGATAACCATCCAAGTAGTCAAACCATGAGTAGGGCAGTTCTTGATAAGAGATTTCATACGTTCCCAAGCTTAGGCAACGTGTTCATTATCCAATTGTTTAAAATTCATTATGTTACTTCTCAGTTGGATAATTTTAGCAGGTGGATAGTATTTTCCAATAAAAGCATCTTTGCACTTGTCCCATGAATCTATGCTATTTCTAGACAAAGACTGAAACCAAATTTTAGCTCCTCCTCTCAAGGAGAAAGGAAAAAGCTTAAGCTTAACAATATTACCATCTATTTCTTGGTACTTTTACATATCACAAAGTGCAACAAAGTTGTTCAAGTGTAAAGCAGCATCATCTCCAGCACCGGAGAATTGATCTTTCATAACTAGATTCAGTAAAGCAGGTTTAATTTCATATGAAGGTGCTGAAGTGGCAGGTGTAGTGATAGGTGTGCTGATAAAATCATCGTTGTTGTGACTAGTGAAGTCACACAACTTGGTGTTCTCGGTGGAACCCATAGTAGCAAGCAAGCAAGATAACTATTTTTGTGATTTTTGATAAAATATACTAAAGCAAAAACTGAAAGGTAAACTAACAAGACTAAAAGCAAAGGTAAAAGATAGTGTGCAACTCCCCTATCTTGAAGAGTGGAGTCCCCGGCAACAGCGCCAGAAAAACTCTTGCTAGGCTTCTCGCCCCTCGTTGGTTACCCCAAGTGGAAGGTGTGAGATGTAGTGTTGCAGAAGTTTTTCCCTTGGCAAAGATACCAAGGATCGAATCCCCAGAGACTCCTAGGTTCAACAAGAAGGTGTCAACTGTTATGGCGCCAGATATTAGCAATCAACGTGGACCTGCACACAGATACAAATAACTTTGCTCCCAACGAGTATAGAGAGGTTGTCAATCCCTCCGGCCTTGTAGTTCACAAAGGATTAAACGCAAGTGATAGTAATGATAGATATAATTGCAATAGTAAATAATAGCGAAAAGTAAATAGTGGATGTGATCAATGATGGTAATATGGACCGGAGTCTCATGATGTTCACTAGTGATGTCTCTCTCCCAAAAGACGATAAAACAGCTATGTGAGGTAAACGAATTACAGCTGGGCAATTGACAGGACCATGTGCGCAAACCAATGCTGATTATATTGCAAGAAAGGTTGAGGTCCAAAGCATGGGCGGTACGCCAAAGTAAGTAGACCGAAATCCATCAATATCTACTAATAATCATCCACCTTGAGATATCTATCCAGAACATCTCGCTGGTATTAAGTTGCGAGTCCCACCCATAGTGTAAACTCAATGCAACAGACAACTGCATTAAAAGAACTTTGCGTAAAGTAAACAATCCTTGCACCCGCGGGCACAAGCACCATTGTTTTCCCCCTTGTGGCAACAGCACATCCCCTAGACTCATGTTTCTATCACTCAAACTAGTCATCGAGGGGCATGAACCCACAATCAAGCATAACGTTCCCTCTTGAAGTCACTACCTATTACTTGGCCAAAGCAATAAATAACAACGGACTGTTGGGAAACGTAGTATTTTAAAAAATTTCCTACGATCACGCAAGATCTATCTACTAGATGCATAGCAACGAGAGGGGAGAGTGTGTCTACGTACCCTCGTAGACCGAAAGCGGAAGCATCAAGTGACGCGGTTGATGTAGTCGAACTTCTTCGCGATCCAACCGATCAAGCACCGAACGTACGGCACCTCCGCGTTCAGCACACGTTCAGCTTGATGACGTCCCACGAGCTCTTGATCCAGTTGAGCTTCACGGGAGAGTTTCGCCAGCACGACGGCGTGGTGACGGATATGATGTATCTACCGGCGCAGGGCTTCGCCTAAGCACTGCGACGGTATGACCGAGGTGTGTTTCTGTGGAGGGAGGCACCGCACACCGCTAGAACAATTCAACTTGTGTTTCCTAGGGTGCCCCCTGCCCCCGTATATAAAGGAGCAAGGGAGAGGCCGGCCCTAGAGGGGGCGCGCCAAGTGTGGGGAGTCCAACTAGGACTCCCAAGTCCTAGTAGGATTCCCCTTTCCTTTCCGGAGTAGGAGAGAAGGAAAGAGGTGGAGAGGGAGAAGGAAAAGGGGGTTGCACCCCTTGTCCAATTCGGACCAGAGGGGGGGCGCGCGCCTCCTTCCTTTTGGCATTTCTCCTCTATTCCCATATGGCCCAATAAGGCCCATATGCTCCGAAAAATACCCGAATCACTCGGAACCTTTCCGATGTCCGAATATAGCCGTCCAATATATCGATCTTTACGTCTCGACCATTTCGAGACTCCTCGTCATGTCACCGGTCTCATCCGGGACTCCGAACTCCTTCGGTACATCAAAACTCATAAACTCATAATACCGATCGTCATCAAACGTTAAGCGTGCGGACCCTACGGGTTCGAGAACTATGTAGACATGACCGAGACTCATCTCCGGTCAATAACCAATAGCGGAACCTGGATGCTCATATTGGCTCCTACATATTCTACGAAGATCTTTATCGGTCAAACCGCATAACAACATACGTTGTTCCTTTTGCCATTGGTATGTTACTTGCCCGAGATTCGATCGTCGGTATCTCTATACCTAGTTCAATCTCGTTACCGGCAAGTCTCTTTACTCGTTCCGTAATACATCATCTCGTGACTAACTCATTAGTCTTTTGCTTGCAAGGCTTATTATGATGTGCATTACCGAGAGGGCCCAGAGATACCTCTCCGACACTCGGAGTGACAAATCCTAGTCTTGATCTATGCCAACACCAAGAACACTTTCGGAGACACCTGTAGAGCATCTTTATGATCACCCAGTTACGTTGTGACATTTGATAGCACACAAGGTGTTCCTACGGTATTCGGGAGTTGCATAATCTCATAGTCATAGGAACATGTATAAGTCATGAAGAAAGCAATAGCAGTAAAACTAAACGATCATAGTGCTAAGCTAACGGATGGGTCTTGTCCATCACATCATTCTCCTAATGATGTGATCCCGTTGATCAAATGACAACTCATGTCTATGGTTAGGAAACATAACCATCTTTGATCAATGAGCTAGTCTAGTAGAGGCATACTAGGGACACTCTGTTTTGTCTATGTATTCACACATGTACTAAGTTTCCGGTTAATACAATTCTAGCATGAATAATAAACATTTATCATGATATAAGGAAATATAAATAACAACTTTATTATTGCCTCTAGGGCATATTTCCTTCAGTCTCCCAGTTGCACTAGAGTCAATAATCTAGCTCACATCGCCATGTGATTTAATACCGATAGTTCACATCGTTATGTGAATAACACCCATAGTTCACATCGCCATGTGACCAACACCCAAAGGGTTTACTAGAGTCAATAATCTAGTTCACATCGCTATGTGATTAATACCCAAGAGTAATAAGGTGTGATCATGTTTTGCTTGTGAGAGAAGTTTAGTCAACGGGTCTGTCACCTTCAGATCCGTATGTATTTCGCAAATTTCTATGTCTACAATGCTCTGCATAGAGCTACTCTAGCTAATTGCTCCCACTTTCAATACGCATCCAGATTGATACTTAGGGTCATCTGGATTTAGTGTCAAAGCTTGCATCGGCGTAACCCTTTACGACGAACTCTTTATCACCTCCATAATCGAGAAATATTTCCTTAGTCATCCAGTTACTAAGGATAATTTTGACCGTTGTACAGTGATCTACTCCTGGATCACTATTGTACCCCCTTGACAAACTCATGGCAAGGTACACAACATGTTTGGTACACAGCATGGCATACTTTATAGAACCTATGGCTGAGGCATAGGGAATGACTTTCATTCTCTCTATATTTTTCTGCCGTGGTCTGGCTTTGAGTCTTACTCAACTTCACACCTTACAAGTCAGGCAAGAACTCCTTCTTTGACTGATCCATTTTGAACTACTTCAAAATCTTATCAAGGTATGTACTCATCGAAAGTCTTATCAAGCATCTTGATCTATCTCTATAGATCTTGATGCCCAATATGTAAGCAGCTTCACCAAGGTCTTTCTTTGAAAAACTCCTTTCAAACACTCCTTTATGCTTTACAGAAAATTCTACATCATTTCCGATCGATAATATGTCATTCACATATACTTATCAGAAAGGTTGTAGTGCTCCCACTCACTTCTTGTAAATACAGGCTTCACCGCAAGTCTGTATAAATCTATAAGCTTTGATCAGCTTATCAAAGCGTATATTCCAACTCCGAGATGCTTGCACCAGTCCATAGATGGATCGCTGGAGCTTGCACATTTTGTTAGCACCTTTAGGATTGACAAAACCCTCTAGTTGCATCATATACAAGTCTTCTTTAATAAATCCATTAAAGAATGCAGTTTTGTTATCCATTTGCCAGATTTCATAAAATGCGGCAATTGCTAACATGATTCGGACAGACTTAAGCATCGCTACGGGTGAGAAAGTCTCATCGTAGTCAACTCCTTGAACTTATTGAAAAACTTTCGCAACAAGTCGAGCTTTGTAAACAGTAACATTACCGTCAGCGTCAGTCTTCCTCTTGAAGATCCATTTATTTTCGATGGCTTGCCGATCATCGGGCAAGTCAACCAATGTCCACACTTTGTTCTCATACATGGATCCCATCTCAGATTTCATGGCCTCAAGCCATTTTGCGGAATCTGGGCTCATCATCGCTTCCTCATAGTTCGTAGGTTCATCATGATCCAGTAACATGACTTCCAGAACCGGGTTGCCGTACCACTCTGATGCGGAACAAACTCTGGTTGATCTACGAAGTTCAGCAGAAACTTGATCTGAAGTTTCATGATCATCATCATTAGCTTCCTCACTAATTGGTGTAGGAATCACTGGAACTAGTTTCTGTGATGTTCCACTTTCCAATTCGGGAGAAGGTACAATTACCTCATCAAGTTCTACTTTCCTCCCACTCACTTCTTTCGAGAGAAACTCCTTCTCTAGAAAGGATCCACTCTTAGCAACAAAGACCTTGCCTTCGGATCTGTGATAGAAGGTGTACCCAACAGTTTCTTTTGGGTATCCTATGAAGATTTACTTCTCCGATTTGGGTTTGAGCTTATCATGTTGAAACTTTTTCACATAAGCATCGCAGTCCCAAACTTAAAGAAATGACAGCTTAGGTTTCTCGTCAAACCACAGTTCATACGGTGTCATCTCCACGGATTTAGATGGTGCCCTATTTAACGTGAATGTAGCTGTCTCTAATGCATAACCCCAAAAGAGATAGTGGTAGATCGGTAAGAGACATCATCGATCGCACCATATCTAATAAAGTACGGTTATGACGTTCAGACACACCATTACAATATGGTGTTCCAAGTAGCGTGAGTAGTGAAACTATTTCACATTGTTTTTACTGAAGGCCAAACTCGCTAACTCAAATATTTTACCTCTACGATCATATCGTAGAAACTTTTATTTTCTTGTTACGATGATTCTCCACTTCACTCTGAAATTCTTTGAACTTTTCAAATGTTTCAGACTTGTGCTTCATTAAGTAGATATACCCATATCTGCTCAAATCATCAGTGAAGGTCAGAAAATAACGATACCCGCCGCGAGCTTCAACACTCATTGGTCCACATACATCTGTATGTATGATCTCCAACAAATCTGTTGCTCGCTCCATTGTTCCAGAGAACGGAGTTTTAGTCATCTTGCCCATGAGGCATGGTTCGCAAGTACCAAGTGATTCATAATCAAGTGATTCCAAAAGTCCATCACTATGGAGTTTCTTCATGCGCTTTACACCATTATGACCTAAACGGCGGTGCCACAAATAAGTTGCACTATCATTATTAACCTTGCATCTTTGGCTTCAATATTATGAATATGTGTATCACCACGATCGAGATCCAACAAACTATTTTCATTGGGTGTATGACCATCGAAGGTTTTATTCATGTAAACAGAATAACAATTATTCTATGACTTTAAATGAATAACGGTATTGCAACAAATATGATCAAATCATATTCATGCTCAACGCAAATGCCAAATAACATTTATTTAGGTTTTACACTAATCCCGAAAGTATAGGGAGTGTGCGATGATGATCATATCAATCTTGGAACCACTTCCAACACACATCGTCACTTCACCTTTAACTAGTCTCTGTTCATTCTGCAATTCTCGTTTCGAGTTACTAATTTTAGCAACTGAACCGGTATCAAATACCCAGGGGTTGCTATGAACACTAGTAAAGTACACATCAATAATCTGTATATCAAAATATACCTTTGTTCACTTTGCCATCCTTCTTATCCGCCAAGTATCTAGGGCAGTTCCACTTCCAGTGACCATTTCCTTTGCAGTAGAAGCACTTAGTTTCAGGCTTGAGTTTTAGCTTTGGGTTTCTTCACGGGAGTGACAACTTGCTTGTCATTCTTCTTGAAGTTCCCCTTCTATCCCTTTGCTCTTTACTTGAAACAAGTGGTCTTGTTAACCATCAACACTTGATGCTTTTTCATGATTTCTACCTTCGCCGACTTCAGCATCGCGAAGAGCTCGGGAATTCCTTTCGTCATCCCTTGCATATTATAGTTCATCACGAAGTTCTACTAACTTGGTGATAGTGACTAGAGAGCTTTGTCAATTACTATCTTATCTGGAAGATTAACTCCCACTCGATTCAAGTAATTGTAGTACCCAAACAATCTGAGCACATGCTCACTGGTTGAGCTATTCTCCTCCATCTTGTAGGCAAAGTACTGTCAGAAGTCTTATACCTCTCGACACGGGCATGAGTATGAAATACTAATTTCAACTCCTGGAACATCTTATACGCTCTGTGGCGTTCAAAAACATTTTTGAAGTCCCGGTTCTAAGCCGTAAAGCATGGTGCACTTAAACTATCAAGTAGTCATCATACCGAGCTTTTGTCAAAATGTTCATAACGTCTACATCTGCTCCTGCAATAGGTCTGTCACCTAGCGGTGCATCAAGGACATAATTCTCTGTGCAGCAATGAGGATAATCCTCAGATCACGGAACAATTCCGCATCATTGCTACAAACATCTTTCAACTTAGTTTTCTCTAGGAACATATAAAAAATAAACGGGGAGCAACATCGCGAGCTATTGATCTACAACATAGATATGCTAATACTACCAGGACTAAGTTCATGATAAATTAAAGTTCAATTTAATCATATTACTTAAGAACTCCCACTTAGATAGACATCCCTCTAGTCATCTAAATGATCACGTGATCCAAATCAACTAAACCATGTCCGATCATCACGTGAGATGGAGTAGTTTCAATGGTGAACATCTTATGTTGATCATATCTACTATATGATTCACGCTCGACCTTTCGGTCTCCAGTGTTCCGAGGCCATATCTGCATATGCTAGGCTCGTCAAGTTTAACCCGAGTATTCTGCGTGTGCAAAACTGGCTTACACCCGTTGTATTTGAACGTAGAGCTTATCACACCCGATCATCACGTGGTGTCTCGGCACGACGAACTTTCGCAACGGTGCATACTCAGGGAGAACACTTGTACCTTGAAATTTTGTAAGGGATCATCTTATAATGCTACCGTCGTTCTAAGCAAAATAAGAAGCATAATAAGATAAACATCACATGCAATCAAAATATGTGACATGATATGGCCATCATCATCTTGTGCTTTTGATCTCCATCTCCAAAGCACCGTCATGATCACCTTCGTCACCGGCGCGACACATTGATCTCCATCGTAGCATCGTTGTCGTCTCGCCAACTATTGCTTCTACGACTATCGCTACCGCTTAGTGATAAAGTAAAGCAATTACATGGCGATTGCATTTCATACAATAAAGCGACAACTATATGGCTCCTGCCAGTTGCCGATAACATTACAAAACATGATCATCTCATACAAAACCGTATAACTCATCATGTCTTGACCATATCACATCACAACATGCCCTGCAAAAACAAGTTAGACGTCCTCTACTTTGTTGTTGCAAGTTTTACGTGGCTGCTACGGGCTTAGCAAGAACCGTTCTTACCTACGCATACCAAACCACAACGATGTTTCATCAAGTATGTGCTGTTTTAACCTTCACAAGGACCGGGCGTAGCCACACTTGATTCAGCTAAAGTGAGAGAGACAGACACCCGCCAGTCACCTTTAAGCAACGAGTGCTCGTAACAGTGAAACCAGTCTCGCGTAAGCGTACGCGTAATGTCGGTCCGGGCCGCTTCATCTCACAATACCGCCGAAGAAAAGTATGACATGCTGGTAAGCAGTATGACTAGTATCGCCCACAACTCATTGTGTTCTACTCGTGCATATCATCTACGCATAGACCTGGCTCATGATGCCACTGTTGGGAAACGTAGTATTTTCAAAATTTTCCTACGATCACGCAAGATCTATCTACTAGATGCATAGCAATGAGAGGGGAGAGTGTGTCTACGTACCCTCGTAGACCGAAAGCGGAAGCGTCAAGTGACGCGGTTGATGTAGTCGAACTTCTTCGCGATCCAACCGATCAAGCACCGAACGTACGGCACCTCCGCGTTCAGCACACGTTCAGCTTGATGACGTCCCACGAGCTCTTGATCCAGTTGAGCTTCACGGGAGAGTTTCGCCAGCACGACGGCGTGGTGACGGATATGATGTATCTACCGGCGCAGGGCTTCGCCTAAGCACTGCGACGGTATGACCGAGGTGTGTTTCTGTGGAGGGGGGCACCGCACACGGCTATAACAATTCAACTTGTGTTTCCTAGGGTGCCCCCTGCCCCTTATATAAAGGAGCAAGGGAGAGGCCGACCCTAGAGGGGGGGCGCCAAGTGTGGGGAGTCCTACTAGGACTCCCAAGTCCTAGTAGGATTCCCCTTTCCTTTCCGGAGTAGGAGAGAAGGAAAGAGGTGGAGAGGGAGAAGGAAAAGGGGGCTGCACCCCTTGTCCAATTCGGACCAGAGGGGGGGCACGCGCCTCCTTCTTTTTGGCCTTTCTCCTCTATTCCCGTATGGCCCAATAAGGCCCATATACTCCGAAAAATACCCGAATCACTCGGAACCTTTCCGATGTCCGAATATAGCCGTCCAATATATCGATCTTTACGTCTCGACCATTTCGAGACTCCTCGTCATGTCACCGGTCTCATCCGGGACTCCGAACTCCTTCGGTACATCAAAACTCATAAACTCATAATACCGATCGTCATCAAACGTTAAGCGTGCGGACCCTACGGGTTCGAGAACTATGTAGACATGACCGAGACTCATCTCCGGTCAATAACCAATAGCGGAACCTGGATGCTCATATTGGCTCCTACATATTCTACTAAGATCTTTATCGGTCAAACCGCATAACAACATACGTTGTTCCTTTTGCCATTGGTATGTTACTTGCCCGAGATTCGATCGTCGGTATCTCTATACCTAGTTCAATCTCGTTACCGGCAAGTCTCTTTACTCGTTCCGTAATACATCATCTCGTGACTAACTCATTAGTCTTTTGCTTGCAAGGCTTATTATGATGTGCATTACCGAGAGGGCCCAGAGATACCTCTCCGACACTCGGAGTGACAAATCCTAGTCTTGATCTATGCCAACACCACGAACACTTTCGGAGACACCTGTAGAGCATCTTTATGATCACCCAGTTACGTTGTGACATTTGATAGCACACAAGGTGTTCCTACGGTATTCGGGAGTTGCATAATCTCATAGTCATAGGAACATGTATAAGTCATGAAGAAAGCAATAGCAGTAAAACTAAACGATCATAGTGCTAAGCTAACGGATGGGTCTTGTCCATCACATCATTCTCCTAATGATGTGATCCCGTTGATCAAATGACAACTCATGTCTATGGTTAGGAAACATAACCATCTTTGATCAATGAGCTAGTCTAGTAGAGGCATACTAGGGACACTCTGTTTTGTCTATGTATTCACACATGTACTAAGTTTCCGGTTAATACAATTCTAGCATGAATAATAAACATTTATCATGATATAAGGAAATATAAATAACAACTTTATTATTGCCTCTAGGGCATATTTCCTTCACGGAGAACATGCAAGAATTACTTACGAACATAAATATAAAAGAGGTAGATCAAATATATTACTCAAGCACAATCTGAACATATTCTCATAATCCATCGGATCCCAGCAAACTCATCATAGCAACAGCATAAGGATTACATATGTGCCTCGATCATGTAGGGCAGCTCACGAGGACTAATTAGTGAAGCACAAGAACGGGAGGAGAACATCGCATAGCTACTGGTCATGGACTCATGGTCCAAGGGAGACTACTCATAACTCATTCGGGAGGCGTCCATGGTGGTGGAGAGGCTCCTGGTGATGATCCTCCCCTCCGGCAAGGTGCCGGGAAGAGTTCTCCTGGTGCTCCCGATCTTGGAAGCGGCGGCGGCGGCGGAACAGAGATGAGATCGCGAAAAGAGTTCCTCCCTCGAGGGTTTCGGGAGACGCTTTAAATATATGCCAAAGGGGGGTATCGGAGGAGCCTCGGGGGGCCCAGGCGCCCCCCCGGCGCGGCCCAAGGGGGGCGCGCCGCCAGGGCGCCTGGAGCCCTGGTGCCCCCCCCCCCCGGCTGTCCTTCGGGCGCACGGTAGTTTCTGGAACGCTGATTTTTTATATAATTTTTCTGGATTTTTCCTGGCAGTTCTCGTAACGTGAAAACCTGAAATACAAAAACAGCCGAAGACAGAAACTGGCACTGGGGTGCACTAAGTTAATAGGTTAGTCCAAATATGATCAAAAGTGTATGGAAGTGTATAAATATCATAGCAATATCACCCAAAAGAGGCATGGAGCAAGCAGAAATTATACATACGTTTTGGACGTATCACCAGCACTTGCTCCAAAACGATGCCCCCGGGAGGGAGAACGACACCGAAGGCGCCGTCATCGTTTGATCCGATAGACCCAGATCTAAGGTTTCCCCCGAAACTTCCCGGTCAGGTTGACGTGACCTGCAACGACGATGCCTCAAGAAGGGAACGACGTCCGCGACGCCGCCATCGTCTGCCAAGACCGCAGTCAGGCGTGATTTTCACCGGAAGCCACGTTGTCCCGATCTCACGGCTGGCTGGAACCGAGCGGAACCTCGCCATGAAGACGTATAGTGCTGTCGGAAAGCCGGTTGAGGACCTCCGGCCGCCCCAGCCCGACCCCATCACGCGCCGCCGGCCTACCATAGCCGAACCACGGCAGATCTGGCCGGGACGCCAGATCCACGGCCACCGCCGCCGCCCATCGCATAGCGGAGAATCCCACCGGAGGACCTCGTCAGCCCTGGGTTCGCCGGCTGCCGCCGCACAGCCAGGACGCCGTCGTGGCTGCCACGCGAAGACCCCGCATGAGGCGCCCCAGCCGCCTGATGGGAGATCCGTCGCTTCCCTCCTGCCCTAGCCCTTTAGGCGTCAGTCGCCGCCACCACCGCGACCAGTGCCGGCGGCAGCGGCGGCAGCGATCTGCCTCGCGGGAAGGCTGGGGGCGCAAGGAATTAGGTCCCCCTGGCGTCGCCCTGGGTGGCAGCGCGAGGGGGTCGCAAGAGGGTGGGGGTCGTGAGACGGAGGGGGTCGCGACGGGCTTCGGGATGGATGGAGAGAGGACATCGGGAGGATTCCGGATCTATGCTTGGCTGGGCCGGAGGTGGCCGGAGGAGGGAGATCAGCCCCTAGCGGCCGCGGTGGCTGCGCGAGTGCGAGATGGGAAGGAGATGAGGAGTGAATTGTGCAAGCTCCAAATCATAAAGGAAAGAAAGATGGCTCCCAGGGAGGATGTAGACGCTGCTAGAGGTTGTCTCCCGGTATTTAAATTCAAGTAGCTTGATCTCAGGAGGTATTAAAGGAAGATGGATCCCACGAAGGATACGCCGCTAGATTTGAGGTTGTGTCCCGGTATTTAAATTCGAGCAGCTTGATTTCAGGAGGTATTAAAGGAACGAGTAAATGGAATTGATGTTGTGTTGACTATTTATATTTAAGGAACGATCGAATTCATAAGGGATGAGCTGAACATTATAAAAGGAATTGGGGTTAGATTTCTCATTCTCTGTAGGAAGTAATCTCATATTTCTCTTTCTTTGTCGAAAGTAACCTTCTTGTGGTAAGATTTTGTTTGTTTTTCCTCGACAAAAAATACAACTATTTGGTAATATCAATTTCTTAGTTAACATAGGTAAACCATCTGCAACATGCCAAATATGTGGATTTATTTCATGTGAACCGAACTACTGGATGATTTTATTCCCTTTTTGTCAACTTAACATACGGCATCTTCGCAAATCGTTTCTGATAGCTTCAATCGAATAGTTCTCCTAGATTTTCCAGCAATTCATCTCATCCAGTAGTTTGATAGCTTTTTTGTAGACTGGAAATAATCTTATATGCTATTTATTTACTATTCCAAGAAAGCTAATTTGTGTAGCAGATTGAAAACAATTGGATGTCGATGCAATGGTCGTCTGAGATTATTAAGAGTGAGCACATGCGCATGTGTATTTCTACTGATGATAACTCGGTAATTAAAATAAGATCTCATCTTCATGACACTAACAAAGGGGTAGACGTTAGGAAGAAGAGATGACGTGACTTTTTGGAGTTCACCATCCAATCCAAGCATCATAAAAGGCAAGTCTTATACTATTCAAAGGAATGAACAAAAAATTATTAAATATTTTTTAGAGGAATTAAATTGTTTATCGGTAAAAAAGATAATTGACCAGTTAGAATCTGACCTAATAAAATCGAGCTAGATATTATTTTCAAAATGGGGTGGTGCTTTAAAAAAACTAAAATGGGGTGGTGCTGAAATAGAGAGGTGCACATTCATGAGGTCTTAAGCCATGCTTGTCAATGATGTGTAATATTGTTTTTCTCCCGTTGCAATGCATGGGCATATTTTGCTAGTTAATTACAAAAGAAATAAGTATACTTTTCACCCCTAAATCCCCTCCAATGGAGCCATAACCCCCTCAACTCGAATTTGATATAATTTCAACCCTAAACATGTCAAAACCGGATTAATCAAGCCCTAAGTGGTTTCTGCCACATCAAAACTGGTTTTACAGGTGGTTCCGGTTATTTTGACAATGACTAGGCGATGATGTGGCCAATTAGTTCCGAGGCGCAGTATGACTTGCGCACCATGCGGACGCCTGAGTTCCCCCGGCTCGCCGGGAGCGAGGGCTTATTCCCATAGTCCGGCACGGCGGGAGACATTATCGTCGCCTTGTCGTGGTGTTCGACACTGGTGCCTGAGCTGAGAGCCAGAGCTGCGACGACATGGGCCTCGGCGAGGTGTCCTCATCGTAGAAGAGCACGTGCATGGTATGGACAAGGTCCGTTGGCTCGGCGGCAGCTTCATATTGGAGACTCGGATTTCCTGGCCGTCATGGATGCCACCGTGGCTGCGGCGTGAGCTCGCGCTCTCGCTTGGCGGTGACTCCGTCGACTGCACGCGGAACAGTGTCGCCATCAACGTGTTCCCTTTGGTGACTTCCCGGCGTGCGTCGTCCCTGCGAATTGAACCACGGTGCCATCCGTGATCTGCAGCTACATGCCGAACAGACCTTCCGTACATGGCGCTGGACACACTCCAGGTATCTACTTGCATGTAGTTCACGACGGAGCCGGTGCCATGCATGCGCGCGGAACGGAGGTGGACAACCGCAGCGACTTGCTGAACATGTCGCGCGAGAAGAGCGATGTACGGCGTCACCGTGCTAGGGTAGCTCGCCTTCATAACTATGGTGGCAATCGGGACACTGGAGGAGACAGTGATGGCAAGGTACGCTAGAGGTAGCGATACAAGGGATCGTACAGAGTTATTCCCGAGTTATTACCACCTGAGCGGCACGTCACGAAAAATCGGTGCCTAATTACCAGCATATGCTGCAAAACCACTTTTGATGTGGCATGAAACCACTCAGGGCTTTGATTAATCCGGTTTTGACATGTTTAGGGTTGAAATCGTACCAAATTCGAGTTGAGGGGGTTATGGCTCCATTTGAGGGGATTTGGGGGTGAAAAGTATACTTTTTTCATTACAAAATAAAAACGAACAGAATCCAATACATCCATCAAGGGTCAAGCCCACTCCAAACATCAAAACTCAACAAGGGCAAGCCCACGCCCGTCCACAACATGTCAAACGCTGCATCAGACGCCAACAACACAAACACATACCAAGGGGAGGGCCCGCTCCACCAACATGCCGCCCTGCACCTCCGTCAGACAGTAGAAGTCGTGACTGCTATGGGAGGAGCAGACTCTCCCATAGCAGACTCGGAACTCTCCAGCAAAGGTGAAGAGGCATGCACTCCACAAGACCCAGCGCAAATTGCATTGATGACACACGCTGACGATACATCGACAGCAAGCTCGTTAGCCGCACAACACAAGGCCGGTGCCCTCAAAGGTCCTTCGACTCCAAGGATAGTTATGGTAACAGACTCCGTGGATGCATCAGAGCAGCAGTTTAAACTAAATTTCATTACTCTGTTTCACTCGTACTCCCTCCGTCCGAAAAAACTTGTCATCAAAATGGACAAAAAAACATGTATCTAGAACTAAAATACATCTAGATACATCCTCTTTTATTCATTTTGATGACAAGTATTTCCGGACGGAGGGAGTACAAAGAACCAGTGCAACAAATGAAAGGCGCCACATGTATCCATCAATGCTGTCTGTAGCCTCGCTCACCGAGCAGATCATCCATGTTAGTGCCATGTATCTAAAATGCCTTCATGTATCTTCTGTGGGATATTTGTCCAGAAAAACACTAACCCTGGGGAAAATAACAACCTACTCAGGACAAGATTTATTTTTCGTAAGGTGAGCCAATGATAGTGTTCACACCAACATTGTAACACCAATGGTGCACTTTGAACAAGCCAAACTGGGAATTACCGGAGGACGTGAACTTCAAAAAGAAAGCCATGTCACATCATTTATCACCATACATTGTCCTAACGAAATTGAGATATATATTTAACTCTCTGTTATTCAACATTTGAGTTATTTGGCACCATATGTACTTTCTGGAGAGAATGTGACCAATATTAAAATAGATGCTTCAACAGCAACATATTTTGGTGTTCTATAAAAAAAATCCATAGCGGAGCTTCCCTGGCATTTCTTTTGTTAACCCATCTTTTCTCATTCAGGATCCAAGCAGGTCTGGAGAAAACTGTTTCAAAAGTTTTGATAAATTCACGGTTGTTCACATTTTAAAATGTAATGAGGTTATGAGCAAACAGTGCAAAGTCCGATGTGTAAATGTTATAACATTTTCAAGCACACTGAGATAATTATGAGTAAATGTACAGCTCCATGTGCAACGATTTTGATAACTTCACATGTAACAATAAAATGAGAAAACAGTACAAGTTCCACATGTGGGGATGTTATTACCTCTGCAAACATGTTTCTACTCTGCAAGATCAGAGTCATCATCGGCATATTTAGGAGCTGCGTTTCTAGGCAGGAATTCTTTGTCAGGATAAGTACCTGTGAATAACTGCAAGAAAACAATGAAAGGAATTCATTAGATGAAGGACAGATGGTTGCATGTGCCTTTTCTGTGTTCACATCTCATTATGCTCGACAGAGCTAGAGACATTATCAAGTAAATGAAGAGCTAATCTCCAAACCTACATCAGACACAACGTAATTAACAAGAACTAGACGAATTCACTCCAGCACTATATAGGTATACTAGTTACTCTTTCTTCAATGCAAACACCGTAATAAAGCACTCGTTATTGACATGTACAGTTCAGTTCTGAAGCTTCCATAATGAGCCAGAATCCTGGCCTGTATCTCCTGCAAGCACAGAAATGAGAATAAAATTTATCAACACATAACGAACGCAATACCTGCTTTGTCGATTCCAGTATATCTCTGTAGTCCAGGTTTTCATCAGGCATGGGGCATGACAATACAGTACCAGATGTTCCCTGATAGTGGAAGACGGGACAATGGATGTCTTAATAAAAATACATATATGACATCTGAACAGCACATATTTTTACTAGTGTTGAAAATGATCAAATAAATGCACCTGTGTGATCTCTTGAATATACACACAACTCCAGATTAGCACTGGCTTTGTATCCTCGATGTTTTTGCTGGTTGTCTCCAAATGGCCTTCTGAATCATCTGAAGCCCGAGTACTGAAAAGAACCTCAATTGCCTTGTTTATGTGCTGCTTTCCCATAAAGGCATCAGTACAGGGAGTAGACAGATATACCATGAACCTGCAAGGTGGAGATCAGCTTGTAAGCAAAGTTACCTGCCTATATGGTGACAATTTCAAATGCAGTTGTTCCAATGTCAGATGCAGAAAAGCACTAACACTGCATACGTAACTTACATTCCAGGAGGGCATACTGCTACATTGCTGCTCAGCTGAAGTGCCCGAATAGCTGTAGCTTGCTGCTCTTCTAATGCTAAAATGAAGGAAACAAATAAGAAGCAAATCACTTATTCAAGCAATACAAACATTAACAGAGGAGAAATAACTGTCCTTACATTTTGGGGGGAAAACAACCAGAACATTTGATGAAGCCTCTTTTATGGAGCTGCTGATTATGCATACTCCCCTGGCAACTTTTCTCATCATGTTTGAGTCTGAAGCACCAGATGGCATGTCCAATGAAGGAATTTTGTATGAGGGACCAAGTATCAACTGCTGGCACAAAATATCCTGACCAGAAGCCAATCTGGTGCCTATATAACGCTTCTTTTCCTGATCAAGAGAATGTTGATTGTTGGGTCCTATTCACAGATTACAGAATTGATCGTGCAGAACCCTAACTAAAGCATGTGGCATCACTCTTAGGCAAATAAACACTGAAAATGATCGCTGATCTACTGATTCCGGGAATCGACCTAATGTGTTCAAATATATAAAATGAGTAAGTATCATTCTTATCCTGAGCGGAAAAATATATATCCCTTGCATGTACTTTGAATCAGGCTCTCCCTGACTGATTTGCTGATTGGACAAACACTTTCGCATAACCTTGGTGTGGTACAGGAGAACCTAAAGATGTCAAAAAAATGAATTTTGCAGATTGTATTATCTTTTTCCAGACTATGATCTACGAAGCACCGATACGCCAGAAACCTATGTATCGGCGTACCGAACGTCACCGATACAGCGATACGGGTATCGGCGAAGTATCCTATTTTCTGATTTAAAAAGAAAAGAAAAAACATGGATATGTCCTGTGCATCCTCTACGATACGGGGAGGGACACGGCAGCCTAGTAGAAGGCCCATGGCTAACCCTAGCATCTGCGCTCCCTCTCTTGTGTCATTTGTTCGTACGACAGGAGCTTGCACGAGCGTACCTCTGCCACTGTACAAGCCTCTCGGCTGGCCGCCGCCACGGACTGGAGTCGCTCGCCGGCGCCGCCTTTAATTGCCTCGGCTCGCCACGCCGCCGCCTCGGTTGACTCGAATCTTCTCCGGCACCGTCGCCAGTCGTGATCCATTCATGTTTTTTTCTTCTTCAATGACTCTGGGTCCCTGTTCTTGTTACGAACGGGGGTGGACAGCTTGTCTGGCTGGTTAGTTCTTGCAGATTACTGCTATACTGCTACTTCCTAGTTCCTACTGCTTGCTGATATTACTGCTTAGCATAGGTGCATACTACTGCTTGCTTCAGTATTGCTAGTTTGGAACAAGGAAGTATATATTCATTTGGCAAGCTCAAGCCAATTTGTTTAACGTTTTTCACTTTTCATGTCTATTTATCTCAAATTGACAAAGTGTAATATCATATAATGCATTTTCTGTTTTGCATACACCATGGTAAGTTGAGGACCTAGATGATCATTTAGGACTTGAAAAGATGCATGGAGGAAATCAGGCAACCAATGGGCCAGTATTTTGATCTCATCTCACACATTCTATCATGTTTTGTCTTTATTAATTGTCATTTTATATATTATTATTTATATATACTTGCCGTATCGCCGTATTGCAGTTTCTAGAAATTGCCGTATCGCCGTACTCATATCGCCGTATCCGTGTCGCCGTATCGGTGCTTCGTAGACTATGATAGTACACGAGAACCTAATTATGGTAACACTCCATCTGATCCCTCTTGAAGCAGCAGCAGCAGGTAGTTGCCAATTCTCTCTACTCTATCTTTGCTGGATCAAGTGGGTGTCATAGAATCCTATGCCGATTTGCAATTTGTTGGTACATATTTGAAGATGACAGTAAAATCTATAACGAAAATATATAAAAACTGAGCAACAAAAAGGAAAGGTTATATTGTACAATTGACTATCAGACGGACAAACATTGGCACGAACACGACCAGCATAGAGCTTAAATTTTATCATACCTGGTCCACAAGAAGGGCCGTGACTGGCATCCGCAACACCTGATTGACAGAAGAGAGATATACCAGAGTCAAGTATCAAGAGAGTCACAAAAAAAGACAATACTTTACAGGATAATTGGCCATGTTCTTGTTTAAAAGGGCAGGTCATTCCAGTAGAGAGGTGCTAAACCCTTGGCCTACCACATCATCACTACGTTACAGTTAGGTTGCAATAGAGGCTTACAAATCATGGGGCCAGAAAGATGATATAGCTGCATGATTATCATTAAGCCAAAGCAACAGGGTAAAACCAAAGGGCAGCATATACCATATCATCACGTTCCAGTAGTATATGTACGATTCATCAGAAAGAAAAATAACATAGCTGAGAATAGCATCGTACATATAGGGCACCCTTTACAGCAGCAAAGCGACAGAAAGCTTGCGGTAGCTCGCCATGCCCATACATAGGATAAATGAAAGCACCTTGGGCATTAGTAAACCTGTTACAGAAAAAATGAGCACATTTAGAAAATTTAGACCACAGCAATTCACATATAAAATCACCACATGTTACAATATCTCTAAAGCTACACAAAACTGAACAGATTACTCAACAAAGATATATACATCATAGAAGATATGTCTTCTCAAAAGAGGACCAAAAAAAGGTTCAAGCGAGCAAAGTGACCTCCCAATGGATGAGGAATAAAGAGCTAGGGTCTTGATTCCATCTCTCGTTCTTAGCAATTTCGCGCATGAGTCTGCGGCGTCTTGATCATAATCTGCCATGGCAATAGCATATAGCACAACCCTATAAATAAGACACAGAAGCCTACATCAGTCAAATTGCTATTAAAAATAGAATACGCCATAACACTTGAGCATGCTCTTACGCTCTAATCTTGGGTTGAAGCTGCTGTTTCTTGAGGAATTCGATGAAGGGGAGGTCCAAGTCCTCCTCGGATATCTTACCAGAGGCTTCGCCCTCCCCGTCCTTATCGGCAGAAGACGATGCGGCAATGTGTGACTGGACAAGCTTGAAGAATCTGAACAAGAGGGTCTTCTCCTTAAGATTATCCCTAAGATTAAGCTTCTCCTTAGACCGATGTGTGCTGTCCATGAAGATGGCCTGCCTAGAGTCTGGAACCGGGCAAAGCGCACCATCCCAGTAGATGAGGCTGCCCCCTTCCACACTCTTGAACTCCACATGGTGGCTTCCTCCTGACCTCAGAAGAAGGTCCACGGCCTCGTCGGCGCAGTACAACACCCTGGGACCCACCAGGTCGACCGTGAAGCGCCTGGACGGTTCGGGAACCGTCCCCGAGGTCTCAACCTCCGAGTACAGACTGCGGCGCTCGAGATCGACGGCGGTGTATGCAGCGGTGGCGGCGGAGGAGGCTGCGGTTGAGGAGGACGGGCAGGGGGTGGAGGAGTCGGCGGAGAGGAAGGAGGGGACGGAAGGGAGCGGGATGGAGGAGTAGAAGGAACCGTAGAAGGGGTCGGGGTCGACGTGGAGGACGGTCTTCCCGGCTGCCGCGCAGGCAGCGGCGAGGATGGACTCCGGGAGGCCGGTGCCGCAGAGGACCACGTCGAAAGAAGTTGGGTCGATGGTTGGGTAGTCGTCCAGGGAACCGCCGGCGGAGGCGTCAGCCATGTTCAGCGGCGAATCTCGAAATCAGATGGAGACGGAAAATTCACGAGATCTGGTGCGTGGAAGAAAGCAAGCGCGTCCACCTGCGCATTCACGCAAACACGTTGGAGGCACAGCTCAGTGGCAAGACCATACTTGTTTCCAGCTCGCGGCAAGCCGGCAAGGCACCCTGCTGCTGCCAGCCGCACTACAAACTGTGGGAGGGGCGCGAGAGCGAGAAGACCGTACGGAGTCTGTTGGTTTGGGAAGACGAGAGAGAGATCGCCACGAGTTCGATTTGGGTTTTGGGAGGAGGGCGACGGGATGCTTTTTTATTCCCGGTAATGCTAAGCCGGCAAAGGTTCTCTAGAAAGAAACTCACAGCGAACGCCTCGCAGCTGTCTGATCAAAGATCAAATGATGGCAGTTTTCCAAAAGAAAATGTCTTCTCTACGAGAATTGACATGCCAGCTTGAAGAAATTGTCGTCCATCTAGAATTTAAAATGTCATGAAAAAAGGATCTTCATGTATCTATCTCCTTATTGTTTATTGTTTCGCTAGATGACCCGTTGCGCCATTTGCGCAAAGACCAATTGCAGCCACGAAGTAAAGCAATGATGAGCCCAGATCTGCCGTGGGTTGTGGCCTGCTTTTGTTCGTATTCCCGAGACAACATGATGCATGCTTGGGCTTAACACAGTTCTTTCATCGGTTTTTACCTGCACGTACCCCACATCAAGCTACACTCGGGGTTTGTTATCTACGCAATCCAGACCTTACTATAGACATCAAAAAAAAAAAATTGGCTAGCTTTTTGGTTGCATTTGTTTTTTTTCCTTCGTTGATCATTGGGCGTCATGATGACGACAACAGTGTGGACTCGGTATATCTGAAACAATGTATCCCTGCTTGGCTATGGTATCCACGAAAGAAAAGTGCGTAGGACATACAAACACCCGCGCTCGTTGTTCGTGCCGAAGTTCTCTTTCGCGCAACTATGGTCGACTACAAGGTCTTCTGTTTGGCCAAAGGCCTAATCTCCTTTGCTAGTTGGACATGCCTTGGTCAATCGTGTCGGGTTCGCACCATATGTCCTTTAGCATGATCGTTAATACAGGTCCAGGACCTTATTGCATGTGAGGGTCCTTTTATTTTCTAAGTCGGGTATATTTTCTTCCGGCCTTTCACCTCTGCGGGCTGGCTGACGCTCCCGTCTGGCATGTACGCTGCACGTGCTCGTTGATTATTCTCTTCCCGGTCCGTTAATCATCTGGTTGTTTTGCCTGCTTTCATTCTGCTCAGGAGGGTCGGTTGGCGTCTATGTTGCACGTGCTCAGTTATTACGCTCTTCCCTGGCCAGGGTCATCATGTTCCGCTGCAGATGCAAGTCCAGAGCTCAGCTCGTGTCACGAGAGGAAGAGAGGAAACGATGGTTGTTTGAATTGGGGTGTTGGTAGATGAACGGCCACCAATAACACTACACACGGGCAAAAACAACGAGCTTTCAAGGAACCACGCTGCGCGCCCTCATCTAATGGCGAGTGTTGGCGCCGGCGCGCCAGCCCAAATTTGGGTCGGTCGGTTGCTTGCTGCATGATCTGTTGTTCCTTCTTCAGCCTCCTCTCGCACATCTCTTGAGAGAAAAAAGATTCATCTCCCCGTCATGCTGATCCCATTGCAAGTTCCAACCAAGAGAAATTGTCGGTTGCAGCAAAATCGACATCTGGTTCCGGCAAAAATCATGATATGATGGTAGCAAATTTTGAGGCTAGTTCCAGCAAAAATAAAAAAATGATGGAAGCAAAAATGCGAAAACTTGGGAAATGATCCAACAACGAAACACCGGAGGTAGCAAAAAATGAAGTGGTTCCAGGAAAACAAAACACCATTGGAAACAAAATTGAAAAAATTGGACGTTTGTTCCAGCAAAAGCTAAAATGTCTGATTGTAGCAAAACATGGATATGGTTCCAGCAAACTAGAACGCCGATCGTAGCAAAAATTGGCGTTGGTTACAGCAAAATAACATAGATCATTCATATGCATTCATCATTTGAGCATTTTTGAAGTTGAGTTTATTTAAAAATTGATCCAGAAACTTTAAGCATCTCAAGGACCCAAGTGAGAGAGTTGGAAGTTTTCCCAAAGAGAACACACTATTTTATTATTTTATCAGTGGGGTTGGATCAAATATTATTTTTGCCAATTTTCATTCTCAATATTTTAAAATAACTGAGAAAAGATAATATGACTTCTTCAAAAATAGAATAACAATATTGGAGTTTGAATTTTGAGTAAAAATAATTTTTTATTGGATTTTCATTTGCAATTTATTATTTTAAAATTGCATTAAAAAGTTATTTTATTTTATTTTAGGCATTTTGAGTTCGAAAAAATGTTCACTTGGTCCCAAATATTATGAGGGGACGAGGAAAATTGTTTCTGATTTTTTTTTAGGATTTTTTTTATATTTTATTTGAATTTTTCTGTTCGGGCAAATTTAAAAAAATTCGAACCGACCGGGCCGAAGCCGAGCCGCCGCGCCACCGCCTAGGGCTGGACGAAAAGCTCGTTACTCGCGAGTTTAACGAGCACTCGGAAGCTTGACTCGTTAAGGCTCGTGCTCGTTAGTTAGTGAGCCGAGCTGAACAACAATTTTAGCTCGTTAAGATAAATGAGCTTAACGAGCTAGCTCGCGAGTATGGCGAGTAGCTCATTTGGCTCGTTTATTTGTATACCACTAATTTTTTTGTTTTATCACAGGCCCACAGCCCACCCCACCTCCTCAGCTCCTGGCCATCGTGGGAATCTCTGAATCTGGTCAGTCACGGCGCACGGGCGGCCTACTTACGAAGAGACCAGAGGAGGAGCCGAGGAGACTACAAAGAGCAGAGCACTACAGAGAGATGGGAAAAGGCGAAAAGCAGCAGGGCGGTGGCTAGGTTTAGGTATTTGACCACGGCGTGGCGGCGCGGCTCTCCTTCCTTCTCTTCTCCGGCGGCCGCCAGCGACTACTTTGGCCCGCCTCGGCCATCTCCATCCGCGTCCCCATGGAACGACGCGAGCGACCATCGGCTGCTGTTGGCACTCCAAGCATGGAGTCTAAGATCCGAAAGAAGGTTGTGAGGAAGAGGACTTTAGCCTCCGATTCAGCATCACGGGAGTCTCCTTCGACGGCAGCAAAGCCTTCTCGTCCTCGGCAGCAAGCGCAAGGAGAAAGGCACCCAAGAGCAGAGGAGGCGACATCACCTACATGCTCTGACGCCGATGCCGTTGGTGTTGGATTAGGACAGGTGAGATTGTTTATCTCACACTCTTATTTTTATTTTTTATTACATTCCAGTTCATATTAGCATATTCTTTGGATCTTTGAAGCCCTAATTAGTACTTGCGAAACTGGTGAAATACCAGTGTAGATTGTTGTTAATTGATTGTATAAATACCTCTGTAGTTAGGTGAAATACTTCATCACACACACACTGTACACATGCACCAGATTAAGATTAGTCGTGCACTCGTGCTGAAGTACCATTGCTGAATGTTTGTGGGAATCTTATAATTTCATTCCCTAATTTTGTACAGGTTCTAAGTTCTGACTTCTATTTTATATGGTAAAAATTACTACTTCAATGCGAAACAAGTCTAGTAAGTAAATGTCCTGACTTCTATTTTGTACAGGTTATTAGTATCACTTACTACTTAATGCACCAGGAAGATGTGTTTCTGTTCATTGATACAATTTTGCGCATTGCAATTAATTATGTAGCGATACTTACTAATTTTGCACATTGCAATTAATATTTAGCTTGTAAAAATCCGAATCATGCTATTTCATTTTCCATAGGAAGATGACGGCGATGAAGATGAATGGGTAGAGGTTCATGAAGGTTATGAGGAGGTTGACGAGGCAGAGGCATATGATATGGATGATGATATGTCAGAGCCTTCTCTTGGATCAGGAGACAATCGCAATGACACAGAAGTTGAGGTCAGTGGCAAAGAGAGGGCAAAGAAAGGAGGGAAAAGGAAAAAGGCAGGAGTGGATGGAACTAAGGTGAAGGTGAAGAAAACAAGACTTAAACGTGCAGAATGTTGGCAACATTTCAAGGAGGTCAAGGCTGTAAGTAAGAGGACGCCATGGGCGGTTGTCACGAAGGCAAAGTGTTTGCATTGTGCTCAATTGTCTGCTTATAATCCTGGGGGGTCAACCACTAGCCTCAATAGGCATAGCGATGTTTGTTCAGTCTATCTAAACAAGAAGGGAAGACAACTAAATCAAGGTACAATCAACTTCGATCCTGAAAAGCCAGGTGCATCTCTCATAGTAAACCATGAATACAATCATGCAGAAGTCGTTAAGATCATAGCAAAGATGATAATTGTGCATGATTATCCCTTTAGGATGGTAGAGCATGCTTGGTTCAATATCCTCATGAAGTATGTGAATGTGTCCTACAAGTTCATTGGTAGGAAGAAAATTAGGGCTGAATGCATGAAGGTGTATCTTTCCGAGAAAGAAATCCTTAAAAAGCAACTAAAGTTTGTTCAAAGCATTAGTTTGACATGTGATCTATGGACTTCAAACCAAACTCTCTCATACCTAGCTGTGGTTGCTCACTACATAGATGATGATTGGATCATGCAATGTCGTGTTTTAAACTTCATAGAGCTAGATCCACCTCACTCGGGTAGTGTCATAGCTCAAGCAGTTTTTGAGTGCTGCCAAGAATGGAAAATAGAAGATAAGATCATGACAATCACAATGGATAATGCTTCCTCAAATGATAATGCCGCTAAGAGATTGATGGATAAGATCATTGCTAGGAAATCAGCTAAATTTATTCCTAAGTACTTCCATGTTCGCTGCTGTGCGCACATTGTCAATTTGATAGTGAATGATGGCATTGCTCTGTTGCAAACTTTGATCAATAAGCTTAGGGATACTATCAAGTATTTGAAAAAATCTCCAACACGCATGTACAAATTGTTGATGGTTTGCAAGTCTCTGAATATGGAAATTGGGAGAGGTTTATGCCTGGATGTTGCTACTAGATGGAATTCTACATGCAGAATGGTAGAGGCTTGCACTGTGTATAGGGCTGCTTTCAAAGAGTATGCAGAGGTAGATGCCACCTACAAATGGCAGCCTGAAGATGAAGAGTGGGCATTATATGAGAAGATTCTACCCATCTTGAAATCGTTTGCCGAGGTAACAACTGTACTATCAGGATCTAACTATCCTACTGCCAACATTTTTTATCCATATATCATGAATGTTAAGATTGCTATCGTAGAACATGCCATGGGTTTGAATGCAAACTTGAAAAAGATGGGAGAAGCAATGCTTGATAAGTTTGATAAATATTGGGATAGCAATAGTGAAGGCGAGGGAAATGAAAACGGTGGGAAAAACAAAACAAAAGGAAAAGAACAATGTCATGGTCATTGCCACCATTCTTGATCCTAGGTTTAAGATGAAACTTGTTGATTACTGTTTTAAGAAAATGTATGGTAAAGAGAAGGGTAGTAGTGAGGCCGAGGAAATCAAATCTGAATTCTTCGATCTTTATGCTACTTATGAGATGGAAAATCGCAAGAATGAGGCTGGCAACAATAATGAACAGAGTTCTGTATCTAGTAGACAAACAAGTACATCTATGTCCTCATTGTCAAGTGGGTTTCAGTCCTTCCTAGAGGAGACAAATTCAGAGCCATCTAAGTCTGAATTCACAAGTTACCTTGAAGAAAAAACCCATCCAATTCTAGATCCAAATTTCAAGGTAGTTGATTGGTGGAGGTTGAATGCTCATAGATATCCTATCATGGCAAAGATGGCAAAAAAGTTCTTGACTATACCAGCAACTAGTGTCTCATCAGAGTCAACATTCTCTACGAGCGGCAGAATTCTCGATGGCTACCGTAGCTCTCTCAGCCCAAACATGGTTGAGGCACTTGTGTGTGCTTCTAGCTACATTAAAGGATCAAAAGAACACCAACTTAAGACAACAATTGCAGTGGTAATATTTCTTGTTCTCTACTGTGTAGTATCTTCTTGTAACCTCAGACTCTTGCTAGATGTTTACTCAAATTGCATATTTGCACTTACCTTTGTAGGAAGAAGGTAATGATGACGATGTCGAGTTCATTCCATTTCCTGAAGATACGACAGAAAGCAACTAGTAGGCCTCCTATATTTTTATTGAGTGTGATTGTATTGTTGTAGCATTGTACTATTTTTTTGGTTTGATTGAATAATAACTTGTGAATTTCTCTATGTCTATGTAGGAAGATGAAATTGATGAACTGATGAGCAACTTATGCGAGGAGCAGGAGCTACTTTGCATTTGCTCAGCTAGAAGCTACCATTTTATTCCGGTCATTGTTAGTTATGTAAGACCTTATGTTGATGAAGTGTCGTGCTGGAGTGGCGAAGTAGTTAATATAATATGTATTGCTAGTCTGTTGATCGAACTTGATCCAATGTTGAGCGCCTAAGCCATGTTCTGCTTTGTCTTTTGAAGTCCTGGACTTGTCTTTGTTAATGGCCCTACTTATTATTGTTGTTCACCTAGTGACTGTGCATTGAGTATGAAGTTTGAACCATAATGGTGTATGAAGTATGGCCCTGCTTATTGTTGTTGTTCAACTGTTCTTTAATTGTGTCATTGTGTGTTGCTGCTATTTGTTGGTTGTCGCTAGGCCCTGCTTATTGTTGTTGTTCAACTATTCTTTAATGGCCCTTTGTTGCATTATGTGCTACTATTTGGAAAAAATAAATTTAGCAAAGGTTGATGCATTACTTGCTAGATTATGTACTGTTTACAACTGTAACGAGCACTCGTGAGCGCTCACGAGCTTAACGAGTATTTAACGAACTGAGCCGATCAAGAGTTTGAGCTCGTTACAGTTAACGAGCTTAACGATCATGAGCTTAACGATCGCGAGCTTAACGATCACGAGCTTAACGAGTCGAGTAGCTCGTTGGTCCAGCCCTAGCTGCAACGTATCATGCTGCAGAGTTTCCAGACGAAGAATAAGGTGCGATAGGTTGTTGTCATGCACTCGATGTTTGCCGTGGAGTTGGATGGACTCAACTACTCTTCATAGCTTCCGCAGTTTATTTTATTATATGGCTGTGACGCCCCCGATTTGATCGTACACTAATCATGCACGCAAATGTGTACGACCAAGATCAAGGACTCACTAGAAGATATCACAACACAACTCTAGACAAAATTAAATAATACAAGATTCATATTACAAGCCAGGGCCCTCGTGGGCTCGAATACATAAGCTCGAAAACACAAGAGTCGGCGGAAGCAATAATATCTTAGTACAGACATAAGTTAAACAAGATTGCCTTAAGAAGGCTAGCACAAAACATCAATGATCGAAAAGGCAAGGCCTCCTGCCTGGGACCTCCTAACTACTCCTGGTCGTCAGCTGTCTCCACCTAGTAGTAGGCTCCGTCGGGGTAGTAGCAGTCATCAAGTGTGGCATCTAGCTCCTGGACTCCACCATCTGGTTGCATCAACCAGAAGAAGAAAGAAGGGGGACAAGGGGGAGCAAAGCAACCGTGAGTACTCATCCAAAGTACTCGCAAGCAAGGATCTACACTACATATGCATCGGTATCAATGAAAAGGGGAGTATTTGTGGACTAAGCTGCAGAATGCCAGAATAAGAGGGGGAGAAGCTAGCCCTATCGAAGACTAGCATCTTTTGGGAACCACCGTCTTGCAGCAACAAGGGGGAGTAGAGTAGTATATCATAAGTCATATTTATGTTGTTGTTCCAACGCTCCGGGATCCTTTCTCGACTCCCGAAGCAACATATCCAAACAATGCCTCAGCATCCAGTTCTAGTTGTAGCGATCGGGATACAACTCCAAGTGTCCGTTACCGTAGGACAGGCTATCGATAGATGTTTTCTTCCCTGCAGGGGTGCACCAACTTACCCATCACGCTTGCTTAACTCCGGCCGGACACACCATCAGGTCATGCCCGCCCTCAGCCAAACAATATGCCACAACCCGACCTAGACTTAATAGAGAGGTCATGCACGCCGGACTAAACCCTATGCCCCCAGGGGTCATGGGCCAATTGCCCCGGGAACTCCTGCACGTTGCGTACGTGGCCGGTGAGCAGACCTAGCAACCTCCTTTAAAAAGGTAGGAGCCTAACCAGTCCAACCCGACGCGCGCCGCTCAGTCGCAATGACGTCAGTTAAGCTTCGGCTGATGCATACGACGCAGAACGCCCATACTATGCCCACGTGATGGTTAGTGCTATCAGGCCAGAGGCCCCTTGGATCAAATATCCAAACCGTTTAGTGTCTTGGGAATGCGTGGTAACGAGCAGAGACTCACGATATCTGACCCCATCGCCCCGTCTCGAGGACTTGCGGCAAGGGGGAGTGCCCGGCCACGCCTCGTATTTATCTCGCGCGCACCTTCCAGGTCAACCCGACTACACACCACTCGCAATTAAGCTCGCGCGGGTACCCCTCAGGGTCGACCCGTCTTTAGTAACCAGGTTCAGTGTAAAGTCATGGTAACCACAGTAAGTGTGTGTCTGACACCAAAGGAAAACCTGAGGAAATCACCCTCGATGGAATTCCACCTGATGTTTATCGTCAACGTGAACGAAAGAGGAGTCACCCTCGAGGTCCACTCTTGAGGAGTTGCATGACAGTGTCGTTATCGGGAGTGGAGAAAGAGGAATCACCCTCGATGACCACACCCGATGAACTAACCTACAAGGTTAACATCAGAAGTGTTGATGAGGTCTCACCCTCGGCACTTGATAGTAACCCAGTAGTGTCGAGCAACTAAGGGGAAAGTGATGTGCGGTGCCGGGTCCTGGTCTTCGATTCCGTTGATCGGGTCTTCTGATAATTCAGCGGGGCAGTCGGGACAAGGTAGGGGGTCACTGGTGGATCTCTAACTAGCCTATACTAAGCAGTTTAGTATAAACATGTAAGGTATGAAAGCAGTATCAACAACAGGCTATGCATCAGAATAGGATCATACAAAAAGCAGTAGAAGTTCTAATGCAAGCATAAGAGAGAAGTGAATGGGCAATATCGAAATGATCAAAGGGGGTTGGCTTTCCTGGTTGCTCAGACGATAAGAAGGGGTCGTCGTCGACGTAGTCGATCACCGAGGTAGCATCAGTCTCGCGGTCTACCGGAGAGAAGAGGGGGAAGAAACAATAAATACAAAGCATACAGATGCAACAAAGCAGCACGACAAGTCAACACGCAGTGCTAGGGTGTTCTAACGCGGTGCTACACGGTACTGGCGAAGAGGGATAACATCCGGGAAAGTATCCCCGGTGTTTTGTGTTTCAGACAGATGAATCGGAGAGGGAAAGTTGCATGTTCGCTATGATAGGGATGTGTGGTGGACAAACGGACCGCGTAATCGGATTCGTCTTGACATTCTGAGCGATTTTCATATATAAAAGATTTTCATCCGAGTTACAAATTATTTTATATGATTTTCTTAAGTTTTAAACATTTTCTGGAATTTATTTAATTAATTTAAAACTAACATTATCCAGAATAGTGTCTGATGATGTTAGTATGATGTGAGTGTGATGTCATTAGTCAACATAGTCTGTTGACCCGTCAAACAGGGCAGTGTGGCCCGCGTGTAAGTGACACATCGACCTAAACCAAAATCTAACAGACTAATTAAGGGGAGGGGCCCACTGTCATGGAAACATTAGTGTAATTAGTCCGATTAATTACTTTAATTAATTAATCATAATTATTATTATTATTTTACATTTTTTTAAACTAGGGGATGGGCCCAGTGGTCAGTGGCCCACTGGGGGCCTTAGCGGGCGGGTGAAGCGGGGTGCCGTGGGCGCCCGCCCGAACGAGAATCGCGAGGGGAACGCGCCGGGGCGCTGGCCGCCGGCGAGGTAGGGGAAGGGCCGGCCAGCGCCGGGGCCGGGCCGGCCACTCGATAGGGGAGGGACGAGCGGGCGCGGCTAGCGCGTCCACGCGCCGGCAGCCGCGGCCGAGGCCGCACGGCGCGCGACGGTGGTGGCCACCTGGGCCGCGACAGGGGCGGCGAGCGGGCGCGGCCTTGGTGTCGCGGCGAGGAGGGGACGAGCAGCGGCGGTTGGAGGTGCGAGGCGGCGACGGGGGAAGCTGCGGCGGCGGTGGAAGTGCGCGAGGAGTGGCGGGGTGTAGCAGGCGAGGCGAGCGCGACCAGGGCCTGCGGCGGGCAGCAGGCACAGCGGAGCATCGGGAGGAAGGAGGCAGCAGCGGCCAGCGGCGCGGAGCGACTCCCATCGGCAAGGGCGGCTGTGGCACGGCGGCCACGAACGGTGAGCCACGATGGTATGCAGGAGGAGCAGGATGGGGCGGCCAGAGGCGGGGCGCAGCCACGGGAGGGGGCAGGAGGGCACGACCCGTACGTGAAGTGGCCTTGGGCCATCGCTGGGCGGATGCATGCTCGACTTAGCCACGGTCGAGCGTGGCCAGAGGAGGTGGAGGGCCATGGCCAGTGTGGTGCGCCGACTGGCCGAGGTGGGAGCAAGCGAGGCTCATGGCCAGGGCACACACTGGGTGGCCAGGGTGCCGGCGTGACTGTACGCAGAGAGCAATAGTTCGTGCGCGTACATGGAGCTCCGGCCACGGTGAGCGACGGCGTGTGGGGAACGGCATCTACGGTGATGGACTCAATTCGGAAACCAGGGGAGCTGGGAGAGGAGCTCACCGCGGAGCTGTAGGCGTGTTCGGGGAAGGCCGGGGTGGTCGGAGCAGAGTAGTTGGGGGGTGGCGCGCCGACGACCGAAGAGAAAGGAGCGGTCGATCCCGATGATGTAGAGGCGCCCGGCTCGAGCCATTCGGTGTAGTCGAAGTAGAGGAGCGAGGAGGAGCTCGTGGACATGCCGGGACGGTGCAGCCTGGCGAGTGGCCGCGGGATCGACACGGTGACGGCGATGGAAGCGCTCGTCGTCGAACAGAGGAGGAGATCGAGCGAGAGGAGAGCGAGTGTGGCCTAGGGTTTGTGCAAGGGGAGTGCTCGGGGTTAGGTAGGACGATGGGAGGGGTCGGATGGCCGCCACGCAAATGGCCGCGATCGGCGGATGGCCACCACGGCCATGCTACCTCCCCTCTGTACAGTACAGAGGTAGGGGAGAGGCTTGTAGTGGGCTTGGGCTGCACTGCTCATACGGGCCAAAGTGCACAGGAACACTTTCTCACATTATTTTTCTATCTAACATTTTGTCTCAACTTTCTATTTATTTTGGCACTAAATGATATTAGTTCTACAAGATACTGCTCCTATAATTCAAATACAACATTTTGGATGCTACACACAAGGTTCCATTTTATCTTGGAAGGTTTATACATTTGTTTAAATGAAAAGGTCATTTTATTTTTGCGTTAGACCACTTATTAAATTCCTAGGAATTTATATGTGAGTCCAACGAAGTTGGTTTCAGCATGAAGACGGTCAGGGGAACTTATAGAATTATTCAAACAATTTAGTTTTACTTCTTGAAGAAATAATTATTTCGACTTTATTTTAAGTTTTAAAATGGCTTTGATTTTACCAAGTTGAAATTTGGCTTAGCTAATTATGGTGTCACGGCACGATTAGCATGGGTTTACTGTAGCTTGACATGAGGGGTGTTACAAATCTCCTCCACTACAAGAAATCTCGTCCCGAGATTTAAGTGGGGAAGTAAGGGTAACTTCGGGAGAACTGACCCTTATAGGGTTAATTATCTGGTGAACTAATCAGTGAATGAGGCAGAAGTATCTCTCGAGTTGAAACTTAAAAAGATATCGAGAGTAAAGTGAGAATGTATCATGAGAAGTTCCAAACGGATAGGCAACCATTCGATGCCTGAAACAACGTGCGAAAAGGGTCCAGAGCAACGAGAATACGTATTGCGTTTGATACCAGAATAGATCATCAGGAAGGTGGCTCGCGAATTAAACACAAAGCCAAGCGTGAGGAATAACCCTCCGAAACGGGGGGGGGGGGTACACGAGACTCAGGTTTTGATCCTGTGGAACTGTGGGTTATGGGCCCACTATGTGGGTTAAAGTAGGAAGGGCGGTGACGTCTTGCACGATCTCGTAAGCAAGGTATGTCAGAGGATAGCAAGTCAGTTATGTTGACAACAACATCGATACCAAGGGCGAGTGATGAAGAGAACCATTTTCTTGCTCGTTGAACGAGGCGGACCAATAGGCAAGTTCTCATCCATCAGTGGTTACTGGAATGTTATCAACAATAGTAACAGGGTCTTACTGATAGAGGGTATGCCAAGGTGTTGCATAAGTAGAGAATTATTACTGCTTAGATTATATAGACGACAAGGAAGGTTAAACAAACCAATGGAAAGGAAAATGTGATTATACCCAAGTATAAGGAGTATATCTTTCACAAGAATAAGCAGAGCAGGATATACCTGATAGAACAACACATAGATATGCAAGAAAGTCGTTGATGCTAACACAATTCATCAAGGGGAAAGGTGGTATTTCTCATCATGAATTCGATTCACAACTTGGAAGAAGGCAAATCATTGTTGATGCTGATCACGACCCATTTGTCGAGAGATTTCATTAAGATGTAATCGATTGCGATGCCATCAAGTCAAATGAATGATGAAGCGAAAGGTTATTAAAACCACTAGTACAATACAAACTTGAAATCAAGCTTGCTGTTCAAGGCGAAATGATATGCCGGGGAAGATCACCGTAAGCTTAGCTCATCGTCAAAAGTTGTGCTCCGGTATTAAGGACCAGGTAGCACAGTTAAAATTAGCATGATAATGATGTAGCCGATCAGGCTAGGAATGACGTGATGGAGTATTAAATTTCTCGACAACACAGTACTGGGGGTACTGAACCTCAGTGTTGATTCAATTCACAAATCGGTGTTCTTGGTTGAGGACAACCCAGAACCTGTGGCGTGACTAAGACGGGGAAAGGAACTACTTCATCGGAAATTCATAAGATGAAGTGCAATGGGTTGATATCCTCGAGATACCAGGGGGTAGTACTCGAAGGATGGAGATAGAGGTTGGGCAGGAGTACTGATCTGCAGAAGGCAAGTACTTTAACTTGTTCGAGAAATAGTATCAAAGGAGAACAATCATGGTCGGATCCACGGTTGCGAAGGCCAGATCCCCGATATAAGATGAATTTATATCAAGGGGATAACTAATTTTAAGAGAAGCATTAATGATAAGATCTACACCTTGTCCATGGGCATGAACACAGAGTTCAAGGTTGACTCCCACTTCTTCAATGCATAACCTTCCATTCACTTCTCGCTTTCGATGAAGTTGTAGTGCTGAAATTATATCTGACATAACAACAGTAGTGTATGCCCCGTAGTAGTTTCTGGGTTCATATAGATTAGGGAAGGCATAGATTCAACCCATCGGGGCATCTTAGACACATATTATGCAAACTTCGGAGCAAAAATACAGCTTGAAAGCAGAGCATGGTTGCGATAGCAGATGATATAATTTACTCAAGGCATTATATTTCATGGCGAAACTCACAAGGTGTTTGAATATAAAGGACGCTGTCAGATAAAATCCAACAAAGGATCCGGTGGTCTACAAGGGATCTGATGTGAGCATCGGAACTCCACCAGAAGAAGAAAGAATACAAGGATACCAGTTTATAGAAACAACTGACTGATTTAAAACTCAAATGCAAAAGGAATTATGATTTCCAAATCAAGGGATCGAAAGCAAACGCTCTGATTAAGGATGGGTAAGCTGAAATGACTTAGGGGTACAATCGGCGGCAATTTGATTGGTCAAGAATCAGCTCATGTTCAATATGACGGCCGAGTCGGAAGGATGAATTCTAGGATCGAGGGTATCGAGCATTCGCAACATGTTGAATCAACGAACTCAAAATGATAATGACAAAGGATGTCAATAAACTTTGCTAGACATATGGAAGTAACCATAATGTAAGCAGGTAGAACTTTCCATAGCAATAGGTTGCTGAGGATTTTGGAAGATTGAATAGCGTTTCGAAGACCTTTGAGAAACACATGAACAACTGGGGATGAACGAATCCCTAGTGAGTGTGAGGAATTATGCATACATGTATTCATGTGATAAAGGAGCTGCGCGGGCACAAAGGATTCTCGGAATATCCGAAGTATTTCAGGGTAACTTGTAATAACAAGATCAATTGAATGAAGGTATAGACAACAAGTGTATGCAGCTATCCTTAGGGATTTATCGATGTTATGGAATTGCAATGGCGAAGGGCACAAGGGTCTCGAAAAAACATCGAATATTATCTCCAGAATCTTCTGATGAAGCAGGCCACCATCTTGACTGAAGGGGCTCTCCGGAAGGAAGTATTTTTGAGAACCTAAAGTTAGATTTTAACAAAATTATTTAACCCAAATAGAAGAGAGATCAGAATCCTAGAGTAAGGACGAGGAATAAAAGATCCTAATACCATCTAATTGGCGACGTGGGCCCGTAAGCCACACAACCAAGTTAGTAAAACAGTTTTTCAAAGACTAGACTCAACTTCGGCCAAGGAGTTGGAAAGGGGGTTCCTACATGCAGTCGGCTCTGATACCAACTTGTGACGCCCCCGATTTGACCGTACACTAATCATGCACGCAAATGTGTACGACCAAGATCAAGGAATCACTAGAAGATATCACAACACAACTCTAGACACAAATAAAATAATACAAGCTTCATATTACAAGCCAGGGGACTCGAGGGCTCGAATACATAAGCTCGAAAACACAAGAGTCAGCGGAAGCAATAATATCTGAGTACAGACATAAGTTAAACAAGATTTCCTTAAGAAGGCTAGCACAAAACATCAATGATCGAAAAGGCAAGGCCTCCTGCCTGGGACCTCCTAACTACTCCTGGTCGTCAGCTGTCTCCACGTAGTAGTAGGCTCCGTCGGGGTAGTAGCAGTCCTCAAGTGTGGCATCTGGCTCCTGGACTCCACCATCTGGTTGCATCAACCAGAAGAAGAAAGAAGGGGGAAAAGGGGAAGCAAAGCAATCGTGAGTACTCATCCAAAGTACTCGCAAGCAAGGATCTACACTACATATGCATCGGTATCAATGAAAAGGGTAGTATCCGTGGACTAAGCTGCAGAATGCCAGAATAAGAGGGGGAGAAGCTAGCCCTATCGAAGACTAGCATCTTCTGGGAACCACCGTCTTGCAGCAACAAGGGGGAGTAGAGTAGTATATCATAAGTCATATTTATGTTGTTGTTCCAACGCTCCGGGATCCTTTCTCGAGTCCCGAAGGAACATATCCAAACAATGCCTCAGCATCCAGTTGTAGTTGTAGCGATCGGGATACAACTCCAAGTGTCCGTTACCGTAGGAAAGGCTATCGATAGATGTTTTCTTCCCTACAGGGGTGCACCAACTTACCCATCATGCTTGCTTAACTCCGGCCGGACACACCATCAGGTCATGCCCGCCCTCAGCCAAACAATACGCCGCAACCTGACCTAGACTTAATAGAGAGGTCATGCACGCCGGACTAAACCCTATGCCCCCAGGGGTCATGGTCCAATCGCCCCGAGAACTCCTACACGTTGTGTACGCGGCCGGTGAGCAGACCTAGCAACCTCCTTTAAAAAGGTAGGAGCCTAACCAGTCCAACCCGGCGCACGTCGCTCAGTCGCAATGACGTCAGTTAAGCTTCGGCTGATGCATACGACGCAGAACACCCATACTATGCCCACGTGATGGTTAGTGCCATCAGGCCAGAGACCCCTTGGATCAAATATCCAAACCGTTTAGTGTCTCAGTAATGCGCGGTAACGAGCAGAGACTCACGGTAATGTGACCCCATCGCCCAGTCTCGAGGACTTGCGGCAAGCGGGAGTGCCCGGCCACGCCTCGTATTTATCTCGTGGGCACCTTCCAGGCCAACCCGACTACACATCACTCGCAATTAAGCTTGCACGGGTACCCCTCAGGGTCGACCCGTCTTTAGTAACCAGGTTCAGTGTAAAGTCATGGTAACCATAGTAACTGTGTGTCTGACACCAAAGGAAAACCTGAGGAAATCACCCTCGATGAAATTCCACCTGATGTTTATCGTCAAGGTGAACGAAAGAGGAGTCACCCTCGAGGTCCACTCTGGAGGAGTTGCATGACAATGTCGTTATCGGGAGTGGAGAAAGAGGAATCACCCTCGATGACCACAACCGATGAACTAACCTACAAGGTTAACATCAGAAGTGCTGATGAGGTCTCACCCTCGGCACTCGATAGTAACCCAGTAGTGTCGAGTAACTATGGCGAAAGTGATGTGCGGTACCGGGTCCTGGTCTTCGATCCCGTTGATCGGGTCTTTTGATAATCCAGCGGGGCAGTCGGGGCAAGGTAGGGGGTCACTGGTGGATCTCTAACCAGCCTATACTAAGCAGTTTAGTATAAACATGTACGGTATGAAAGCAGTATCAACAACAGGCTATGCATCAGAATAGGATCATACAAAAAGCTGTAGCAGTTCTAATGCAAGCATAAGATAGAAGTGAATGGGCGATATCGGAATGATCAAAGGGGGTTGGCTTGCCTGGTTGCTCAGACGAGAAGAAGGGGTCGTCGTCGACGTAGTCGATCACCGAGGAAGCATCAGTCTCGCGGTCTACCGGAGAGAAGAGGGGGGAGAAACAATAAATACAAAGCATACAGATGCAACAAAGCAGCACGACAAGTCAACACTCAGTGCTAGGGTGTTCTAACGCGGTGCTACACGGTACTGGCGAAGAGGGATAACATCCGGGAAAGTATCCCCGGTGTTTCGTGTTTCGGACAGATGAATCGGAGAGGGAAAGTTGCATGTTCGCTATGATAGGGATGTGTGGTGGACGAATGGACTGCGTAATCGGATTTATCTTGTCATTCTGAGCAATTTTCATATATAAAACATTTTCATCCGAGTTACAGATTATTATATATGATTTTCTAAAGTTTTAAACATTTTTTGGAATTTATTTAATTAATTTAAAACTAACATTATCCAGAATAGTGTCTGATGATGTCAGTATGATGTGAGTGTGACGTCATCAGTCAACATAGTCTGTTGAGATGTCAGGCCCAAGATGCGATTCTATCCCGATCACGTGACACTTACGTGATTGGGGCACAACCGTATTTCAGGCGCTTAGCAAGATGGATATCATTACATCGTACCATTACATACATACATGGGGGATACAACAATACATACAATTCACATGAATACAACAACATCAATACAAGGCATCCGACTACGGATGCAAACTTGAAAAGAACAACGACATCCATGTCCTATCCGAGGCTGCCGACCCGGAACCTAACCCAAGACTGAAGAAGAAGAAGAAGAAGAAAGAACTCCAACACAACGATCAATGCTCTCATGTCAAGTCATCGGAAACCAGCACCTGCAACTGTTGTTGTAGTATCTGTGAGCCATGAGGACTTAGCAATCCCATAACCATGGGTAACAAGACTAGCAAAGCTTAATGGGAAGGAAGAGGTCAAGTGGTGAGGTTGCAGCAGCGGCTAAGCAAAAAATATATGGTGGCTAACTTACGAGTACAAGAATAAGATGAGCATCTACGCAAACGGTCGCAAACTAGTAATGGTAGCTAAAGATCCTGAACAACCTACGAGTCAAACATAACCCCACTGTGTTCTCTTCTCAAAGTGAAAAGAGACAGTCACGGTTACTCACACAGTTGTGTGTTTTACTTCGGATCCTCTGTCAAGTTTTCTACAAACGGACATTAACAAATTCCAATCTACCACATAACCGCGGGCACGGCTTTCGAAAGATCATAACCCTGCAGGGGTGTCCCAACTTAGCCCATCACAAGCTCTCACGATCAGCTGAAGTAATAATAAGTATTACCCCTTATCTTAGGGAAATCCGATCAGGCTCGGCATCCCGGTGCACAAGACATTTCGACAATGGTAAAACAAGTCCAGCAAGACCTCCCGGCGTGCCGACACCCTGATAGTAGCCGCGCGTATCTCGTCTCAAGCCACGTCCGGATGAGCAAAGCGTACATGAGCCAGATACCCCAAGTTGCCAAGGGGCGGTCCCGCACAGTGCTCTGTTTGGGACCAACACCATCAGCACTGCCCCCCCTGCCATGTAGAAGAATCCCCGGGGACGCGACCCCCTATGCAAATTTAATTATTTAATTAAGTTATTATTATGTTGCAAATTAAAAACAAAGTTGGGCCTTGCTGGAGGAGTTTTATTCAAAGACGAAGTGTCAAGGGGTCCCCATATACCCAACCGTGTAAGGAACACAACAAGGAACATGATGCCGGTTTATCGGGGCCTAAGGTGGCATGAGTGGAACAAAACACCGAGCAAAAGGCCAAGCCTTCCACCCATGCCCAGTATATAGGTGTGTTAATAATAATAATAGATATTGTGATATTCCAACAACAAGTTCCCACCTGGAACGATCTTCATCTTCTCCTGCAACTAACAATGCTATAAGAGGGGCTGAGCAAGCGGGTAACATAGCCAAACAATGGTTTTTGCTAGGAAGGTGTCAAAGGTCAGAGGTTTCATGGCAACAAGGAGAGGGGCTGACAATAAGATGGGCAACGCGACATATAACGATAGCATCGAGACAACTAAGCATGGAAATGATAGTAAAGGTATCCAAGGGTATGGTCATCTTGCCTGAGATCCCGCAAGGAAGAAGAACCGATCCGTGAAGAAGACGAAGAAGAAGCCTTGAAGAAGAACCACGGGTAGACGAATGAATCCTCACGATCGCAACGAAACAAGCACTAACGAGAAGAAGCAAGCAATACGGTAAACACACAACACAAGAACATGACAATATGCTCAAGCAAGTATGATGCAAGACAATTCTCTATATGATGCAAAACATGTCAAGGCAGGAAGCACTCAGAAACAACACAAGTCAACAAGTTAAATGAGGCCGAAAACTACAAATAACGCGGTAAGCCCTCATATGCATATTTTGAAATTAGTCCAGATATGAACAAACCTTAAGTTAAAGTTGTTAAACAGCAGGTTAACATGCACCATGATGATCTATACAAAATTCTAGTCAAGTTTCATATAAAGTTTGTTTAATTCGGAGCTACGGCCTAGAAGATATGAGCAAAACAAGACAAGCATGGCAACGGTGCAAGATGCACCCAAACATCAAGAAAACTCACTCCAGCCATGAAAACAATATGATATTATGATTCTACATGTAAAATCACACAAGTTTCATATAAGGCACACTCAAAACGGAGCAACGGGCTAAAAGATACACATGAAACAAGATATAACAACAAGCTGAAGTTAACAGCCACATAGCAACTTTGGAGCATGATAAATATAAGCTACAACACCCAAACATGATAACAAAAAGCATGGATGCGAAGTAGACATGATACTTAACAAGTAAGAACTTAGAACACACACAGAAGTTTGCTGGAACACATTTAAATAAGCATGGAAAATTGCAATAAAATTATCCAAACTTAGCCAAAATCTGGAAAGGCAAAAACATCATCACGATGCTGCCTTCGGAGGCACAAAACAACAAGCATATCAACTCTACTAAGTACATAAAGAGCATGGACATGTAGTAGACATATCCAACAGCAAACAACTCCATTGGAGCATCTCCATAGGAGGTATGGATCAATATCAACAAGCTACACCAAATTGAACAAGCTGATAAATCCTGACAGTTATATTTTATAGCAACTTAAGAGCAAGAAATAAATAAGCTACATCAGATCATATGAGCAAGTAAGGGCATGAATGGATAGACAATAACATGTACAACAAGGAATGATCAATGGCCACCCCAAAACTAACATGGATTTGCCTAGGGCATCAAGCAAACATAGCATCAGGATATGACAGATTCCACACTTAGCAGAAATTTCACTAAGTATAAAACAGTAACAACAACATGGCATGTTTACAAGCATGTTTAAGTCACCTCAAAGCATATCATGGAAAGATAAATGCACCACAGCAAAGACCATATAATGGTGCTTCTAAAACATCTAGACATGTGGCACGAGGACAAACACATCAATAGCAAAGAGCAATTGAAATCAGCATCTCATAACAAGTTTCAGCACATAACATCCAAATGCACTTTTGCAACAGAGATAAGCATGGCAACATGAACTCAAACAAGCATGCTACAACAACCATCATGTAGTGCACTTCATAATGAACATTTTGACATATCATATGCATCATTTGGATAAACATGCACCAAGTTATCATATCTCAAACATGGCAACAAAATAACAAGTAACAACAGTTTATAACAAGTAGCACTCTTGCAACAGAGATTAGAGCATCTAGATGAAGTCAAACAAGCATGGCACAATGGAACAAAGTGTAGAGCATATCACCACGATCATTTTGACATCTCATTCACCCAATTTGGACATACACACAATTATTTACAGGCATGCAAAGTTGCAACAAAAAGCTGACAGAAAAAGACTTAGCAGATTTTACTAGACTGAAAGAAACAACAGAGGGCGTCGGATAGTTAAACGGTGCACAGGGCGAGGAATAGGAGGGTTGTGCTCACCCATGGGCCTGGCCCGGTAGGGGGGGGGAGATGAGGCAGGCCGGCCTCTGGCTGGGCCTTAGGCGCTATGGGCCGCCAGATCGGGGCCGGAGGGAGGAGAAGGCCCACGCGAGGCAGGGACGCAGCCCAGGCGGGGAGGAGGCCGCAGCTGGGCCGGTCGGTGGAGGCCGAGGCCCATGTGGCGAGGAGCTGGGCCTGGAGCGGCGGCTCGGCTGCAGCCCAAGCGGTGGCTGGCACGCTGGGACGCGTCGTCCCCGACGAGGAAGCGGCAGCGCTGGCAACAGATCGGTGGTGGGGGCACGAATCCAGCGAGGCTGGCGGGGACCGGCCGGATCCGGGTGAGGGAGATCCATCCCCGTCAGCTGCGAGGCCCGACGGTGTGAGGACACGGGATCCCACGAGCTCGGGCGCCGGCAAGGCTCAACGGCGGCGGTCGTGCTCCGGCGAGGAGCAGCGGCGGCGGAGCATCCGGGCGGCGGGGGAGCAAGAAGGCACAGGAGGCGCTGGGCGCTAGGCATGACAGTGGCGTCTCGGGCCCGCGCGGGCCCCAGATGGGCTCCACGGGCCGCGACGGCGGGAATGTGGGCGCAGCCACGTGTCGCGAGGGGAGTGGCTGCGGGCGGAGGAGAGGTGACGTGGCGCGCTCCTATTGGGCGGAGTGAGGTGGAGGCTGGACATGTCCGGCGCGGGTGGACATGTCCAGCGGCGCGAGGGAAGAGGCTAGGGTTTCATCTGCGGGAATTTCGGGAGGAGCCACATATTTATATGTAGAGGGAGCTAGGAGTGTCCAAAGGAGGAGCCGTTCGTGGCCACGCGATCGTGATCGAACGGCCAAGAGCATGGAGGGGTTAGAATGGGCTAGGTGGGTTGTGTGAAAGGGATGCTGGGCCAAAGAAAAGAGGCTACCGGCGGTTAACACGGTTAACCGTTGGGCTATCAAACGAACTCTGAACGCGACGAAACTTGACATGCGGTCTACCTATGCTATAATAAGACCACACGCCAAGTTTCAACCCATTCCGAGAACGTTTTTCGGCCACTCATAAAATAAATATTCGGAGGCACCGCGGGCGCGTGCAAGTGTGTCTGGGCTCAGAACGGACAACGGAAAGGACGAGGGGACTCGGGCGGATGCAAGTTTTGAAAACATGATGATGCAACACACATGATGACATGGCAAGATGCAACACGCAAGCAGATTACATGGCAAAGACAACGAATAACTGACTGACACCTGGTGCACCAGTCTCGGGGTATCACAACACTCCCCTACTAACAAGAGATCTCGTCCCGAGTTCTTAGGAATGAGACAGAAGAGAAAAGGAAGAACAAAGTTCTTCGAGGATAAAAGAGTGAGACCAAAGAATATTGAGAGGTTGAATAACTTGAAAGGAAGGATACAACGATGAAGAACGAAGTTGCAAGACTTCGTTAGACAAGAGGAGCAAGGAATACGACGAGAATCAAGGTGGTTGAAAGTCACGAAACAAGAGCTGAAGGAACACGAATAAATTTGAAACCACTCCGATTAAAAGAGATACAAAGGACTCTCCACGAAGGAATTCGGGCAGCACTCCGGCTCAAACTGAAAGAAATAGCACACCGGTTGAACATGAATGGAATAGGGCAAGAACCTGAGAAGATGGAATAAAAACATGACGAAATGAACAAGACAATGCCTCCGGAAGAATTAAAGAATGGAATGAAAGAAAGGAGAAAGAACAACAACTTCTAGCACGGATGAATTGAAAAGGAACCTTCAAGGAAGGATTGAACGGATTTGTTGAAGAATCAACAACAAAAGAATAAGCTTGTTGTGGACTTATTAAAACTATCTCACACTTGAGGTGAATTATGCCGCAACCAAAGATTGAATCGATGAGAATGAAGAAAGAATGCAAAACTCCATAAAAGAATACAGAGAATTATTTACACTCAAGAGGCAAAAGAATAAGAATGCTTGAGCTGCTCCAGAAGAATTAGATGAACGATTGACGAATGATTTGAATTGCGATGAACCTCCACGAAGAACTCCGGTAACGAAAGGATGATGAATATAGAAATGACGGATGAAAATAATAAGATTAAAGCCTTGCGATGATTTAGACGGGGTTCCGTCGAGATGGCCGAGAAAATTTTGAACTCCGGAAGAAAAAGATTAAAGCACTTGGAACTAGAATTTATTCATCAAGAATAAACTCCGAAGGAAGGAATTAATAAACTCCACAAGACGAATAAGAATTATGTTATGCTTATCCTCCACCAATTAAATTGATGAACAATGGATTCACAACTACTTATTCTCCTTGAAATGATTAAAGAGGAATATATCGCGAACTTGCGAAAAACTTCATGAACCACCGGTAAGATTGGAATAAATGAATGGATTGATATGATAGCACCAGAAAAGAACTCTTGAGAGAACCACCGTAAGAATTGAAGCCGAGTGAAGAAAATGAACGAACCACCGGAAAGAATTAAAATCGAGTGAAGAACGAGAATGACCACCGTAAGGAATGAAATTGAGTGAATACAAGAGAATGAATCTCCGAGAAGAATAAAGCACTTGGGGAATTTAGATACAAGAGAACGAAGAGATCGCAAACTGATTAAAGAATACTTGAACGAAGCACCGGACGAATGTGAAACGAACGAAGAGGCATCAAGACGAATATTTGGAGGACGAAGTTGAAAACCGAGAATGAATAAATCTTCTCAATGATGGCCTTCGTAGGAACACAATAAAAAGAATTCATGAAATACTCCCGATGAATGAAAACAAGAAAGGTTGAAACCAACGATGAAAAGAATTTGCAAACGATCTTGGAGAAGCACATGACTGATGGAATCCATACTTACGTCACATTAGAAAGAATTTCAGAACACTCCGGGAAAATAAAAGAGTCAGGTAAAATCCTGGGAAAAGACCTGTGGGTTATGAGCCCACCGAAGAGAAAACACCGTTGAAATGGAATGAAAGGAGATAATACACCAGAACGATTGAAAAACACGAATGAGGTGACAACCTCAAATTAATTAGAACACAGACGAATCACCTGAGATATCTTCGGAACACCGGAACAAATAAATGGCGAGAGGTAAACGAGCAAGGGGAATATCCGAGCCGAGGGAAAAGAATATGAACAACACCGAATACTTGAATTGGAACCACCGGAGAAGAAAAAGATGAAGTATGCCGAACTTGACGAGAATTCACCAGTTGAAAAATAACTGAGGAAAGAATGCAAAGGATTCACACGAGTAGGATGGATACTCGATTAAGGACTCCGGCTCCGAGAAGCAAAAAGGGTGGGCGGGTGGGAAAAGAAAGACCACAACGGATGGGGAAAACACCGTCGGTTGAAAAGAACCGAGGGGTGATCTTGCAAAGAAGAAGAGGGTTGAAACCACTTGACGAGAGATGCACCAGATGACAAGAACTGACAACGCAACGAACGAACTAACCGTGTGATCCTAAAAAAATTGAAGGGAAGAGGAGTAATTCAAAACACCTATGTCAAGATTCCTCACCAGAGCGACGAAGGGGCAGGGAAGTAAAAAGAAATCCTACTCTCCGATATAACTAGACTCCGAAAAAGTTTTCTGCTAGACTCAACAACGGCCATTCTACGATCAATTAAGGGGGCTCCTATGGTCGGTCGAGGCTCTGATACCAACTTGTCAGGCCCAAGATGCGATTATATCCCGATCACGTGACACTTACGTGATTGGGGCACAACCATATTTCGGGCGCTTAGCAAGATGGATATCATCACATCGTACCATTACATACATACATGGGGGATACAACAATACATACAATTCACATGAATACAATAACGTCAATACAAGGCATCCGACTACGGATGCAAACATGAAAAGAACAACGACATCCATCTGCTATCCCAGGCTGCCGACCCGGAACCTAACCCAAGACTGAAGAAGAAGAAGAAGAAATAACTCCAACACAACGATCAACGCTCTCACGTCAAGTCATCGGAAACCTGCACCTGCAACTGTTGTTGTAGTATCTGTGAGCCACGAGGACTCAGCAATCCCATAACCATGGGTAACAAGACTAGCAAAACTTAATGAGAAGGAAGAGGTAAAGTGGTGAGGTTGCAGCAGCAGCTAAGCAAAAAATATATGGTGGCTAACTTACGAGTACAAGAATAAGATGAGCATCTCTGCAAACGGTCGCAAACTAGTAATGATCGCTAAAGATCCTGAACTACCTACGAGTCAAACATAACCCCACCGTGTTCTCTTCTCAAAGTGAAAAGAGACAGTCACGGCTACTCACACAGTTGTGTGTTTTACTTTCGATCCTCTGTCAAGTTGTCTACACCGGACATTAACAAATTCCAATCTGCCACATAACCGCGGGCACGGCTTTCGAAAGATCATAACCCTGCAGGGGTGTCCCAACTTAGCCCATCACAAGCTCTCACAATCAGCTGAAGTAATAATAATTATTACCCCTTATCTTAGGGAAATCTAATCAGGCTCGGCATCCCGGTGCACAAGACATTTCGACAATGGTAAAACAAGTCCAGCAAGACCTCCCGGCGTGCCGACACCCTGATAGTAGCCACGCATATCTCGTCTCAGGCCACGTCCGGATGAGCGAAGCGTACAGGAGCCAGATACCCCAAGTTGCCAAGGGGCGGTCCCGCACAGTGCTCTATTTGGGACCAACACCATCAGCACTGGCCCCCTGCTATGTAGAAGAATCCCCGGGGACGCGACCCCCTATGCAAATTTAATTATTTAATTAAGTTATTATTATGTAGCAAATTAAAACCAAAGTTGGGCCTTGCTGGAGGAGTTTTATTCAAAGATGAAGTGTGAAGGGGTCCCCATATACCCAACCGTGTAAGGAGTTTTATTCAAAGATGAAGTGTGTTAATAATAATAATAGATATAGTGATATTCCAACAACAAGTTCCCACCTGGAACGATCTTCATCTTCACCTGCAACTAACAACGCTATAAGAGGGGCTGAGCAAGCGGGTAACATAGCCAAACAATGGTTTTTGCTAGGAAGGTGTCAAAGGTTAGAGGTTTCATGTCAACAAGGAGAGGGGCTGACAATAAGATGGGTAGCGCGACATATAACGATGGCATCGAGACAACTAAGCATGGCAATGATAGTAAAGGTATCCAAGGGTATGGTCATCTTGCCTGAGATCCCGCAAGGAAGAAGAACGGATCCGTGAAGAAGACGAAGAATAAGCCTTGAAGAAGAACCATGGGTAGACGAACGAATCCTCACAATCGCAACGGAACAAGCACTAACGAGAAGAAGCAAGCAATACGGTAAACACACAACACAAGAACATGACAATATGCTCAAGCAAGTATGATGCAAGACAAGTCTATATATGATGCAATACATGGCAAGGTAGGAAGCACAGAAAACAACACAAGAACATGACAATATGCTCAAGCAAGTATGATGCAACACAAGTCTATATATGATGCAAAACATGGCAAGGCAGGAAGCACTCAGAAACAACACAAGTCAACAAGTTAAATGAGGCCGGAAACTACAAATAACAATCCGGTAAGCCCTCATATGCATATTTTGAAATTAGTCCAGATCTGAACAAGCATTAAGTTAAAGTTGTTAAACAGCATGTTAACATGCACCATGATGATATACACGAAATTCTAGTCAAGTTTCATATAAAGTTTGTTTAATTCGGAGCTACGGCCTAGAAGATATGAGCAAAACAAGACAAGCATGGCAGCGATGCAAGATGCACCCAAACATTAAGCAAACTCACTCCAACCATGAAAACAATATGATATTATGATTCTACATGCAAAATCACACAAGTTTCATATAAGGCACACTCAAAACGGAGCAACGGGCTAAAAGATACACATGAAACAAGATATAACAACAAGCTGAAGTTAACAGCCACATAGCAACTTTGGAGCATGATAAATATAAGCTACAACACCCAAACATGATAACAAGAAGCATGGATGTGAAGTACACATGATACTTAACAAGTAGGAACTTAGAACACACCCAAAAGCTTGCTGGAACACATTTAAACAAGCATGGAAAGTTGCAATAAAATTATCCAGACTTAGCCAAAATCTGTGAAGGCAAAAACATCATCACGATGCTGCCTTCGGAGGCATAAAACAAGAAGCATATCAACTCTACTAAGTACATAAATAGCATGGACATTTAGTAGACATATCCTACAGCAAACAACTCCATTGGAGCATCTCCATAGGAGGCATGGATCAATAGCAAGAAGCTACACCAAATTGAACAAGCTGATAAAATCCTGACAGTTATATTTTATAGCAACTTGAGAGCAAGAAATAAATAAGCTACAGCAGGTCATATGAGCAAGTAAGGGCATGAATGGATAGACAATAACATGTACAACAAGGAATGATCAATGGTCACCCCAAAACTAACATGGATTTGCCTAGGGCATCAAGCAAACATAGCATCAGGATATGACAGATTCCAGACTTGACAGAAATTTCACTAAGTATAAAACAGTAACAACAACATGGCATGTTTACAAGCATGTTTAAGTCACCTCAAGGCATATCATGGAAAGATAAATGCACCACAGCAAAGACCATATAATGGTGCTTCTAAAACATCTAGACATGTGGCATGAGGACAAACACATCAATAGCAAAGAGCAATTGAAATCAGCATCTCATAACAAGTTTCAGCACATAACAGCCAAATGCACTTTTGCAGCAGAGATAAGCATGGCAATATGAACTCAAACAAGCATGCTACAGCAACCATCATGTAGTACACTTCATAATGAACATTTTGACATATCATATGCATCATTTGGATAAACATGCACCAAGTTATCATACCTCAAACATGGCAACAAAATAACAAGTAACATCAGTTTATAACAAGTAGCACTCTTGCAACAGAGATTAGAGTATCTAGATGAAGTCAAACAAGCATGGCACAATGGAACAAAGTGTAGAGCATATCACCATGATCATTTTGACATCTCATTCACCCAATTTGGACATACACACAATTATTTACAGGCATGCAAACTTGCAACAAAAAGCTGACAGAAAAAGACTTAGCAGATTTTACTAGACAGAAAAAAAAACAACAGAGGGCGTCAGATAGTTAAACGGTGCACAGGGCGAGGAATAGGAGGGTCGTGCTCACCCATGGGCCTGCCCCGGTCGGGGGGGGGGGGGAGG
>LR738711.1:300674371-300723856 GCA_902687465.1 Secale cereale
CGGGCGGCGGTGGGCGGGAGGAGGAGAAGGAGGCGGGCGGCGACGGCCGGGATTTGGGGTGTGCGGGACGGGAGGTGGAGGTGGGGTGGGTGGGTGGGTGGTGGCGTTTTTGTTTGTCGCGGGGTGGGGAGGGGGCCGTCGTCCGCCGCCGCCGCCGCGCTAGAAGGCGGGGTGGGGAGGGGGTTGCTGTCCTCGGGGCGCTGCCGCGCTAGAAACCTGTGTTAGGTGGGGATGTTATGAGAATAAGGCATTTGTTATGAGAATAAGGTCTTAAGGGATGTTATGAGAATAGACCCACCCTATATATATAGGACTCCTCTTTTATACTCCTGGGAGTATGTATTCCCATTCTCAATATACCTCATATACGCATTAATTATACCTCTTTATCATTCTCAATATACTTTATTAAATATTCTAAGATACCCTAATACAAGTTTTGTTGAAAAAATATTATCTGCGACGTACTTTTTATAATATACCTTTTTCACGTACAAACACATCAGTATATACGTAAACATTTAAAATATGTACACTCGCTTGAATTTTTTCATGAAAATTATTTTGGGGTATCTAATAATTACTAATGAAGTATATTAAAAATAATAAAAAGGTATAAAAGATTTATCTATATGGTATATGAGGAGCGGGAGTACGTACTCCCAGAAGTACACAACCATTTTCCTATATATATATATATATATATGGGTTGGTACTCCTACGCCCCGTGTCATTCGTTGCTTCAAATGCCCTGTCATATTATTTAAATTCATTTACTTTTAATTTGGAAACTAACTGGATAATATCTAATGCAAACTTCCGTTCAAGATTTTGTTAGCATGTCCGTAAGAATAGGGATTCGTATCTCGTTGTAAGATGCACCTGTATTTCGAACCTAGCACGACAGCCTCGCGTAAGAAAATACTATAGAAAACAGCGGCGTCGGCGTAATGAGATGCGGTGCTGCTGGATGCATTGACATCCATCGCGCAGCCAAAGCTGAAGCGCATCCATGTATCTTCTTCCAACAAACATTAATCACGACAAGGTACATATGTCATTGGGCTGATTCATATGCATGCATCCATGATTAGATTACCCGACTCCTGTTATTCCTTCCATGCTAATTATCAATTTGCATGTCATGCATGTTTCAGCTCATCTTGCCGGCCGGCGACGCGTCTGCTCTATGCAAATAGATAGATACTCATGTATCCCTGTGACGCAATGGACTCTGACGACACGGTGACTAACTAGATTTTTTTTGCAGCAAGATGACTAACTAGATTGAAGCCACATGATTTACACATCATGCAAATGTGCTTACACAACTTTAGTCTTGTTATTTGCATGGACAAATGCCACTGTTCGAATGGTGTATTATTTTCAATTATTTATGCTACTCTGTTTTGTAATCTACTTTAAATAATTATACTTTGTATTATTATATGCTTCTTTTCTAAATGAACCATATATTTTTAATTTTATTCATCTTTTTAAATAAATTATACATCATTTGGAGTCGGTGTATACTCACAAAAATGTGTCGTATACACCATCACAAAAAAGTGGTATATACAGCATAAAAAGTATACACTCCACTGGTTCCCAACTAGTATATACTCAACAAAGAAGTGATATATACTCATTTCGCCAAAAAATAAGTGGTATATACTCCATAAAAAGTATATACTCCAGCATGAAAAAGTCACAACAAATTAAAGTGGTATATACTCGCTAGCAAGCAAGTATTATATACACCATGTGCACAAAAGGTACTATATACTATCTAAAAAATGCATATATGCTCTCAGCCTAATGTGGTACATTCTCGTTCAAACAAGTTGATAAGTATATATTCATCTAAAAAAGGTTAAAAAGTATATACTCTCACAAAAACCTTGGGTATGGGTATGTGCATACACAAAACATACTGGACCCATCCCAGCCAAAAAAAATATTAGACCTCTGTAGTAGATGCCTGATGGCAAGTTCAAAAATAAAAAGTGGCATACACCCGATGGGGCAAGAAAACTACATGCATAGGATGCATGCAACGAAAAGTTGTTAGTTCAACAACAACAACTAATTCAATTGGACGCTCCTGAGTTCTAGCAACCAGCTATGCATGCAATGCAATTCAGTATTTTTTTACTACTAATTTGCATGGCTGATTATGGTTGTTACTATTGGGTATCTATCTGCCTCATCCAACCTTATCCACTAGGAGTGGGAGTACATACTCCTGGGAGTATAAAAAAGGAGTCATATATATATATATATATATATATATATATATATATATATATATATATATATATATATATATATATATATATATATATATATATATATATATATATATATATATATATAAAGACATTATAACCGCGCATCTTCCTAGCCCTCTCAGGCCATCAAGGCTTTTGGCCATCAGATCTACGAGTTTAGGAATTTTGGCAGTTGGATGGATTTGCAAAAGCTCATGAGTGTTCGCTGCTAAACAAAGATCGCTAGACGAGTTGGGTCGCTGCTCCGGTAACAAAATGGACGAGCTGCCATTGTTTGGGCCTGCTGGGCTTTAGATGTACAAGCGGCCAACGGAAAAAGAAAAAGCGCAGAGTTCGCAGGCGCATGCCTCGCTTGTGGGCGAACTGTTCCACGAAACAAGAAGAATAACCGGGCGGCTCATCCCGTGTCTTCGGCAGCGGCTCCATCTCGCGGTCGGGCGAACAGATCTATACGAGCCGAGCGACCTACGCCTAACCGGGCGGGAGAGGCCATGCCTGGTTCTTGCCGAGCGAGAGGATCTCCTCGCGGGGCAACGCCATGGGGCAGTGACGGGATAGCGAACCATCACCTGGCGATTCAGTCATCGTAATAGAAGCCATTGTTGATACAGACCTTAATGGTATTTGGTTTGCCCACTTGCCGACGTCCGTTCCTACTAACTAATGGCAATTAATCTGCATAGGTCGGTTACCATTCGATCCGTTCTCTTACAGTACTCCACGGGCATCCATATAGTTTCAACAATCGCGTTGTTCCTTGTAGCCTCCTCCTCCTCATCCTTACTTTGGCATGTTGATACTTCATCTTCTCCGTTCCCCCAATTATTCCTCCATCGAATTTCGGAATTCATGTTGTTTTGCTACTCCCAAATGAATAGAAGGCGCTCCGAGTTAACGGATTCAAGGTCGTTGCCGATGGGCTGGGTTTTTCTTCCCCTCCAATGGCAAACTGTCAGGTTATTATCCGTGTGTCATCTTACGATGTGTGCTCAGCCTGCTGCACAGAGTGTCTACAGTTGGACGGTATTGTTTTGATCCATCACTACGATTGGGTTCTTAATCTTTATCCGGTTTGGGATTTTTGTATCATGATTGATTATTCTGTTGAGGGGACTGTTCTAGGAAGCCGAAGGAACCATAGATTTGTATAACAATGGCATATGGAGCAATTCTTCTGTTTATCTTTTTGGACAATGAATTTGCATGCTTCCGAAGACTCTAACTGAAGGTATCCCTTTCATTATATGACATGCACGGTGAAATTCCAGCATTACTTATTGAATTGAAGAAGTATTGAAGCAGGTACATACATACAGACATATATGAGGTATCTATGCCAAAATAAAGTCAAGTACGTCATGCATTGGATCCATACCCAGCTTGGCCATGAACCCATATTCTCTCAAAAGCTGGGTAAATATAATCTTTGTTGAATGAAGAGTACTTGAAAGGAACACTGATTTGGTCCGAGATTTTGGTCATGTATTGTTGTGGCCACGGGTGCTCCCTTCCCTCTAAACTTCTGTATTTTTTCATCAAGACGATGTTAAAAAGCAGTTTATGCATGTGTGTGTCTGTGCGCACATATAGCGCTTGGCGGTTCCAAATGGTTGTGAAGCTCAACGCTTTCCGTAAGCACTTTGTGCTCTTTATATGGTAATGCATGTTCTTAATATGCGCGATGTTTAATCTCTGACCACTTATTGTGACATGATTAGTGTCCCGTGGCATATTGTTTTTTGGGAATTGAAGGAGATCAGATAAATTTTCTCGACAAAGCCAGGCATCTTCTTAAAATCATGTAAGGTGATAGCAAGTAAGGATCTTCGGTCACTATTTTTGCAACATGTTCTGGTTGTAAATCAGATGCCTAATGCCATATATAATAGAATAAAAATACGCAGAGGTTTCAACCAATTTGGTTTAATGCAAAACAGTAGGAATTTCTCCCTATTGTGTGTATTTATAATATTTTTCAGTTAGTCTATACAGACGTGGGTTGCATTACAAAACGTTTGTTGAACAGAACAGTTACATATATAGGTGGCCTTGTGTGATGTTAGTTTCAGTTAATTCCTGAGTTGGATAGTGATGGCCATCTAAATTTACCCAAGGCTCTGTACATGTACAGCGAAACTGAAACTCAATATAAATGTCTCTTTTAATGAAATCATTTATGCAATTATGCTACAGTAATCATGCGAGATGGTAAGGTTTCTTCTAGAGTTGTTTCAAATGTGAAACTGGATCATGCCCAGGATGCTCAGATTGTGGAAGCTCATGACCTTATGGCTTACTACTGCTGTTAAATACGACGGCATGGAGGTAGACATGAATATGAAGAATGGTTGTCAGTCACACCGCCCGATGACGACGGTATCCACAGATTTTGTCAAGATAATCTTCGACCACTGTCCCTATGAAGATAAAGCAGTTGTCCATGAGCTTGTTGTGTTGGGAGACGAGGATCCCCCACCTTGCATGGTACCTCTTTTTTATAGGGGACCATTGTATCTTTTTTAGCTGAAAATTTATTTGTTATTGGTATTCAATAAAGATGTTTTGTTGAATATGCATTTCTAAATGATATTGTGTGTTACATTCATTTAGACATCTGGTAGTTGATTATGTGTGTTCCGAAAGGGGGCAATTCGCTGTCTTGAGTTAAGTTCCTAGGAGTGGTGAGAGATAAAAAAATCGGAAAATCACACACTACAAAGTATTGTCTTTTGCTAACTGCACATTTGCGGTTAGAGATCAATTCTTATATGTACATGAACATTTGCTGGTGTAAGGGTATTCTCATGAAGAATTTAATCTATGGCTTTCAATCATATATTAAATTTCAGAATAGATGTAACCTTGAAAATGATCATGCGAACCAGGAAAAATATTATTCAACAATCTGCACATTACATCCCACGTAGCGCCCTTAAGTCGTGAGTTTGCTAAGGCTATTTGTGTCCATTGTGTTCCCGGGCAATTAGGTGACACAAGTCAAGTATTATTCTTTTAAGAACTAGCGGTGCATTATTTCGTTAATCCAAAGTTTAGTTTGTTATTATGCTTCAAAGAGAAAAGACGATGTTTATATTTAGTTTTATATATTTTTTCCATTATACATTTCTAGAAAACAAAATTATTCCGATTCATTATGAATTTGTACTCTTCCAACCCTTACTATATGGGTAATAGACGGGCGCGGCAACGCGCGCCATCATGGTCTAGTATATATATATATATATATATATATATATATATATATATATATATATATATATATATATATATATATATATATATATATATATATGACTCCTTTTCTGTACTCCTGAGAGTATGTACTCCCATCCTTAATATACCTCATATACGCATTAATTATACCTATTTATCATTCTCAATATACTTTATTAAATATTCTAAGATACCCCAATACGAGTTTTGTTGAAAAAAATATCATCTGCGACGTACTTTTTGTAATATACCTTTTCACGTGCAAACACATCAGTATATACGTAAACATTTAAAATATGTAGACTCGCATGAATTTTTTCATGAAAATCATTTTGGGGTATCTAATAATTACTAACGAACTATATTAAAAATAATAATGAAGTATAAAAGATTAATCTATATGGTATATGAGGAGCGGGAGTACGTACTCCCATGACCGAGGAGTATATATATATATACAGCCGGTCTATTCTCATAACATTATAAGAATAATATTCTCATAACACTTCTGAACTGCATTGAAAAACTGCATTGGAAATCTATGCGCACTGCTTCCTTCTTCTGTTGCGAACCACATAGAGGGGCAGCAGGAAACCTTCATGGAGCAGCGTTTCTGGCTAGTTTGATCTATTTCTATTGGTTTATTTGTGTGTGCGTTGATTTAATATGTGGTTAAACACTAAATTCAGCGAGAAAACGACGGAAATCCTTTGATTTGGCGGATCTGCGTCCGTTCTTCCGCTTGTGGAGGAGTTTCGCATCCTGCTGCTGGCTGTTCGTATTTGATTTTTTAGCGTGGTCCTAGTGTGTTACCAATATCGCGTTGATGTTTGTGTTATTCCGCGATAGATTAATTTGCTAATAGGATTGAAATTTCAGTATAATTGGTCGAGTATCTCTCTGTTCTAGCGAAAAACGTCAGTTCTCTGTCCTTCCCCGTCCGGATCGAAATTGTTGCGTTTTGTATGTAATATTCTGTTGTTTTCGGCAATTATGTGCTACCTTTGATCTATCCGTATGAATTGGAGCGGATTAAGTTGTTAATTTTGAAGAATTTAACTTTTTTGTCCATGTTTTTTGCGGGCGCCACTGGCTCTGGTCGTTTCTCAAAGATGTTTTTTTGCATTATATAGTTGTTAGAACTTCATTGGAGGCTGTGTTTTTCGTTTGTGAATCGTGGTCAAGAGCGGTGGACTGCAGTAATATGCAATGCGCGGTGAATTTTTGTAGCGCGGCGAACTGCATTAATATGCAATGCGAGCCTGTATGAACTGCATTACAGCCACGGGGGTGTGGGGGACTAGTTTGATAAGTTTTTTTGCTTGGTCAAGCGCGGTGGACTGCAGTAAATGCAATGCGAAATGCACATTGTTATGTAACCGCACTACTTTATTTGTCGTTTTTTTTGTGTTGTGTCCTTACATATATATATATTGGTGGGTCAATTGGCTCCCCTCTCACCTTATCCCTGGCGGCTCCCATCTCACCTTATCCCTGGCGGCGCCACTCTTCCTCGATCTGTTTTTCTCCCAACCAGATCTGTTTTTCGCCTGGCAATGGATTGCGCGTGCGGCTGCCTGGGAAGGTTGGAGCCCATGCTGGAGACATGCGTTTTTTCTGAAGGTTTGGTTCTGAACCAGAGGCAGCGGCACATCGCGCTCTGTTCCCTTCTCTATTCTTCAGGTATTGGATTTCGGGCTCCATTCGTCCATCAGATGACTGACGATGATGTCAGTGTTTCATGGGTATGTATTTCTCGCATATTCTTTTTCATGTGTTGTTTGTAGTTAACACTATCTGAATTTTTGTAGTAGTATTAGTTTCTGAAGAAACATTTTTCACTAAGTATAAGTGAACTGCTTTTCACATAGTACTTTTATTATGAACATTGTAGGAGCAGCAACAATTTTGTCTAGTCAATATTATTATGTGTTGACATCAATATTTTTTTATGAAGTTTGTAGCAGCAATTTAGTTTCTGAAAGATTGTAATCTTTTTCTTATTTGTTCTTATTTTTTCTGTTCTTGTTGTTTTGCTTGCAGAAATTCCCTTCTGGTCTAGTCAGGGTAACATAAAGCTGTGTTAATTTGGTCTTGGTTAGCAAGAATGGATATCATGTGTAGCGACCAGACCTCAAACAGTCTGATCTCCATGCATCAGTGTCATCCCTGGATCAGTAATGCTGACACGCATGGTACTCGAAGGATTTATAACAGAGTAGCAATCACACACTTATTACATCGATAGTTCAACGATGAATTTATTACACAAATCATGGCTGAAGGCCATCTAATACGATAACAGCGGAAGGCTTGGAAGATAAGTGAGTCCATCAACTCCAGCGGCATCACTGAGTATAGAACCACGACCTAAAAGGGCATCTTACTCGTCGTCTGAAATGTCTGCAACATGAAACGTTGCAGCCCGAAAACGGGTCAGCACATGGAATATGCTAGCAAGGTAACACAAAAGAATGCAATGAAAGTAAAGCTATACTATATGCAATATTTGGCTGGTGGAAAGCTCTATGGTTAAGTTTTTGCGTAAAGCCAATTTTTCCCTACTTCAAAGGAATGTATTTTAATTAACTATCATGGTTGTTGAAACATCGTTGAGAAGATAGACATCCTCTCAACCCCAATTAAAATAATCATTAAACCCAACAAAATTAAATTAGAGTAACATGTTGAGATGCACATGAAAATCCAAGTACCAGATACTCAAGATGTCCATAACCGGGGACACGGCTAATCATGATCATTTTGTACACTCTGCAGAGGTTTGTGCACTTTCCCCACAAGACTCGATCGCCTCCGTTTGGTTTCTTGTACTGCATGGTGTTTGAGAAACGGATGACCGAGACATATTCTTTCAGAAGCGCTAGCACCTTACGATCGGGCGGACCGTACCAACCTACATCCCCTACATCTGCTAGTCCACCACTGTAAGAGTTCGCACAACTTACTCATGCTATGCTAGAGCCCATAATAGCATTGTGGTTGCACATGGAAGTTTCTAGTATGAATAATCTCATGATCCCTTTGAGCCTGGGTGGCGGTCCAAAAGAAAAACAGGCAATCCTGGAATACCCAGGTGCCTCAGTCCACCCAGATGTGTATTAAAGTTGCCACCTTAAGTTGAACCATTAATTAAACAATGTCACATCTATCATGGATTTCACTCACCCAATCCACGTCTACGAGCATAGCATGTCCTATCAACAAATGTAGAAGTAACTCCCAGGGGTTTGAATGTAATGCAGGTAATAGGTACTACCTCAATCTACTTCCCAATCCCACAAGTTAATTGATCCTACTCATGCAATGTGTGAGGGGTTTGACTAATGCAATGAAAACTGGATAATTGGAAAGCACGATCAAAGTGTTACTTGCCTTGCTGATGATCCGCAAAACCTAGAGACTCAAAGTAGCAAGCGGCGCACTCCGGGTACTCTATCGCAATCAAAGAAACAAGCATACAATAAGTACTTAACTAATGCACGGGTAAAACTCAAATAAGAGATCTAACCAGAAAGTTCAACTTAAGAACTCCACTTTGCAAAAAGAATCAACTCGAAAGAAGCAACGAAACTCAAACTACAAAAGAAACGAGCTCCAAATTACTAGTTGGCCTAAAGTCAAATTTTACAGTAGCCAAAACTTTGTTCAAGTTGATCTAACGTAAAGAGGGCTTCCAGACGAAGATCTGGGATTTTGAATCACCTGATTCCGACCCTCGAGCGGAAAGATAAACGAAAAAAAGATCAGGGCAGAAATCGCGATCGGAATAATCACGGTTAAATACCCTGAAAAAGAAAAACGACGAACAGGCTAACGAACGAACGTTCGCTTTCTACGGTTAACTAATGAAAACCGTTCGTTAAAACGAACGTACGGACGAACGTCCGCTGTTTAACTAAACCGACGACAAACCGATCTAAACCGAAAAAAAACAGATCAAGGTTTTTTTTTCAAAAGAAACCGATCAGATCTTTAAAAAAACCGAGGGTGGCTTCTACCTCGACTCCGGCGGGGCGGCGGCGTCCGGCGAGGGGCGGCGGTGACCGGCGGCGGGGTGGCGGCGCCCGGTGGGGGGGGGGGGCGGCGGGCGGCGGCGGGCGCGGCAGCGGCGGGGCGCAGCTAGGGTTCGGGTTGGCGCGGGGGCGGGCTGTGCGACTTGGGCCGGCCTGGGCGCTATATAAAGCCCGGAGTCCCGGTCCGATACGGGACTAGGTCGGTTCCCGTTTTTTTTAAATAGAGTCCTGGCGCGGTAAAACTAACGAAAGAAATATCAAACGGACTCCAAAATTCCCGAAATAAATTTTCATCGTCCTCTAATAATATTTAGGACAAAGTGAACATTTTTACCGGACCTAAATGCAATTTTGAAAAACGCGTATTTTTCCTATGCAAATAAATCCGAAAATAAATCCAGAAAAATACCAAAAGTGATTTTAATATTTTCCTCCAATATTTCTGTTATTATGGAGAAGTCATATTATCTCCGCTCATTTATTTTATTTAGAAATAGTTTTAGGAGGGAAAAATAATTAGAATCACACTGTCCTCGTACCGGTATTCGAGCGAACTCAAATACGAAAACGGTAAAATTCCCAACTCTCTCCGTAGGTCCTTGAGTTGCTTAGAATTTCGAGGAACTCCACGAAAAAAATGCAAAAATATGCAAATGCAATATGATCTATGTATAACATTCCAAATTGAAAATTTGGGATGTTACAAACCTACCCCCCTTAGAATGAATCTCGCCTCGAGATTCGGCTTGGCTAGAGAACATGTGTGGGTGGTCCTTGCGTAGATCATCTTCTCGTTCCCAGGTGGCTTCTTCCTCGGTGTGGTGACTCCACTGAACTTTGCAAAACTTGATAACCTTGCTGCGAGTAACTCTACTCGAAAACTCGAGAATATTAACGGGCTTATCCTCGTAGGTCAGATCACTGTCCAACTGAATTGCTTCGAGGGGTACTGTGTCTCTAAGCGGTATATCGGCCATCTCCGCGTGACGCTTCTTCAGTTGCGAAACGTGAAACACGTCGTGCACTCCTGACAATCCTTCGGGCAATTCCAACTTATAGGAAACCTCTCCCATGCGTTCCAAAACACGGCAAGGTCCCACAAATCTCGGGGCTAACTTCCCTTTAACACCGAAACGTTTAACTCCTCGCAGAGGCGATACCCTCAAGTACGCTCTGTCTCCGATCTCATAAGCTATCTCCTTGCGCTTCGAGTCAGCATAACTCTTCTGCCTGGACTGAGCTACCTTCAGTCTATCTCGGATCAACTTCACCTTCTCCTCAGACTCTTTGATTAAGTCTGGTCCAAACAGCTGTCGGTCTCCAACTTCGTCCCATGACAACGGTGTTCGGCATCTCCTTCCATACAACGCCTCAAACGGCGCCATCTTCAAACTGGCCTGGTAACTATTGTTGTATGAGAACTCCGCGTAGGGCAAGTTGTCATCCCAACTAGATCCATAATCTAATGCACATGCTCTCAACATATCTTCCAGAATCTGATTGACTCTCTCCGTCTATCCATCTGTCTGCGGATGAAATGCTGTGCTAAACTCTAGCCTGGTACCCAAAGTTTCATGTAACTGATTCCAGAACTTCGAGGTAAACTGAGTTCCTCTATCAGATACAATACTCCTCGGAACTCCATGCAGACATACAATTCTGGTCATGTATATCTTTGGCAACTTCGCACTGGTATATGTGGTTTTCACCGGAATAAAGTGGGCTACCTTCGTCAATCGGTCTACTACTACCCAGATTGAGTCATACCCTGCTTTGGTCCTGGGCAATCCGGTGATAAAATCCATACCAAGCTTCTCCCACTTCCATTCGAGAATTGGCATAGGTTGTAGCAATCCTGCTGGCTTCTGATGTTCTGCCTTTACCCTTTGACACACATCACAAACTGCTACATACTCCGCAATATCCTTCTTCATACGGGTCCACCAGAAGGTATCCTTCAAATCCAAATACATCTTAGTATTTCCTGGGTGAATCGAGTATGGTGAATCATGGGCCTCCTGTAAAATCAACTTCCTAATCTCCGGGTCATTGGGCACATAGATTCGATCCTCAAACAATAAGGTGTCGTGCTCATCCTCACGAAAACCTTTAGCTTTTCCTTCGCTCATCCTCTCCTTTATATCGACAATCTCCTTGTCAGCTTTCTGAGCTTCTCTGATTTTATCCATCAAGGTAGACTGGATTTCTAGTGTTGCTACATAACCTCTCGGAACTATCTCCAAACGTAGTTCTCGTAGGTCCTCGGCTAACTCCTTTGGAAACTCCTCCATCATTAGGGTATTGACATGGCTCTTACGGCTTAGTGCATCAGCTACTACGTTAGCCTTCCCGGGATGGTAATGTAATCTCATGTCATAATCCTTAGTGAGTTCCAGCCATCTCCTTTGCCTAAGATTCAACTCCTTCTGAGTGAATATATACTTCAGACTCTTGTGATCCGTATATACTTCACAATGGTTTCCTATGAGAAAATGTCTCCACGTCTTCAATGCATGCACTACGGCTGCTAACTCCAAATCGTGGTTGGCATAGTTCATCTCATGAGGTTTTAGTTGTCGTGAAGCATACGAAACAACTCTTCCTTCCTGCATAAGAACTGCTCCAAGTCCTCGACGTGAAGCGTCGCAGTACACCTCATAATCCTTATGTTGATCTGGCAGAATCAACACAGGGGATGATACCAATCTTTTCTTCAACTCCTGGAAACTAGCCTCACATTCTTCGGTCCAACGGAACTTGGTTTCCTTCTTCAACAATGTGACGCCCCGAGACCGATGCGCCAAGTGTCAGCCAGTTATTCGTCGTCGTTGCCATGTCATCTGCTTGCGTGTTGCATCTCTGCCTTGTCATCATGTGCTTTGCATCATCATGTTTTCAAAACATGCATCCGTCCGAGCTCCCTCGTCCTCTCCGTTGTCCCTTCTGAGCCCAGACACACTCGCTCGCGCCACGTTTTCTTTTGCACCGGTCTCTCACCGAGTTACCGGAACCGTTTTGTTGCCGTTGCATCATTTTCGGATAATTGCCGTGGAACCCTTTCCTTCCACCACGGTGACAATACTTCATATCTTCTTCATGTCAACTTTTAATAAAATTGCATAAACTTGATCATGTCATCCGCATCATGTGAACATCATTTAAAATGTGTGTATTGTTGTTGCTTATGATTGCTAAACATGCTTATGGGGATTTTTCCGGAATTGTTGTTGTTATTTTCCGGCCTCATTTAAAATGCCTAAATAGTGTAGTTTTATTATGCTTCACCTCTTGCTATGTTAACCAACATTTAATCTTGTCTTGTAAATAAACGAGAGTCAACTAAATAATAAATGTGGTGTTTCGTCAATATGCAACTCGTTGCATATTGAGCTCCACTTAACTTGTAGTACTTGTTTGTGTACCATTGCCATGCCATGCATAATTAAACCGGACATGCATCATGCTTGTTTGTGCATCATGCCATGGTTATGATATGTGTGTTTACCGTGTTGTTTGCTTCTTTCCGGTTGCTTCTCTTGTTAGCTTCGGTTTCATTCCGGAGTTGTGAGGATTCGCTCGACTATGTTGCTCCGTCTACTTCATGGACTTGTTCTTCTCCCTTGCGGAATCCCAGGCAAGATGATCATACCCTTGGATACCTTTACTACCATTGCCATGCTTAGTTGTCTCGATGCTATCGTTACATGTCGCGCTACCCATCTTTTATGTCAGCCTCTCCTTGTTGCCATGAAACCTCTAACATTTGAAACCTTCCTAGCAAAACCACTGTTTGGCTATGTTACCCGCTTGCTCAGCCCCTCTTATAGCATTGTTAGTTGCATGTGAAGATGAAGTTCGTTCCAGGAGGGAACTTGTTGTTAGCATATCACAATATCTATTATTATTATTAACACACCTATATACTGGGCATGGGTGGAAGGCTTGGCCTTTTGCTCGGTGTTTTGTTCCACTCATGCCACCTTAGGCGCCGATAAACCGGCATTATGTTCCTTGATATTGCGTTCCTTACACGATGGGTGGATGGGGACCCCTTGACAGTTCGACTTTGAATAAAACTCCTCCAGCAAGGCCCAACATTGGTTTTAATTTGCTCATAATAACAACTTAATTACTTAATTAATTGCATAGGGGGTCATGTCCCCGGGTTCTTAATTCTACATAACAGGGGGGCCAGTGCTGATGGTGTTGGTCCCAAACGGGGGTCCTGCGGGGCCACCACGGGGAAACTCGAGGATTGGTTTTACCTGTAGCATCGCCCATCCGGTTGTGGCCTGAGACGAGATACGCGCGGCTACTATCAGGGTGTCGACACACCGGGAGGTCTTGCTGGACTTGTTTTACCATTGTCGAAATGTCTTGTGCACCGGGATGCCGAGCCTGATCGGATTTCCCTAAGATAAGGAGTGATGATATTATATTTATCACTTCAGCTAATCGTGAGAGCTTGTGATGGGCTAAGTTGGGACACCCCTGCAGGGTTATAATCTTTCGAAAGCCATGCCCGCGGTTATGTGGCAGATTGGAATTTGTTAATGTCCGGTTGTAGAAAACTTGACAGAGGATCCGAAGTAAAACACACAACTGTGTGAGTAACCGTGACTGTCTCTTTTCACTTTGAGAAGAGAACACGGTGGGGTTATGTTTGATTCGTATGTAGTTCAGGATGTTTAGCGATCACTACTTTTGCGACCGTTTGCGTAGATGCTCATCTTATTCTTGTACTCGTAAGTTAGCCACCATTTTATGCTTAGCCGCTGCTGCAACCTCACCACTTTGCCTCTTCCTACCCACAAAGCTTTGCTAGTCTTGTTACCCATGGTTATGGGATTGCTGAGTCCTCGTGGCTCACAGATACTACAACACCAGATGCAGGTTCAGCCGAGATTGATGCAGGAGATGGTTCAAGTACTTCAGTGGGAGCTCGATGAAGAGAGTGGCCGTATGCTTGTGACGTTTCGACGATCAGTAGTGGTTTCTACTAGGATTCGATCTAGACCTGTGGTTTAACGTTATGTTTGGTATCTTGTGTTTTGGATCTTACCCTTAGATGGGCTGTGATGTTTTGAATGATGTTTTGCTTATGTAATGTATTGTGTGAAGTGGCGAGTGTAAGCCAACTATCTCCTTTTGCAATTTAATCCCTCTTTTACATGAGTCGTGCAAAGATACCAAACTTGAGATCATTCCAGAATGGGCTTATACCTTTAAGTCGTGCCTCGACACGTAGGAGGTATAGTCCCATCCTGGGCATTACAAGTTGGTATAAGAGCCTTCTCCGACCTAGAAGCCCCCACTGATTGATCGAATCGTTGACGGTTGAGTCTAGGCACACACTTGAAAATATTTTGAGTCCTATATATATCGGAGAGTAGGATTTCTTTTGCTCCTCATCTTGTTTCATTCTGGTGAGGACTCCTGACGATTACTCTTGTCTCTTCTACTCTCAAAAATTGCACAATTTTTTTTAGGATCTCGCGAGTATTGTTTGGATTGTTCCGATGTCTTTGTGACGAGAACATTGTTCTTGATGCCTCCTGTCATTAGGGGTTGTGGCAGTGTCCCGGGGAGTTGAGCTCCGAGGTGTTGTCGTCACAAATATATCGCATCAGTTCTGGAATACTTAAGACGGCCGACATCGAAAACTCTCCTATGCGGTTAGTGGCAAGATAACCCCGACATCACCCAGTACTGGGGAGGTAGTTCGAGAGTATTGCCATAGCTTGTATAGTAGATGCGTTTCGAAGGTCCGAGGTAAACGGTTTCCGAGAACAACTGGTTATGTGTTGAAGGATGGATACAGCTGGATGTAGGTTTAGAGTTGAGTGCGCGGTGCTTCCCCTGTATCCCCAACACCTGATTGCATAACTGGAAACTTTCGGAAATTAATAGGTGGGTTCATCTAGTAGTTCTAGTCATTCTTCCAACGAGTACATGATATGGAGTTCGGGGTTCTACATTGAGTGAAGTGGTTTTATGGGCTTGTTCCGATCGGGAGTTGCATCTTAAAGGGTCCTTGGCTATGCTGATCCGGGGATTGCAAAACCCTTTTGTAACACGTTCCATGAGCTTTCAGCACGAATATGTGGGACGAAGCTTCTATCTTGTATTTGTTCTATCTGCTCCTTGTTCCTTTTTATTTATCTTTTGTTCTTCCAAGTGGCTTCTCGTCAAGTTGATGTACCTGCGTAATTTATTCGTTCAATTCTCTGTTCGGATAGATATGTTGCAACATAATCCTCTTCATAAACATATCTATCCTTTGTTTTGATTTGATTCTGGTATTCGAGTTGCTTCGATGTCAAATGTTGATTCCATACCTTTCCTAATCGGTGTTCTCATATTTCTATGAGAGTGTTAATTCTTCTTGACCATCAAGATTTTCATGTTAATCCTTTTTCAACCGGTGTGCCTTCTCTTCAAGTTATTCCATACAGACGCCGTTGAGAAATCTGACGATTTGTCTGTTTCAATAATCTCAAGTTGTCTTTGTTTTCCCCGCCCTCCCACCCTTCTTCTTCTTGGAGCCAGAAAATTATTAAATGAAGTATCCATTTTATTCATGTGATATTTCTTCATTCTTTTCCTTCAATGTTCTTATCCGGTGAATTATCGTGAAGATGCTCAAGAGTTTCAAGTTCATCATTCTTAACTCCTATATTCTTCTACGGTGGACTAAATCCAAGCTTCTGTAATACTTCTTATCTCTTCCTTTTTGTTTAACATGTTTTTTTTCCCATGTTGAAATTTTTTACCCGAAGCCTCTCTTGTTTATTCATCTCTTTATTCATATCCGGAGTGTCAGGGTATCTCAGAAGATTCATGTTTCCATTCTTAATCCGTTCAAGCTATTTTTTGAGGATTCTTATCTTATTCAAGCCATTTAATTCAACCGGTGCAATATCTCTTCAGCAATCTTTTTCATCAGTGATTTCTTTTTAGTGGGCCCTAACCCACAGGTCTTTCTCCAGGATCTTACCCGACTCTTCTTTTTCCGGAGAATTCTTTTCAAAGTGTGACGTAAGAATGATTCCCATCAGTCACATGCCTTCTCCAAGCTTGTTTTCAATTATTCCATCTTTAGCTCTACTTTCCATCTTTTCATTCGTCCGGAGTATCTCAAAATTCTTATGGCATTTCTCGTATTCTTTCTCAACATTTGGAGACCGGAGAAGTGTTTCTCTTAAATCTTGGCCCGTCTTCTTGAAGATTCGTGGTTCTAGCTTCTTGCCATCTTCATTATTGTTCAGATTGCGAGGAATTCTTTTTATACCCATTCGAAGCATTTCATGAATTCTTTTCCTTGTGATCCTCCGAAGGCCATCATTTCAGAAGATTCTTCGTTCTCAGTTTTCAACTTCTACCTCCAAATATTCTTCATTGATGCCTCTTCGTTCATCTCCATATTCTTATGGTGGTTCTTTCGAGATTACTCTTCCGTTGTTATCGTTTCAATTCATTTGTTCTTTTCATAATCCTATCGGTGGTTCGTTGAAGATTTACCCAAGTTTGTGCGAGATCTCTCTTTAATTCTTTCCAACGAGAATAAGTAGCATGCCAAATCCATTGCTTGTCGCCAATTTAAATTGGTGAAGGATATGCATAACATAAATCTTATTCTAGTTTCTTCCAAGAGGTTAATCTCTTTTTCCAGAGTTTGTTCATCTTATCATATTCTCGGTCCTAAGTTGCTCATCTTGTTTTCCAGAGCTCCAAGTTATTTCTATTACATCATTTCAAAGCTCCATCTAATTCATCGCAGGTCTTGAATCTTATTCTTTTCATCTTTCATTTCTCATGCTTTCATTACCGGAGTTCTCTTGGTGGTTCTCATGTTTTAATTCATCCTCGAAGTCTTCATCAAGATTCTTGTTGGAGCTCAAGCATTCTTCGTCATGCTTTTCAAGTGCAATTCTTTCTACCTTATCTTTTCAGATGGTGTTATGTCATTCTTGACAATTATTTTGAATTATGATTCACGAGTTATCAAGAATGAGATACTTAAAACCATCATTTTCCTTGTTCAGGAGATCTTTTCAACCCTTCAATTATTCGTTGGAGTTATCTTGGGTTATAATTCACCTAAAGCTTTCCCTAAGGATTGTTGCTAATTATGGTGCTTATAAATGACCCAAGTTCTTCATTCCGGTGAAAAAAGTTTTCATCCTGTCTTTGATCTCAATCCAATCAATTGTTTAAGTGAGTGGCTGATTGTCACCTCTTAATTTTGAGATGTTTTCCATAAGCCCACATCAAGCTTATTCGTTTTCGTTGTTGATTTTTTCAACAACTCCGTTCAACCCTTCTTCGTAAGGATGATTTTTCATATTCATTTGTCGGAGAAGTTGTCTTTTCTTCTCCATTCATTTCTTTCGTTGATTTATATGCTATTCTTTCATTCCGGAGGCATTGTGATATTGCTCTCTTTGACCATCATCTCTTTTTTATCAAGATCATGTTCTTTCCCTTGCTTATCATTTAACCGGAGTGTTGTATTCTTCATTCAAGTTCTCTCATCTTATCAAGTTTTGCCTCTCTTTTCAGCCGGAGTGCTGTCTGAATCCTTCTTAACCTTGTGCCATTCTTTTAATTGTTTCGGAGGCAGTATGCTGTTGATTTCATCAAGTATCATTCCATCTCCTCAAGTTCTTGTTCATTTCCTTCCATTTTCAGACGGAGTGTTGTCCGAATTATGTCATTCTTATTCCTTGGCTATACCGTTGAGGTTTCATATTCTTTTGATTCGTAAGCTCTTGTTTCATGTTTTTCAACCTACAAGGTTCTCATAATGTTCCTTGTTCCTCTTTTCTGACGGAGTGTTCTCATCTTCGTTCATCTATGTGGTTTTGTTCTTTCGACTTGTTTAACCTCAAGGTTCGTGGTTTCACTCGTCTGTCAAAGAAGCAACTTTGTTTTACCTCTTCTTTTTTGTTTTTACCCGGTGCTATCTCTAGGATCTCGGGTCGAGATCCTCTGTTAGTGTGGGAGAGTTGTGACGCCCCGAGACCGATGCGCCAGGTGTCAGCCAGTTATTCGTCGTCGTTGCCATGTCATCTGCTTGCGTGTTGCATCTTTGCCTTGTCATCATGTGCTTTGCATCATCATGTTTTCAAAACATGCATCCGTCCGAGCTCCCTCGTCCTCTCCGTTGTCCCTTCTGAGCCCAGACACACTCGCTCGCGCCACCTTTTCTTTTGCACCGGTCTCTCACCGAGTTACCGGAACCGTTTTGTTGCCGTTGCATCATTTTCGGATCATTGCCGTGGCACCCTTTCCTTCCACCACGGTGACAATACTTCATATCTTCTTCATGTCAACTTTTAATAAAATTGCATAAACTTGATCTTGTCATCCGCATCATGTTAACAACACTTAGAATGTGTGTATTGTTGTTGCTTATAATTGCTAAACATGCTTATGGGGATTTTTCCGGAATTGTTGTTGTTATTTTCCGGCCTCATTTAAAATGCCTAAATAGTGTAGTTTTATTATGCTTCACCTCTTGCTATGTTAACCAACATTTAATCTTGTCTTGTAAATAAACGAGAGTCAACTAAATAATAAATGTGGTGTTTCGTCAATATGCAACTCGTTGCATATTGAGCTCCACTTAACTTGTAGTACTTGTTTGTGTACCATTGCCATGCCATGCATAATTAAACCGGACATGCATCATGCTTGTTTGTGCATCATGCCATGGTTATGATATGTGTGTTTAAAGTGTTGTTTGCTTCTTTCCGGTTGCTTCTCTTGTTAGCTTCGGTTTCGTTCCGGAGTTGTGAGGATTCGCTCGACTATGTTGCTCCGTCTACTTCATGGACTTGTTCTTCTCCCTTGCGGAATCCCAGGCAAGATGATCATACCCTTGGATACCTTTACTACCATTGCCATGCTTAGTTGTCTCGATGCTATCGTTACATGTCGTGCTACCCATCTTTTATGTCAGCCTCTCCTTGTTGCCATGAAACCTCTAACATTTGAAACCTTCCTATCAAAACCACTGTTTGGCTATGTTACCCGCTTGCTCAGCCCCGCTTTCTCAGCCCCTCTTATAGCGTTGTTAGTTGCAGGTGAAGATGAAGTTCGTTCCAGGAGGGAACTTGTTGTTAGCATATCACAATATCTATTATTATTATTAACACACCTATATACTGGGCATGGGTGGAAGGCTTGGCCTTTTGCTCGGTGTTTTGTTCCACTCATGCCACCTTAGGCGCCGATAAACCGGCATTATGTTCCTTGATTTTGCGTTCCTTACACGATGGGTGGATGGGGACCCCTTAACAGTTTGACTTTGAATAAAACTCCTCCAGCAAGGCCCAACATTGGTTTTAATTTGCTCATAATAACAACTTAATTACTTAATTAATTTCATAGGGGGTCATGTCCCCGGGTTCTTAATTCTACATAACAGGGGGGAGGGGCAGTGTTGATGGTGTTGGTCCCAAACGGGGGTCCTGCGGGGCCACCACGGGGAAACTCGAGGATTGGTTTTACCTGTAGCATCGCCCATCTGGTTGTGGCCTGAGACGAGATACGCGCGGCTACTATCAGGGTGTCGACACACCGGGAGGTCTTGCTGGACTTGTTTTACCATTGTCGAAATGTCTTGTGCACCGGGATGTCGAGCCTGATTGGATTTCCCTAAGATAAGGAGTGATGATATTATATTTATCACTTCAGCTAATCGTGAGAGCTTGTGATGTGCTAAGTTGGGACACCCCTGCAGGGTTATAATCTTTCGAAAGCCGTGCCCGCGGTTATGTGGCAGATTGGAATTTGTTAATATCCGGTTGTAGAAAACTTGACAGAGGATCCGAAGTAAAACACACAACTGTGTGAGTAACCGTGACTGTCTCTTTTCACTTTGAGAAGAGAACACGGTGGGGTTATGTTTGATTCGTATGTAGTTCAGGATCTTTAGCGATCACTACTTTTGTGACCGTTTGCGTAGATGCTCATTTTATTCTTGTACTCGTAAGTTAGCCACCATTTTATGCTTAGCCGCTGATGCAACCTCACCACTTTGCCTCTTCCTACCCACAAAGCTTTGCTAGTCTTGTTACCCATGGTTATGGGATTGCTGAGTCCTCGTGGCTCACAGATACTACAACACCATATGCAGGTTCAGCCGAGATTGATGCAGGAGCTGGTTCAAGTACTTCACTGGGAGCTCGATGAAGAGAGTGGCCGTATGCTTGTGACGTTTCGACGATCAGTAGTGGTTTCTACTAGGATTCGATCTAGACCTGTGGTTTAACGTTATGTTTGGTATCTTGTGTTTTGGATCTTACCCTTAGATGGGCTGTGATGTTTTGAGTGATGTTTTGCTTATGTAATGTATTGTGTGAAGTGGCGAGTGTAAGCCAACTATCTCCTTTTGCAATTTAATCCCTCTTTTACATGAGTCGTGCAAAGATACCAAACTTGAGATCATTCCAGAATGGGCTTATACCTTTAAGTCGTGCCTTGACACGTAGGAGGTATAGTCCCATCCTGGGCATTACAAGTTGGTATAAGAGCCTTCTCCGACCTAGAAGCCCCCACTGATTGATCGAATCGTTGACGGTTGAGTCTAGGCACACACTTGAAAATGTTTTGAGTCCTATATATATCGGAGAGTAGGATTTCTTTTGCTGCTCATCTCGTTTCATTCTGGTGAGGACTCCTGACAATTACTCTTGTCTCTTCTACTCTCAAAAATTGCACAATTTTTTTTAGGATCTCGCGAGTATTGTTTGGATTGTTCCGATGTCTTTGTGACGAGAACATTGTTCTTGATGCCTCCTGTCATTAGGGGTTGTGGCAGTGTCCCGGGGAGTTGAGCTCCGAGGTGTTGTCGTCACAAATATATCGCATCAGTTCTGGAATACTTAAGACAGCCGACATCGAAAACTCTCCTATGCGGTTAGTGGCAAGATAACCCCGACATCACCCAGTACTGGGGAGGTAGTTCGAGAGTATTGCCATAGCTTGTATAGTAGATGCATTTCGAAGGTCCGAGGTAAACGGTTTCCGAGAACAACTGGTTATGTGTTGAAGGATGGATACAGCTGGATGTAGGTTTAGAGTTGAGTGCGCGGTGCTTCCCCTGTATCCCCAACACCTGATTGCATAACTGGAAACTTTCGGAAATTAATAGGTGGGTTCATCTAGTAGTTCTAGTCATTCTTCCAACGAGTACATGATATGGAGTTCGGGGTTCTACATTGAGTGAAGTGGTTTTATGGGCTTGTTCCGATCGGGAGTTGCATCTTAAAGGGTCCTTGGCTATGCTGATCCGGGGATTGCAAAACCCTTTTGTAACACGTTCCATGAGCTTTCAGCACGAATATGTGGGACGAAGCTTCTATCTTGTATTTGTTCTATCTGCTCCTTGTTCCTTTTTATTTATCTTTTGTTCTTCCAAGTGGCTTCTCGTCAAGTTGATGTACCTGCGTAATTTATTCGTTCAATTCTCTGTTCGGATAGATATGTTGCAACATAATCCTCTTCATAAACATATCTATCCTTTGTTTTAATTTGATTCTGGTATTCGAGTTGCTTCGATGTCAAATGTTGATTCCATACCTTTCCTAATCGGTGTTCTCATATTTCTATGAGAGTGTTAATTCTTCTTGACCATCAAGATTTTCATGTTAATCCTTTTTCAACCGGTGTGCCTTCTCTTCAAGTTATTCCATACGGACACCGTTGAGAAATCTGACGATTTGTCTGTTTCAATCATCTCAAGTTGTCTTTGTTTGCCCCGCCCTCCCACCCTTCTTCTTCTTGGAGCCAGAAAATTATTAAATGAAGTATCCATTTTATTCATGTGATATTTCTTCATTCTTTTCCTTCAATGTTCTTATCCGGTGAATTATCGTGAAGATGCTCAAGAGTTTCAAGTTCATCATTCAGGACTAAATCCAAGCTTCCGTAATACTTCTTATCTCTTCCTTTTTGTTTAACATGTTTTTTTCCCATGTTGAAATTTCTTACCCGAAGCCTCTCTTGTTTATTCATCTCTTTATTCATATCCGGAGTGTCAGGGTATCTCAGAAGATTCGTGTTTCCATTCTTAATCCGTTCAAGCTATTTTTTGAGGATTCTTATCTTATTCAAGCCATTTAATTCAACCGGTGCAATATCTCTTCATCAATCTTTTTCATCAGTGATTTCTTTTCAGTGGGCCCTAACCCACAGGTCTTTCTCCAGGATCTTACCTGACTCTTCTTTTTCCGGAGAATTCTTTTCAAAGTGTGACGTAAGAATGATTCCCATCAGTCACATGCCTTCTCCAAGCTTGTTTTCAATTATTCCATCTTTAGCTCTACTTTCCATCTTTTCATTCGTCTGGAGTATCTCGAAATTCTTATGGCATTTCTCGTATTCTTTCTCAACATTTGGAGACCGGAGAAGTGTTTCTCTTAAATCTTGGCCCGTCTTCTTGAAGATTCGTGGTTCTAGCTTCTTGCCATCCTCATTATTGTTCAGATTGCGAGGAATTCTTTTTATACCCATTCGAAGCATTTCATGAATTCTTTTTCTTGTGATCCTACGAAGGCCATCATTTCAGAAGATTCTTCGTTCTCAGTTTTCAACTTCTACCTCCAAATATTCTTCATTGATGCCTCTTCGTTCGTCTCCATATTCTTATGGTGGTACTTTCGAGATTACTCTTCCGTTGTTATCGTTTCAATTCATTTGTTCTTTTCATAATCCTATCGATGGTTCGTTGAAGATTTACCCAAGTTTGTGTGAGATCTCTCTTTAATTCTTTCCAACGAGAATAAGTAGTATGCCAAATCCATTGCTTGTCGCCAATTTAAATTGGTGAAGGATATGCATAACATAAATCTTATTCTAGTTTCTTCCAAGAGGTTAATCTCTTTTTCCAGAGTTTGTTCATCTTATCATATTCTCGGTCCTAAGTTGCTCATCTTGTTTTCCGGAGCTCCAAGTTATTTCTATTACATCATTTCAAAGCTCCATCTAATTCATCGCAGGTCTTGAATCTTATTCTTTTCATCTTTCATTTCTCATGCTTTCATTACCGGAGTTCTCTTGGTGGTTCTCATGTTTTAATTCATCCTCGAAGTCTTCATCAAGATTCTTGTTGGAGCTCAAGCATTCTTCATCATGCTTTTCAAGTGCAATTCTTTCTACCTTATCTTTTCAGATGGTGTTATGTCATTCTTGACAATTCCTTTGAATTATGATTCACGAGTTATCAAGAATGAGATATTTAAAACCATCATTTTCCTTGTTCAGGAGATCTTTTCAACCCTTCAATTATTCATTGGAGTTATCTTGGGTTATAATTCACCTAAAGCTTTCCCTAAGGATTGTTGCTAATTATGGTGCTTATAAATGACCCAAGTTCTTCATTCCGGTGAAAAAAGTTTTCATCCTGTCTTTGATCTCAATCCAATCAATTGTTTAAGTGAGTGGCTGGTTGTCACCTCTTAATTTTGAGATGTTTTCCATAAGCCCACATCAAGCTTATTCGTTTTCGTTGTTGATTTTTTCAACAACTCCGTTCAACCCTTCTTCGTAAGGATGATTTTTCATATTCATTTGTCGGAGAAGTTGTCTTTTCTTCTCCATTCATTTCTTTCGTTGATTTATATGCTATTCTTTCATTCCGGAGGCATTGTGATATTGCTCTCTTTGACCATCATCTCTTTTTTATCAAGATCATGTTCTTTCCCTTGCTTATCATTTAACCGGAGTGTTGTATTCTTCATTCAAGTTCTCTCATCTTATCAAGTTTTGCCTCTCTTTTCAGCCGGAGTGCTGTCTGAATCCTTCTTAACCTTGTGCCATTCTTTTAATTGTTTCGGAGGCAGTATGCTGTTGATTTCATCAAGTATCATTCCATCTCCTCAAGTTCTTGTTCATTTCCTTCCATTTTCAGACGGAGTGCTGTCCGAATTATGTCATTCTTATTCCTTGGCTATACCGTTGAGGTTTCATATTCTTTTGATTCGTAAGCTCTTGTTTCATGTTTTTCAACCTACAAGGTTCTCATAATGTTCCTTGTTCCTCTTTTCTGACGGAGTGTTCTCATCTTCGTTCATCTATGTGGTTTTGTTCTTTCGACTTGTTTAACCTCAAGGTTCGTGGTTTCACTCGTCTGTCAAAGTAGCAACTTTGTTTTACCTCTTCTTTTTCGTTTTTACCCGGTGCTATCTCTAGGATCTCGGGTCGAGATCCTCTGTTAGTGTGGGAGAGTTGTGACGCCCCGAGACCGATGCGCCAGGTGTCAGCCAGTTATTCGTCGTCGTTGCCATATCATCTGCTTGCGTGTTGCATCTTTGCCTTGTCATCATGTGCTTTGCATCATCATGTTTTCAAAACATGCATCCGTCCGAGCTCCCTCGTCCTCTCCGTTGTCCCTTCTGAGCCCAGACACACTCGCTCGCGCCACCTTTTCTTTTGCACCGGTCTCTCACCGAGTTACCGGAACCGTTTTGTTGCCGTTGCATCATTTTCGGATCATTGTCGTGGCACCCTTTCCTTCCACCACGGTGACAATACTTCATATCTTCTTCATGTCAACTTTTAATAAAATTGCATAAACTTGATCTTGTCATCCGCATCATGTTAACAACATTTAAAATGTGTGTATTGTTGTTGCTTATAATTGCTAAACATGCTTATGGGGATTTTTCCGGAATTGTTGTTGTTATTTTCCGGCCTCATTTAAAATGCCTAAATAGTGTAGTTTTATTATGCTTCACCTCTTGCTATGTTAACCAACATTTAATCTTGTCTTGTAAATAAACGAGAGTCAACTAAATAATAAATGTGGTGTTTCGTCAATATGCAACTCGTTGCATATTGAGCTCCACTTAACTTGTAGTACTTGTTTGTGTACCATTGCCATGCCATGCATAATTAAACCGGACATGCATCATGCTTGTTTGTGCATCATGCCATGGTTATGATATGTGTGTTTACCGTGTTGTTTGCTTCTTTCCGGTTGCTTCTCTTGTTAGCTTCGGTTTCGTTCCGGAGTTGTGAGGATTCGCTCGACTATGTTGCTCCGTCTACTTCATGGACTTGTTCTTCTCCCTTGCGGAATCCCAGGCAAGATGATCATACCCTTGGATACCTTTACTACCATTGCCATGCTTAGTTGTCTCGATGCTATCGTTACATGTCGCGCTACCCATCTTTTATGTCAGCCTCTCCTTGTTGCCATGAAACCTCTAACATTTGAAACCTTCCTAGCAAAACCACTGTTTGGCTATGTTACCCGCTTGCTTAGCCCCTCTTATAGCGTTGTTAGTTGCAGATGAAGATGAAGCTCGTTCCAGGAGGGAACTTGTTGTTAGCATATCACAATATCTATTATGATTATTAACACACCTATATACTGGGCATGGGTGGAAGGCTTGGCCTTTTGCTCGGTGTTTTGTTCCACTCATGCCACCTTAGGCGCCGATAAACCGGCATTATGTTCCTTGATTTTGCGTTCCTTACACGATGGGTGGATGGGGACCCCTTGACAGTTCGACTTTGAATAAAACTCCTCCAGCAAGGCCCAACATTGGTTTTAATTTGCTCATAATAACAACTTAATTACTTAATTAATTGCATAGGGGGTCATGTCCCCGGGTTCTTAATTCTACATAACAGGGGGGCCAGTGCTGATGGTGTTGGTCCCAAACGGGGGTCCTGCGGGGCCACCACGGGGAAACTCGAGGATTGGTTTTACCTGTAGCATCGCCCATCCGGTTGTGGCCTGAGACGAGATACGCGCGGCTACTATCAGGGTGTCGACACACCGGGAGGTCTTGCTGGACTTGTTTTACCATTGTCGAAATGTCTTGTGCACCGGGATGCCGAGCCTGATCGGATTTCCCTAAGATAAGGAGTGATGATATTATATTTATCACTTCAGCTAATCGTGAGAGCTTGTGATGGGCTAAGTTGGGACACCCCTGCAGGGTTATAATCTTTCGAAAGCCGTGCCCGCGGTTATGTGGCAGATTGGAATTTGTTAATGTCCGGTTGTAGAAAACTTGACAGAGGATCCGAAGTAAAACACACAACTGTGTGAGTAACCGTGACTGTCTCTTTTCACTTTGAGAAGAGAACACGAGGGTTATGTTTGATTCGTATGTAGTTTAGGATCTTTAGCGATCACTACTTTTGCGACCGTTTGCGTAGATGCTCATCTTATTCTTGTACTCGTAAGTTAGCCACCATTTTATGCTTAGCCGCTGATGCAACCTCACCACTTTGCCTCTTCCTACCCACAAAGCTTTGCTAGTCTTTTTACCCATGGTTATGGGATTGCTGAGTCCTCGTGGCTCACAGATACTACAACACCAGATGTAGGTTCAACCGAGATTGATGCAGGAGCTGGTTCAAGTACTTCACTGGGAGCTCGATGAAGAGAGTGGCCGTATGCTTGTGACGTTTCGACGATCAGTAGTGGTTTCTACTAGGATTCGATCTAGACCTGTGGTTTAACGTTATGTTTGGTATCTTGTGTTTTGAATCTTACCCTTAGATGGGCTATGCTGTTTTGAATGATGTTTTGCTTATGTAATGTATTGTGTGAAGTGGCGAGTGTAAGCCAACTATCTCCTTTTGCAATTTAATCCCTCTTTTACATGAGTCGTGCAAAGATACCAAACTTGAGATCATTCCAGAATGGGCTTATACCTTTAAGTCGTGCCTCGACACGTAGGAGGTATAGTCCCATCCTGGGCATTACAAACAACTCCGTCATTGGCTTTGCAATCTTCGAGAAATTCTCGATAAATCTCCGGTAGTATCCTGCCAGTCCAAGAAAACTCCGGATATCTCCAACGGTCGTCGGTGCTTCCCAATTGGTCACAGTCTCCACATTGGCGGGATCTACTGCTATTCCTTCTCTGGATATAACATGTCCGAGGAATCCGATTTCCTTCAACCAAAACTCACATTTGCTAAACTTGGCATACAACTGGTGCTCAATGAGCTTCTCCAATACCAAACGCAAATGCTCTTCATGCTCCTCTTCATCCTTCGAGAAGATCAAAATATCATCTATGAACACTACGACGAACTTATCCAAATACTCCATAAACACTTTGTTCATCAGGTTCATAAAGTAGGCCGGTGCGTTTGTCAGACCAAACGACATAATGGTATACTCATACAACCCATACCTAGTGGTAAAGGCCGTCTTAGGAATATCTTGCTCTCGAATCTTCAATTGATGGTACCCTGATCGCAGATCGATCTTAGAAAAGACCTTAGCTCCTTGCAATCTATCGAACAGATCGTTGATCATTGGCAGTGGGTACTTATTTTTGATCGTTACTTCATTCAATCCACGATAGTCAACAACCATTCTTAACGATCCATCCTTCTTCTCTACTAGAAGTACCGGCGAACCCCAAGGCGAAGAAATTGGGCGTATAAATCCTTTATCCAGTAACTCCTTAATCTGCTTCTTAATTTCCTCCAAATCCTTTGCGGGCATCCTATAGGGTCTCTTAGAAATTGGCCCGGTGCCTGGCAAAAGTTCAATCAAAAACTCTATGTCTCTATCCGATGGCATGCCAGGTAACTCTTCTGGAAACACATCCGGATACTCCTTCACTACTAGCACTTCCTCCTGTACCACTCCTGACAGAGAATTTAATCTACTCCTCTTTGACTCATGCCGGGATACATACTTGATCCTTCTTCCTTCCAGCGTAGTAAGCAAAATGGTCTCACTGGCACATTCAATATTCCCTTCATACTTAGATAACCAATCCATTCCTAATATCACATCCAGTCCTTGAGATTCCAATACTATCAGGTCCGAAGGGAAAATGTATTTACCAATCCTTAAGGGCAACTGATCACACCATGACTTGGCCATAAACTCTGCTCCTGGTGAGGTTACTAACATGGGCGATCTAAGGGCTTGGGTCAGCTGTTTATACTTATCCACGAATCCCCTTGAAATGTATGAATGCGATGCACCAGTATCGAAAAGAACGAGTGCAGTAAAGGTCTTAACTAAAAACTTACCTATGATTGCATCTGGTTGCTCCTCTACTCCTTCCACAGTCACGTGGTTCACTTGGCCTTTGTTGAACGGGTTGGGCTTCTTCCCGGCGCTTCCATTGCCATTCCCATTCTTAACTTCTGGGCATTCATTAGCATGATGTCCAGTCTTCCCACACTTGTAACAAGTGACATGGCTAAAATCCCTCTTGGTGGGTGTGGACGGTGCAGGGCGGTTCTGGTTTCCATTGGCTCCATTCCCATTCCCATTACCATTGCCATTCTTGGTGCCATTGTGGTTGTGCGAGCTACTTCCTCCATGGGTGTGCTGAAACTGTCCTACTGCTTTAGGGGTAAAGCGAGGCTTCTGTTGAGCTCCAGAATTATACTTTCCTTGCCCATACTTCCTCTTGCGACTCTCAATCTGTTGATGTTTCCTTTCAATCATCAGGGCTCGGTCAACCAACTCCTGATAGTTATTGAAAGTTGCCACCATCAACTGTACACTCATCTCATCATTCAGCCCTTCCATAAATCTCTCCTGCTTCTTGGCATCTGTTGCAACATCATCTGGGGCATAACGAGATAGGGTACTAAACTCATCCACGTACTGAGCCACGGTACGGTTTCCTTGGCGCAAGTTGCGAAACTCCTGCTTCTTCATACTCATGGCTCCAGTCGAGACATGGGCGGTTCGAAAAGCTTGCTGAAACTGATCCCAAGTGACATTGGCTACGGGGTAAGTGGCTGTGTAATTCTTCCACCATGCTGCGGCTGGTCCAGACAACTGGTGTGCGGCAAATCGCACCTTCTCAGCTTCCGAGCAATTAGCGGTGGTCAAATCCCTTCCAATCTTGCGTAGCCAGTCATCAGCCACAATTGGTTCGATGCTGCTAGCAAACACGGGTGGTTGCAACCTTAAGAAACGTGTCAGGTTGTCCACAGGTGGTGGTGGTGGAGGGTTGTTGTTATTGTTGTTGTTCTGGTTGTTCTGGGTGTTCTGGACAAGAAGTTGCATCAGGGTGTTCTGCTGCTGGATCAACTGGGTGAGCTCAGGGGGAAACTCGAATTCACGTCTTGGAGGCATCTGATGGGTGTAGAGGGAAGATATTAGAATAGAAAAGAGGTCTAAGGGAAAATCACTACCCATATGCACATGAGACAACACACAATCATATCACACCAATCAATTTCAACCAAGGTCTTACAAATCTAACAATCGTTACAAAAGTGCTCTAAATCTAATACTTGGTGGTAAACTACTAGTTATAGGGTGGTCATCTAAAAATATTGGTCGGCAGAGGATTCCATAATATCTGCCCCAGCTTCATCTTCATAGTCTTCATCCTTGCTATCCTCAGCTTCCGAATCCGTGTCATCTATGATGATATAATCCTCTGGCGGAATCTCCTTGGGTTCTTCTTCCTCGTCTTTTTCTCCCATGAGTATCCCTAACTTTCGGGTCAAATCATCATTCTTCTCCACAAGTATCTTCATCTCCTCCTCATATTCGTCGCGTGTAGACTTGAGTTCTTCTTCTAGCTCCAAATTCCTATTTAGCGCCTTCTTCAAATCTATCATCCCAGCACACATCTGGTGCTCCTGGCAACGAATGTGGTGGTTCAACTCCTGGATGAATGCTGCTATGGATATACCCTTCTTGGTGCTGATCAAATCCCAATTCTCATCTCGGCGTCCACAAATCTGATAGATGGTGTCCTTTAGCTCCTGCTTGTAGACTTCTCCAATCCTTCCCATAGCAATGTGGGCTGCCATACTCCTTCCTAGGCTCCATGTAGGTGCACTAAAGGAAAATGCTATGAGTGAGGTGACGGGTGCGAACGTCCTTCCTGGAACTTGAGCTTGAATCAACCAACGCTCCTCCTCAGGTAGAGTGGCATTGTAGGTTCCGGTGAAACTTGGTAATCCAATGTGTAGATATCTGGTGACTTCCTTCAGGTGTCGTCCAAAGGGTGTGTCATCATCCGGTTGCATGAACTTGTGCTTTGCTTCCACCATCCTAAAGAATAGAAAAGATGAGGAGTCAGAAGAGAGAAGAGTGAATTGTGTTCTTGGGCTTGTCTTAGTGGTCGTGTCCTACAGTCAGCGTGTGCTCTGATACCATCTTTGTAGCGACCAGACCTCAAACAGTCTGATCTCCATGCATCAGTGTCATCCCTGGATCAGTAATGCTGACACGCATGGTACTCGAAGGATTTATAACAGAGTAGCAATCACACACTTAATACATCGATAGTTCAACAATGAATTTATTACACAAATCATGGCTGAAGGCCATCTAATACGATAACAGCGGAAGGCCATCTAATACGATAACAGCGGAAGGCTTGGAAGATAAGTGAGTCCATCAACTCCAGCGGCATCACTGAGTATAGAACCACGACCTAAAAGGGCATCTTACTCGTCGTCTGAAATGTGTGCAACATGAAACGTTGAAGCCCGAAAACGGGTCAGCACATGGAATATGCTGGCAAGGTAACACAAAAGAATGCAATGAAAGTAAAGCTATACTATATGCAATATTTGGCTGGTGGAAAGCTCTATGGTTAAGTTTTTGCGTAAAGCCAATTTTTCCCTACTTCAAAGGAATGTATTTTAATTAACTATCATGGTAGTTGAAACATCGTTGAGAAGATAGACATCCTCTCAACCCCAATTAAAATAATCATTAAACACAACAAAATTAAATTAGAGTAACATGTTGAGATGCACATGAAAATCCAAGTACCAGATACTCAAGATGTCCATAACCCGGGACATGGATAATCATGATCAGTTTGTACACTCTGCAGAGGTTTGTGCACTTTCCCCACAAGACTCGATCGCCTCCGTTTGGTTTCTCGCACTGCATGGTGTTTGAGAAACGGATGACCGAGACATAGTCTTTCAGAAGCGCTAGCACCTTACGATCGGGCGGACCGTACCAACCTACATCCCCTACATCTGCTAGTCCACCACTGTAAGAGTTCGCACAACTTACTCATACTATGATAGAGCCCATAATAGCATTGTGGTTGCACACGGAAGTTTCTAGTATGAATAATCTCATGATCCCTTTGAGCCTGGGTGGCGGTCCAAAAGAAAAACAGGCAATCCTGAAATACCCAGGTGCCTCAATCCACCCAGATGTGTATTAAAGTTGCCACCTTAAGTTGAACAATTAATTAAACAATCTCACATCTGTCATGGATTTCACTCACCCAATCCACGTCTATGAGCATAGCATGTCCTATCAGCAAACGTAGAAGTAACTCCCAGGGATTTGAATGTAATGCAGGTAATAGGTACTACCTCAATCTACTTCCCAATCCCACAAGTTAATTGATCCTACTCATGCAATGTGTGAGGGGTTTGACTAATGCAATGAAAACTGGATAATTGGAAATCATGATCAAAGTGTTACTTGCCTTGCTGATGATCCGCAAAACCTAGAGACTCAAAGTAGCAAGCGGCGCACTCCGGGTACTGTATCGCAATCAAACAAACAAGCATACAATAAGTACTTAACTAATGCACGGGTAAAACTCAAATAAGAGATCTAACCAGAAAGTTCAACTTAAGAACTCCAGTTTGCAAAAAGAATCAACTCGAAAGAAGCAACGAAACTCAAACTGCAAAAGAAACGAGCTCCGAATTACTAGTTGGCCTAAAGTCAAATTTTACAGTAGCCAAAACTTTGTTTAAGTTGATCTAACGTAAAGAGGGCTTCGAGACGAAGATCTGGGATTCTGAATCACCTGATTCCGACTCTCGAGCGAAAAGATAAACAAAAAACAAGATCAGGGCAGAAATCTCGATCGGAATAATCACGGTTAAATACCCCGAAAAAGAAAAACGACGAACAGGCTAACGAACGAACGTTCGCTGTCTGCGGTTAACTAACGAAAACCGTTCGTTAAAACGAACGTCCGCTGTTTAACTAAACCGACGACAAACCGATCTAAACCGAAAAAAAAACAGATCTAGGGTTTTTTTTCAAAAGAAACCGATCGGATCTTTAAAAAAAACCGAGGGCGGCTTCTACCTCGACTCCGGCGGGGCGGCGGCTCCGGCGAGGGGCGGCGGTGACCGGCGGCGGGGTGGCGGCGTCCGGCGGCGGGGCGACGCGGGCTGGCGGCGCGGGGCGACGGCGGCGGGCGGTGGCGGCGGGCTGGGCGCGGCTAGGGTTAGGGTTGGCGCGGGGGAGGGCTGTGCGACTTGGGCCGGCCTGGGCGCTATATAAAGCCCGGAGTCCCAGTCCGGTACGGGACTAGGTCGGTTCCCGTTTTTTTTAAATAGAGTCCTGGCGTGGTAAAACTAACGAAAGAAATATCAAACGGACTCCAAAATTCCCGAAATAAATTTTCACCGTCCTCTAATAAAATTTAGGACAAAGTGAACATTTTTCCCGGACCTAAATGCAATTTTGAAAAACGCGTATTTTTCCTATGCAAATAAATCCGAAAATAAATCCAAAAAAATACCAAAAGTGATTTTAATAATTTTCCTCCAATATTTTTGTTATTATGGAGAAGTCATATTATCTCCACTCATTTATTTTATTTATAAATAGTTTTAGGAGGGAAAAATAATTAGAATCACACTGTCCTCGTACCGGTATTCGAGCGAACTCAAATACGAAAACGGTAAAATTCCCAACTCTCTCCGTAGGTCCTTGAGTTGCTTAGAATTTCGAGGAACTCCACGAAAAAAATGCAAAAATATGCAAATGCAATATGATCTATGTATAACATTCCAAATTGAAAATTTGGGATGTTACATCATGATGTTGATGTTATGTATTCTGTTGGCTCTGATGATTGTTTGGTTCTCAAAGATGGCTGGAAGGAATTTGTGGAGGAAGCTGGTCTTCAGGCTGGGGATGTTGTGATGGCTATGTTTTATAGGCATGCAAAGTGTTTGGAAATCAAGTTAAATTTTCTTTAGATCAGTCTTGCTTGAGCAGCAGCAGCATGAGACATTTTTGTTGTAATAATTTGACATTTTTTGTGTGGCTTCTAGTGTATTTTCTTATAAGAATTCTGAGTATAAGTGAACTGCTTTTGACATATAGTTTTTCATGTGCATCCTATCAGCAGCAGCAGTTGAAGAACATACATACTGGAAACCCCCACCGAGCTTTTCTTTTTTTAACCCACATACGGAACTAGAGTTTTTTTTAATAAAAGAGGACTGCATCAACCTTCTTAATAGCAGCAGTTTTGTGAAAGAATACTCTATGTGAACTGCTTTGATAGTTTGTTTTTTATGTGTATCCTAGCTACAGCAACAGTTTGAAGCAATATACATACTGAAAACAAACTACTGAGAACTGCATATTGTTAATAGATAGAAACCAAGGTTCTGCGCTCATAATTAACAAAGTACATCATCAAGCAAACTAACGCAACATAAGCAAACATTGTCCCAAAGCAAACTACAACGAAAGCAAACTAATCTACATACGCAGAGGGAAACTAATCGAGCACTTGCGACAGGAATCCTTGGCTTTCAGCATCTGGCCTGCTTCACCAGTTCCACCCATTGGAGTTGGAGGTGGAAGTTGATCCCCCCTTGCCCCCACCCTCCAGGATGACCTTGGGCGCTTCCTGGTCTTCTCTGTTTCAGCGCGCGCGAGGCCTTTCTTCATTGTGGTGATTCGGTTCCATACCTCGAACGCAGTGTAGGCGTCCTTGGCAGCATACTCGATGTGCCTCGTGCTGAGAATCGAAGTCCACATGCTGTGGTCGTGGTCTGACATCTTCATCTTCATGTCTGCGTACTTGTCGTCGATGATGGCAGCAGCTACATCGCCAAGCGAGTCCAGTGGCTTCGTTCCATCAGGCACCCTCCAGTTCGTCTGGATGTCGACGAAGTTGGGGATGTGGTGGTTGCAGCGTGAGAGATTCTCCTTGTCCTGCTCGATGGCGAAGCCAGCGAACTCAAACCTAAGGAAAGTGAACCGCAAGTTATACCTTTCGGAACTGCATACATAGGCATATAGAACTGCAACACGTACTCGGCAGAGAGAATTGCTTACCTTGGGTCGCCGAGGAACCTGTCGAAGGGGATGCATCTCTCGCCCAATGTACCACATACCTGGAAAAGAAGCACTGGGTGGTACTTGCCGACAGATAGTTGAACCAGGGCCGCTCTGCTCTTGTTGGGTGTGTACTCCACGTCGATGCCGATGATCTTCTGGCGGCGCCGCTGGAGAACTGTCTTGAACTCTTCGACGTACGTCGCCATGGCGTCGACGTCGGTGGTGTAGATCACCTTCATCTTCGTCTTCCCGTGCGCATGCACGTCGTCGTAGGTCCTGGTGAACCCCATTGCTGCAAAGAGGAGGAAGAGGAGGAGGAAGGGGCAGCGTCGTGTGTTTGTGCGGACGGTCTGGTTGATGGAGCGCGGGATTTAAAGCGGAGCGGCAGCAACTTCTGCCAAGGCCACGATCTCGTCCCCAACCATGTTGGCGATCGTGGGTTCGTGATGATCGTGGCCTTCGCGCGGCGTGCAACCGGCCGGATAGGGGAGCGGGGGCGCGGTGCTTCGGGCGATAGTGGGCGCATTTATTTTAGGGCAGGCGAACCGAATCGTTTCCCGTAAGCGAACTGCATCGCTTCAGAAGCGGAATTGTTTTCCTTAAGCGAACTGCATCGCTTCAAAAGCCGAGTCGTTTTTCCGTAAGCGAACTGCATCGTGTTAGAACACCGAGACGTTTTTTTTATTTTTTGTCTGTCACCTGTGGGCCTGTCAGTCGGCCTTTTATTCATTAAGTCTCCCTTGCAGCCCCCCTTGCCCCCTTCCGCTTCCCTCTCCCCCGTGCCCGCACAGAAATCCCCCCCGCCCTCGTGCTCCCGTGGTGGAGAGCGACGACGCTCGCAGCCGCCGCCGTCCGTAGGGGCTCTCTCGTGGTGGACAGCGTCGACGCCCGCAGCCGCCGCCCGTAGGGCGCTTCCTCCGCCGTGGCCGTTCGCACCCGCCTCGTTCGGCCGCTTCGTCCCACGGTGAGCCCCAAATCGCCCCCAATCCGTTCCAGATCTTGTGCTAGGGTTATTTTTCGAGCCAACATTCTCTTCTTAAGGTTGTTTTGTATGCTTGAAATTGCAACGCCCTATGGATTGAAAGTTTTTTCTCTGCCTGCTTTTGGGATTTGCTGTCTAGGGTTTAATTATTATCCCTTGCTGATTGGAGGCACAACATGGCTTCTTCCTCCCCAATTGATGCGTCACCAGTTAGAATGGCTTCTCCATCTGGTAACTACATCAAAGTGAACGACATTTTTCATTAAGGGTCAATTTACTTCTTTTGTTGAACGAAATAGTGCACTACATCTTAGATTCCTTTTTAGCAAGGCCCATTTTTTTCAGACGTGTGGCAAACTGATATGAACTGCCTCAAGTTAATTGTTTTTACTTTTTTGGAAGGACATTAAGTTTCTTGTTATGTTTTAATTGTTAAACATAAACTGCTAAAAGAGCACTGCATTTTGGACATTGCTTTGTATTTTTTTTGCCTATCCACTATGCGGTTGTGAAATTGATATGAGCTGCATTAAGTTTTAGTTTTTGCCTCTCACATAATTGCATGAATTTGTTTTGTTTTGTATATCTAAGCGCACTTCTTTTTTATATGCGGTCAATTGGTCACTGAACGAATTAGTGCACTGCATCATATATCCCTTTACCAATGTCCACTTTCAGACACGCGTCAATATGATATTCAAGCGACATGAACTACATTTTTAGGTTTACTATTATGTTTTTAATTGTTAAACATAAACTGCTGGAAAAGAGCACTTCATTTCTACATTTTTGTGTTTCCAAGTTGATATGAGCTGCATTAAGTTTAGGTCTTCCTCTCACACACATATCTTTTCTTATGTTTTTTCACCCACAGTTTTATCTCCTGGTGGGTCTGGGGGTGGTGGTGTTAACTATTTGATTACACGTTATTTCACAGCCGATGTTGTCGGTCGCGGCACATCTAATCAGGGCAGCATTCCACCTGAATTGAGTGAAACCCAGTCGCAATCTGTTGATGGCACAGAGCCAGTTACACAGGATTGGATGGTCCCTGATCAGATTGCAACCGATGTTGAGAGGAGAAGGGAGAAAGCGATTGCGATCGGTAATACTTTCGTGAAGGCTCATAGGGAGAAGCAAGTAAAGTTTGAGGAGGGTAAGGAGATAGGAAGGAGGATTGCAGATTCAAAGAAGTCTGCTAAGTTTGCCTCCGCAAAGAATCCTGTGAAGAGGAAACTCAACACTGTTGCAGAGCAAGGTTTAAGTTCTCCACGCCGGAGCCCGCGTGTTGACTACTCAAAGAGACCTAATTACGCCGAGGTTGATGTTGTGGGATTCAAGGAAAGCGGAGACACGCGGACGATCACTCTGGTGTTGATTATGAGCGTCGATCTAAGCTTGCACGGGAAAATGCAGCTGAAGAAGCTCTGGACAGTGATTCTGATGAGGAGGATGTTGATGTTAGTAAGGTATACGCTGTTTATTTACTTTTTCTTCTGTTTTTTAAGTTGTTTTGGCATGAGTTTGCTGATGTGAACTGCATTTTTATTCTTTTTTTGTAGACTGCAAAGAGTATGAAGAGGAAGAGGTCTGAAGATGATGTTGCGCATGAATGGCGTTTCAACAAGACTATTCGGCTGTCCATTCCAAACATAATCAAAGCTGTCGCTTTGCTGGGTGAGGCGCACAGAACTTTGGTGCGACAAGCAGGTTTTGGCCTTGTCTTTGACCTGAAATTAGAGAAGAATGTTTCTCGTGTTTTGATGTGCAAGCTGATGGGAAAGATCGACCCTGACACGATGAGATTGGACTGCGGGCCAAACAAGGTTCTGGAAATCAATCGCGAGGCCGTCCATCACATTTTTGACTTCCCTATGGGTTCTCACACTGCTCCCAGGCCTGCTGCTAGCGGCCATGATGATTCGCTGACTAATCTGAAGGATGAACTCGGTTTCAACCATTCTCGTAGCATAGATGCAAAGGACCTGCTTATCTTACTTTGCACGCTGGCTGCGGACCCTGCGAAGGTTAATAAGACGGTGAAGGTTTTCTTTCTCATTGTTTTCCAGTGCTTGCTGTGTCCCAGCCCCGCAACTCGGTTCTCCAGGGTAGCTGCTATGGTTGAAAACTTGGATATTGCATCTATGGCTAGCATGGACTTTTGTCAGCTTGTTGTCGACGAGCTGCAGGCCGCTGTGTATAAGTGGAATTCTAAAGGGAGCAAGCAGAACTGCGCTGAGGGTTGCACCATCGTGCCCCTGTTCATGTACCTGGATTCGTTGAATCTTCGAAAAGTATCGGTTATGGATAAACGCACTCCACGCGCCGCAATACTATCCCATGTGCAGTTGAAGAAGATTCACAACGTTGACATCATTGTCAGGGGAAAGATACACCTGGACTCTTACAAGTTTGGCAAGCTGCCGGTGAGTGCATAGCCATCCTTTGTTTTTGTTTTTATTCCTTTTTTTCGCGCATGCTAAATGTGAACCTCTTATGTACTTTTTTTGTGAACTGCATCTCTTTTTTTGTTAATTTTTTCAGTGGAAGGCGGAAGCGGACATTGTGTACAAGCGGACTGCAGTTGCCGAAGCGCCTGAAATGTTTTGTGAGCCTCTTGCTAGGGCGGCTCCAATTCGACGGGGTCGTGGTTTTGCTAGGGCGCCTGCTGGAGGTTTTTCTGGCCATGCTTCTGCTGATCGTAATAAATTTGTTCAGGTCGATGAGCTTCTCGATAGGGTCATCAATATAACTAATGATTTCCCAACATCCGGTTCCAGGATGAGGAATATTGCCGGGTTGTTTCCTGAAGGCAAAGGCCCTTCTGAAGCAGAAATCGAGGCCACTCATAACTTTGACCGTGGGCAGCTTGAATTCCTTAAGCAGACTGTAACGAATATCAGATCTTCATTCGTTTAGTTTAAGCAGTCTCAGGATGACAGGTGTGCTACGTATGAGCAGGAAGCGGATGCAATTGTGAAGGAAATGAACATGCATGAATATGTTGTCCGGCCTTCTTTGCCCGACCCCGCAGATGTGGATGTATGTCTTTTTCCATATGTGAACATTTTTTTTACCCATATTTGTTATCTATTTTTTCTGTGTGTTTGTGGCATTGACTATTTGTTTTGTGCATCCTTTTGTTCTTTTCACAGTGTGTAGGAGAATCTTCTAAGGCTAACGCTTGTCGTGATGATGACCACCAGGACCACGACGGTGTTGATTCTGATTATTTGTTTGACAGGCCATTATCCCTTGTTGACGAAGCTGCCAAAGACAATCCTATTGATGAAGTTGTCATCGACAAGGTTTGATTTCTTCCTATTTTTTTGTTACAGTGAACTTCATTGGTTGATTTTTTGTAGTGTCCAAAACAAACAATCGTTTTTTTGCACCAGCAGTGGCAGCGAACAGCAGTTTTTAACTTTTTTTTGTATTTCGTGCACCAGTAGTGGTAGTGCACTGCAGTTGTTGTTTAGAGAAGAAGCATCATCTTTTTTTAGCAGTGGACTGCATGATCTGGTGTTGGCTTTAGTTGTAGAACTACATTTTGGATAATAGTTTTATTTATGTTTTAATGTTTTTTAGGATGCCGAATCAAACGTGGAGATACATGGGAAGGAGGCAGAGGGTGACGCTGGCAAGGACGAGGAGGCTGACAAGTATAAAGAGATGGAAGGCGACGACGCTTCCCTGGTGAGTATAGAGATTTTTTGCATTTTATTTTTTATTTTTCGTGGGAGCTTCATGTTCCGTTTTATTAGTGAACTGCATTCTATCTTTTTTGTGTAATGTGTTTTATTTTTTAACTCATCAGAACTGCGGATTAAATGTTGAAATCCAAGCGGAGCGCAACATTGGGGATGATAATGTGGAAGGGAGAGGAGGGGAGGAGCCTGATGCGAAGGTTGATAAGGCAGAAGGTAGAGAAGGAGGGGAGTGTCCTGTTGAGGCTGATAAGGCACACGAGAGAGAAGGAAGGGAGGATATCCTGGATTGTGATAAGCATGAAGAGAAAGAAGGAGCTCATGGTGTTATAGTTGAAGTTGCAGAAGAGACAGAAGGAACTCCTAGAGTCGGATTTGACGATGCCGGGACATCCGCTGGCATTGATGGTGTTGTTGGGCCTACTATTTTGTTGGTTGGCGATGAGGTGCCTGAGAAATTTTGTGTCGTCCCTCGCGCCCCCGAGCAATCTGTCGGCAATCTGGCTTTCCCAGCCGATACAACCAAAGTCCCAGCTGAGACAGTTTCGATTGATTCTGAAGAGTAACAACCAAGACTCTCTCAGGACATGAGCAATCAAGCGTCGCTTGACGATGATATTACCGGGCTGGAGCACTTGACGCTCAGCGAAGATGTATATGAGCAGCCACAGGAAGTTTATTCTGAAACCGAAGGTAAGCGAACTGCATTATTTTTGTTCTTTTCCCGGGGGCGAAATGGACTGTGTGTATTTTATTATCTGATATCGTCCCCACTCTGTATGCAGATGAGGAATTACCTGTTGTTACTCCTTCAAGGGTTGATCCAGCTCTTATGAGAAGATACAATGAGTTACATGACGCTGTTACGAGGGCTAGGAGGGACAAGAAGAAGAAGTATGACATTTTTTGTCTTACGCCCCGGTTATTTAATATGTTATTTTTTTGGGACACCCATCTTATCACTTTTTGCTAGGCTTTTTTCTTCTTGTCTGAAGGCATCTAGTTGCATTCAAGGACGAGTTTGGTGATATTACTATCGGTCAGGTTGGCGAGTCTTTTTGGTCGTATAGAACGCTGAGCACGCGCCTCGCAAACATTGGCGTCTCTATGCTAGCTGACAGGTTCAAAGGATCTCAAACGATGATTGTCCCGTACAACCAATGTGTAAGCATTTTTCATTAATTTATATTTTATCCCCTCGTCCAATTTTTATTTGTGCTATAAGCATTTTCATTAACTCTCTGGTTTTGTCTTTTTTGCAGAATTCCATTTGGAACGGCGGTGCCACAAATAGTGCTTTGAAAAAGATGTTTTCTTCAAGCGCAGAGGAACGTGTGGACAAGAAAAACTTGGTAACGCATCTTGACCATTTTTCGTCATCTTGAAAATAAGTTTTCTGTTTTTTCTATTTTTTCTCATCTGGTTTTTTTATTTCAGATTATGTTTGCAACATTTGACCCTCCTCCCGCAACAATGAAGGACGCGATAGGCCACTACTGCTTGGTCACTTTGAACCTGCGAGAGAAGCGTTTTGAGCTTCTCGACTCATTGAACAAAGGAGACAGCGCTGCTGCAAATCTTGTCTTCAGGAAAATGGTCAGGAACATCAAAAAAGTCTGGAAAGATGGCAGCGCAAGCTGCGATGAGCCGTTGAACCCTCCCACCCTGGACAGCTTTGCGCTGACTCATATTAATGTCCCGCAACAGGGAAACAGGTTTGTACCTGTTCTCCTTTTTTCTTTTTCCTCCTTCAATTTTTTTTGTGTGTAAGTGAGCTGCATTGTTTTTACTAAATTAGAAGCACCTTTTTCCTTGAGCGAACTGCATTACTAATGTGTTATTGGTTGTTCTCCCTCGGTCTCTTGTGTGTATGGAGCTGCATTGTTTTACTAACATCAGTCGCACTTCCATTACTGAGTGAACTGCATTATTAATGTGTTTTGTGTTGGTTTTCTTTGCAGGCATGATTGTGGATTTTACATGTTCCAATTCATGTAGACCTGGGATGGTGAAACGATTGCCAAGTTTGGGAAGGAGCACATTGGCTACATCAGGAAGGCTATGCTCTATAGTTGGCTGACCTCGTCGCATTGCTGTCTGGACCTGACATCACTTTTAATTTTCAAAGAAGGTTATTACATTTTTTTCCAGTCACACACCTTTTTTATTAAGTGAACTTCATTGGTACAGAGAGGGGAGGTCTACTACTTTTGTTAAGCTTTTTAGTAGAACGCCATTCGCGTGTTTAAAATGACTTTTCCTTAGGGAACTTGATGATTCTTTTTCATTTTGCTCATTATCCATTTTTTTGTGCAGGCTTTGGTGAAGGCGCACACCAAGGTGGTATTTCCTTGTTTGAAACTCAGGTTCATACTCCAACTATTCAGAAAGTTGTCCTTGACGAACCCCCCGTTAAGGTTGTGAAAGAACCTGTGTGTAAGATGTTGAGGAGTGGCGCCGGCACTTCGAATGAAAAAGCTCTTGAGAAATCTCCTGTCAATGTCAAGCATGGGAAGAAAGCTGCGAGCCCTCCTAATGCTGAAGATAGTGATGATGATTTTGAGAGGGCACCACCAGTGCCTAGGAGGACCAGGAGCGCAGCTGTGGAACGCACGACGGACAGCGAGACACTAATTCTATCAAATAGGAGGCCTGTGCAGAAGCCATCAAAGTTTCGATCTCCTGTACAGAAGTTGAATCCTGCGAGATTCAGCTATCTTGTGGAGATGAGGAAAGTCTTGCAACTCATCACGAGCACACAATTCAGGCAGAAATATAGCGAGTCAGTTCTTTTTTCGTTAGTTTTTTATATTTTTTTGATTTTTAATGTGTGTAATGTTCTTTCTGTGTTTTTGCTTTTGTGCTACTAACCCCCCCACCTTCGCCATTTCTTTTGTGCAAGTGCGCGCTTTTCATGCACAGGAATCCTATCGAAGTCTACACCGTGACTGTGGACTACATGTTCTTAACTTTCACCAAAGGTGGTTTTATGGACTCGGAATTGATGGATCATATCATCAGGTACTGGAAGAATGACGAGCGTATGAACGTGGTTTATCGATCTGGCGAACGCGTTCTGCTGTCCCCTTTGTTTATCACGGTATTTCTCTTTTTTCTTATTATTTTTTCTTTTTTTTCTGCTCGAGTGGACTGCAGTAAATAGTGTATAATAATTTGTTTTTAGAATGTACTGAACTGCATACATTTTTTTTTGCGTTTTAACCCATGCATCTTAAATGAAACAAATTATGGGGACATTGTGAACTGCATACTGTTTTTAGAGAAGCGTGATCCATTTTTTGATTAAGCGTCGGAGCGAACATCTTAAGGGGAACTGCATTAACGTTCTTTTGTGAATTACCCACACGCAGTATGTGCTTCAAATGAATGATCACGCAGATAGAGATGAAGATGGAAATGTTGTGTTGCCTTTTGTCCACGGCAAGTTTAACGTCGAAGATGCAGCAAAGCAGTTCGAACTTTACGTTCGTGATGACGAGAACCTTCTTGATTGCAAATTAGTAAGTTATCAGATTTGCTTTTGTTCAGCCTTTTTGTATTTATTTTCTCTCCCAATTTTTTTCCAGTAATCCTTTTTCATTCATCAAACCCATAACAAATTTGATGAAACAAAATCAGATTCTGTTACCACGGATGAAAGACCAGCATTATTCGCTATACACGATGAATAGGCACCGCGAGACCCTTGACATTCATGACACTAGGAGGTACAGCGGACCGGTTGATCAAACGACGAGGTGGCATAAGTCTGAATACCACAGCGACCGCACTGAAATGGTAAATTTTTTCCTTTTTTTACCTTTTTTTTCATGCGTGCGCGTGTTGAACAATATTTGTTGTGATGTGTATTTTTTTTATTTTCCACCAGATGATCAGGATGACAACATTGTTGAAGAAGGTTTATGGAGGAAAGGAGTACAAGAGAAAGGAGTCGGTAGACTGGGTCGATGTTTCAAAGAAAGCTAGCTATTTGAGCACCCCTGAGCAGGGCCCCAACGAGTGCGGCTTTTATGTTCTGAAGATGGCTCAGTATTACGACGGCAAAACCTTTGTTGTGAAATTCGCAAAGCGTAGTGTAAGTATATTCTTTTTAACCCAATAATAACTCCCCATTCCTTGATATTTTTTTGTCAGTTTTTTTTTTGTAGATGATGTTGTATATTTGTTTATTTTATTTTTTTCTTCATCGCAGGAAGCTGTTATTCAGGATTGGAAGGCTGAGTTTTTGTTCCAGATTCTGTTCCACCCAGAAAACATGGTCGTAGTCACCGAGTTCCCGGAGGATCTAAGAAATCTCTGCATTTCTCTTGGCTTTTCTCCAAGACTAGATTCACAGGAGCAGGATGAGGCATAAATGATAGCAGATCATTTTCTATGTGTGTTGATGTCTTTTTCGTGTGTGCTCCAGAACTTTCTGTAAACAGTAATGTATGGTCGCTGTGTGTTGTTCTCGATGTGCAAAACTGTTAACACCATGCTGTGTGCTTTTGTATATACCGGTCTAGTTAGTTTTTGTGTATTTTTTGGTGGCAGACAGTGACAATGTCAAATATGTACATAATGGAGCTTTCAGCCAACTCCTCCTTGTGAGTTGTAACATGTTCGCAGCGCACTGCATTCTCTCATATGAGTAGCAGCCAAGTTTTTTTTAAATATACGCATCCGCACTGCATCTCACCTTATCACATGGGACTGCAAAGACGAATTCAACGTGTTTGTCGTCGAGTTTCAAAATTCTGGAAAGATTGTATTAGAAGACAGAAAATCAACCGTATCTGCTAAGGGAGAGGTCAATTTTTTTACATTTTTTTGCACTAAGCGCACTGCACTGTGTACTCGAAGCGTACTACACTGCAAGCTTTAAACGCACCACACACGCACTGCAGTGTACGTGAATCCTAGTCAGACTCTACATTTTTTTCTTTTCTAACCGCATTCTGTATTGATTCACGGTCATGTCAGATTCTATACGACGAAGAGAACTGCATTCTCAAAATGACATTCCGATCTCAGGGTTTTCATACAGAAGAGAACCGCATTCTGAGAATGACATTCTCATCTTATTTTCTTTTCATATAGAAGAGAACTGCATTTGATCAAGCATACCCCCCCGCAGCACATTGGTCACAAAGTATGTATGGCATATGTTGTATCTATTCATTTTTGAACTTCAGTATTACATGTTGAATTCTTTTTTTTGCAGTCCACTGAACACAAGCTATATATATTATATACGATACGATATATATAAAGGATGAAGTTAATATATTTTTAAAATGTAAAACTGCATTGTGTTGATCTACGTCCTTTTCCTGCTGCTTCTTCTCAGATTGTGCACTGCATTTGTTTCAATGGTTGTTGCTGCTTCTGTCTTGCTCTTGTTGTTCGCATTACCCCTCGTAACGCGACCGTGCGACCGCGAAGCTTGCCTACGTGCTGGATTCTGCGTTCTGTCTCTCCCCCTCGTTTTTGATGATGGTTCTTCGATTTCTTCATCTGCTTCTTCTTCTTCCTCGTCTTCTTCTTCTTCTTCCTCATCTTCCTCCTCGGTTTCATGAGCTTCGCTCGCTTCCTCGCTATCTTCTCTATCAGCATCTTCTTCGTCATCTTCTTCATCTTTTTCCTTTGTTCTATTTGGACAAGTTCTCGCGTTATGCTTCTCTCTCTTGTTGCAGACGCTACATAGTCTTCTCTTTGTCGTATCATCTTGTTGGTGAGCTCGGTGATTTGTGGTGGCATTTTCAGCCTGGTTTTGTTTCAGCCTCTCCTTACATGTTCTTGAGTTATGTCCCGCAATCTTATTGCATGATTTACACATCCTTACCCCCAGTGGTCTTCCTCCGCTGTCCAGTTCTGGCTCAGGCCTGCTATTTTTTTCAGGGCTTTGTTCATTTGCTGCAACATTTTTATTGGCTGATTTGCTCTCTTTCTTTCTCCCTTTTGTGTTTGAAACAGGCGGGGGAAGAATTGTGTCATCCATATTATGAACTACACCATCAGCAGCATGTTCGCGCTCCTTTCCTTGTTCTTCACCCCGCGCATCCATGATCTTCTCTGCCTCTTCTTCTTCGTTTATTACGTTCACTTCTTGTATGAGTTCTCTCATCCCAGCTAAAGCTCTATTGTACCCTCTATCCGATTTGACACCCCTGCTCGCCAGGTCCATGGCAGTTTCTGCAAGTAATCTCCTACGGCAGAACATCGAACTCCCATCTGGAGCAGTTTGCTCATAGTCTCTGTGGTCAAAAGTTGCATTTTGGCGTGCATTCCGTGTGTATCTCTTCAATATGTACTCTTCAGGTATGTTGTCCACCCGAAGCTGAACCAACATGCAAATGATGTGCACGCAGAACAGGCCTGCAGCAAAAGAATTTTTTTGGGTTATTCGTGCCAGCAAACTTCACATAAATAGGCAACATTTTTTCATTTTTTGGTTTTGTGAACTGCATTATAAATAGGTCCTAGGTCTGCTGCTATAGTGAACTTCACTAAGTATTTTTTTGTTTTCATCTCTTTTTTGCTACCAGCAATAAGTGAACTTCATTATGTTTTATGTGTGCTTTTTTTTTGTTTTCCTGTCTCACTTACCTGTGTGTGTCCACAGCTTGCATTCGCATTTGTAGATACCGTTCGTCACATCAGCAACCACCTGGAACTCGTGTCTTGCCCAATCAAAATCATCAGACCGGTTGTAGTGGCGCACCAAATATTTCGTCGGGTTGTCAGGGGACTGCTCTGATCTGAATGCAGTGCTGCGGTAGTGCGTTTGCTTGAAGTCAGCAAAGATCGCCCTGGTGTAAATCTTGGAGAGCTGAACCTCGAAACCAAACTGAGTAGTAGTCTTTATTTCCGTCTGTGAAACAAAGAAAACCAGTTAAGTAGTTGTCTTTTCGCAGGAAAAATCAAGAAAGCGAGTAGTGTTTTTATTAATTGCTCATCCAGCTTAAAAACTTTGCTCTGTTTATATACCTCGTTAGCTATGGTCTCCGCGTGCACGACGCCCTTCCTTGTCTGGATGCACCTGTCCACCTGCGACGCAAAGATGTGTAGGTCGTGTCTTTCCTTGACAAAGTTCCTCTTCAAGATCCGGTTCATGCTTTCACTTCTCTGTGTCGACGTCATCCGTGCACAGAACACCTCCTTGTAGTAAGCCGATATCCATTCTTTTCGGTCTGTCCAGAGCGCCTTCATAATCTCATCATTTTGCAGGTTATACTTTTCATGAGCTCATGCCAAGCGCGTTCAAACTCTGATGGCATCAGCGGGTGGTTGAGAACGAAGGTCAGCTCATCCTTGAATATCTCATATGCTTTGTACATCAAGGACATGTGATCCTTGTATTTTTTCAGCATATGCCAACGACATAACTTGTGCAGCGTGCCTATTAGCGTACTTTTTATCGCGGCATCCATGGAGGGGCATTGATCTGCATGTTTTTGAAAAAAACCAAGCAGTGAGTTATTGAGAGAACTGCATATCCTTTTTGTGCTTTTTTTCTTTTTTCTTTTCATTGGATGTAAGAAATGGACTACAAAACTTGGCAGTGAACTGCATTGTTATTTAAATTCATTCTTTTTTTTCAGCTTACCTGTGAGTATGCAGATTGGCCGCTTGTTGTTCATGCAACACAAGAACGTCCGGAACACCCACTCCAAAGTCGGTATTGTTTCGTCTCTGATGAGAGCCACAACGAATATTGTACTTTGGAGGTGGTGGTTGACTCCAACGAAGACGGCCAGAGGCATGTGGAACTTGTTGGTCTTGTAGGTCGTGTCAAATGTGACACAATCTCCAAAATCTTTGTACGATCCCCTGCAGCTCGCGTTTGCCCAAAATATGTTTCGCACACGGTTATCGACATCTTTGTCGTAATCATAGAAGAACTCCGGGTTTATTTGCTGCATCTTATCAAAGAAAGCCAGGATTTTCTTCACATCGTCCTCTGTTTCCTCCCTCGCGAATTGGTTCTTCCTGCAGTTCGAAATAATAATATACTTGCAGCATTAGGGACATACAGAAAATGCACAAAGCGAACTGCATGAAATAGACGAGATATCGTTTTTTGTTTTAGTGAACGTACCTGTTCACCCAGTCATGGCTGGTGCGCCCCATAAAGTGCAGTCCTCCTGACATCCTTGATAGGGTTGACATCATCTGCGTGTGCGTGAGGTTGTCGCTCTGCATGTCCTTCACTAGTTTATCGAGCAACGGATCATCCGTCTTATGCGAGTGCATGTCCAGAAGCATAGCCGGGCTGTCAATCATCCTGTGGTTGTGATTGAGCTCAATCTCTGCTATCACAAACACATCCTTGATTTTTTTCAATCTTATTCCCGCCTTGCAGCCAGTCCTCTTTGATGTTTTTTCTCGCTTTCTGTCATAATCTGTGACAGTTTCTTTGCTTCTGCCTTCCTTTGAGCACACTATGTATCTGTTTGTTCTGTATCCGCCGTTTTTGCGTGTGCCGAAGCCTGCATGCCTCGCATACGTGTTGTAGAATTCTCGCGCCGCATCTTGTGATGTAAACTGCATACCTTTCACAGGCACAAGGTCTAAGAGCATGTTCTCATCCTGCACACACACAATATGGAATGTTTTTTTGTTAATGAGAATGCATAAGCTGAAAGAATGCGTAAGTGAACTGCAGTAGTTAGGCAAGGATGCTTACATGCGTGTACTGTTTTTATTCTAACGGTGTTTGCAGCTCACCGATGTTTATTGGGCATGGAGGGGTGACAACAGATCTGTGTAATTCAGGATCGCGAGGAGGCAGGAGTGTTGAGAACTTTACTTTTTTGGTTGCTTGCGGCTCTCCTTGCTTCTGGTTCCGATTCTTTTGTTGGGCAGTGGGCGGCCTTGGTTGAATTCCACTGTCTCTTTGTCGACGAATCGTTTGCTCATGAACTTGACGTACTTGCTGGGTTTCAACATTGGCTTGTGGAGGTGCTATATCATCCGTTCTGATCTGCTGGCCAAATGTTTCAAAGACACGCGTGTACCTTGGCTGCATAACCGTTATGATTTGCTCTTCGTCATCATCCTCCTCCTCATCATCTTTCTGCGCGTGCTCCCCCATGAAGACCAGATCGTCGTCCTCCTCCTCCTCATCCTGCGGGTTTTTTTGGTTCACTGCCTTCTCCATCTCGAATGATGTTTGGTTAACTATTTTCATCTTTATCCTCTACATCTTCCTCCACGGAGTACGCAGTTCTGTTTGTTGTGTTAAAGAAACCCCTAGGTATTTCAGGTGTTATCCATCCAGGCATCTCCCACTCTTCTCTTCCAATGCAGTTCAGGGGCTTTGGATCGTAAATGATTCGAGGCATCTTCTGTTTTTGAGGCATAGTAATTTCCTGCAGAGTATTAAGCCAAAGCTTTTTTATGCACGTCAACAGTGAAATGAACTGCATCTTTCGTACTATATATCATTATATTTTTTGCAACTGTAAGAAATTGCACTTCAATTTTTAATTCTACAGCAGGGGCACTGTTAGTTAACATGAAGAAACAATGCACTTCAGTTTTAGGCACATCGCTCTACATATGTAAGTCATGGTGGACTGCAATTTTGAGCCATGTAGCATTTTTTATTTTTCGAAGTATCCTATTTCTGTTTTTCTACTTTGGAGATACATGTGACTGCAGTCGACGCAAGAGGGGGGCACTGCATGGGGATAAAAACGGCACTGCAAAATTGGATGTGGGGGTTGGGTATGTGATTTTCTTACATTATATGAAGTTCGCTCCTCCTGCAGATGCAGCTGTGGCTGCTGTTGGCGCGAAGTCCACCTCCGCTGCAGGAACTCATGCGCTTTTTCCACCTTCGCCATTGTTGCGGGAGAATGCTGGATGTGCACCATTGCAGTTCGCATCCACGACGAATGCGATGGAGTAGTCATCCTTGCAGTTCGCTTTCCCCTGTCATGCATAACTGAGGCTGGATGCTTGAGCGTCGGATCCCCCATGTGTTGTTGGGGCGAAGGTGAGGTGCGGTGTCGCTTCCTAAACGCCGTCACGGAAGTATCGTCGCCGACGGACTGCATCGCCGGCCGCTTGGCGCGCGCTCCGCGGTGCTGGGCGCGGAAGAAGGCGGGGAGGGGTGGGGGTCGCCGCCGGCCGCCGGGGCTCTGGCGCGGAAGAAGGCGGGGAGGGGTGGGGGTCGCCGCCGGCCGCC
>LR738711.1:300735668-300769523 GCA_902687465.1 Secale cereale
GGGGGGGGTTAGGAGCACAAAAGCAAAAACACAGAAGAACATTACACAGATTAAAAATAAAAAAAGCGAAAAAACTAACGAAAAAAAGAACTGACTCGCTGTATTTCTGCCTGAATGTTGTGCTCGTGATGAGTTGCAAGACTTTCCTCATCTCCGCAAGATAGCTGAATCTCGCAGGATTCAACTTCTGTACACGAGATCGAAACTTTGATGGCTTCTGCACAGGCCTCTTATTTGATAGAATTAGTGCCTCGCTGTCCGTCGGGCGTTCCACAGCTGCGCTCCTGGTCCTCCTAGGCACTGGTGGTGGCCTCTCAAAATCATCATCGCTATCTTCAGCATTCGGAGGGCTCACTCCTTTCTTCCCATGCTTGACATTGACAGGAGATTTCTCAAGAGCTTTTTCGTTCGAAGTGCCGGCGCCACTCCTCAACCTCTTACACACAGGTTCTTTCGCAAGCTTAACGGGGGGTTCATCAAGGACAAGTTCCTGAATCGTTGGAGTGTGAACCTGAGTTTCAAACAAGGAAATACCACCTTGGTGTGCGCCTTCGTCAAAGCCTGCATAAAAAATGGGATAATGAGCAAAATGAAAAAGAATCATCAAGTTCACTAAGGAAAGTCATTTTAAACATGCGAATGGGGTTCTACTAAAAAGCTTAACAAAAGTAGTGGACTTCCCCTATATGTATCAATGAAGTTCACTTAATAAAAAGGGTGTGTGACTGAAAAAATGTAATAATCTTCTTTGAAAATTAAAAGTGATGTCAGGTCCAGACATCAATGCGATGAGGTCAGCCAACTATAGAGCATCGCCTTCCTGATGTAGCCAATGTGCTCCTTCCCAAACTTGGCAATCGTTTCACCATCCCAGGTCTGCATGAATTGGAACATGTAAAATCCACAATCATGCCTGCAAGAAAACCAACACAAAACACATTACTAATGCAGTTCACTCAATAATGAAGTGCTACTGATGTTAGTAAAACAATGCAGCTCCATACACACAAAGAAACCGAGGGAGAACAACCAATAACACATTAGTAATGCAGTTCGCTCAAGGGAAAAGGTGATTCTAATTTAGTAAAAACAATGCAGCTCACTTACACAAAAAAACTGAAGGAGGAAAAAGAAAAGGAGAACAAGTACAAGCCCGTTTCCCTGTTGCGGGACATTAATATGAGTCAGCGCAAAGCCGTCAAGGGTGGGAGGGTTCAACGGCTCATCGCAGCTTGCGCTGCCATCTTTCCAAACTTTTTTGATGTTCCTGACCATTTTCCTAAAGACAAGATTTGCAGCAGCGCTGTCTCCTTCGTTCAATGAGTCGAGAAACTCAAACGCTTCTCTCGCAGGTTCAAAGTGACCAAGCAGTAGTGTCCTATGGCGTCCTTCATTGTTGCGGGAGGAGAGTCAAATGTTGCAAACATAATCTGAAATAAAAAAAAGAATAAAACAAACCAGATGAGAAAATAGAAAAACAAAAAACTTATTTTCAAGATGACGACAAATGGTCAAAATGCGTTACCAAGTTTTTCTTGTCCACACGTTCCTCTGCGCTTGAAGAAAACATCTTTTTCAAAGCCCTATTTGTGGCACCGCCGTTCCAAATGGAATTCTGCAAAAAAGACGAAACCAGAGAGTTAATGAAAAATGCTTATAGCACAAATGAAAATTGGATGAGGGGATAAAATATAAATTAATGAAAATGCTTACACATAGGTTATACGGCACAATCATCATTTGAGATCCTTTGAACCTCTCAGCTAGCATAGAGACGCCAATGTTTGCGAGGCGCGTGCTCAGCGTTCCATACGACCAAAAAGACTCGCCAACATGACCGATAGTAATATCACCAAACTCGCCCTTGAACGCAACTAGATGCCTTCAGACAAGAAGAAAAAATCCCAGCAAAAAAGTGATAAGATGGGTGTCCCTGAAAAAATAACATATTAAATAACCGGAGCGTAAGACAAAAAATGTCATACTGCTTCTTCTTGTCCCTCCTAGCCCTCGTAACAGCGTCATATAACTCATTGTATCTTCTCATAAGAGCTGGATCAACCCTTGAAGGAGTAACAACAGGTAATTCGTCATCTGCATACAGAGTGGGAACGATATTAGATAATAAAACACACACGGTCCATTTCACCCCCGGGAAAGAACAAAAATAATGCAGTTCGCTTACCTTCGGTTTCAGAATAAACTTCCTGCGGCTGCTCATATACATCTTCGCTGAGCGTCAAGTGCTCCAGCCCGATAATATCATCGTCAAGCGGCGCTTGATTGCTCATGTCCTGAGAGAGTCTTGGCTGTTCCTCTTCAGAAACAATCGAAACTGCCTCAGCTGGGACTTTGGTTGTATCGGCTGGGAAAGCCAGATTGCCAACAGATTGCTCGGGGGCGCGAGGGACGACACAAAATTTCTCAGGCACCTCATCGCCAAGCAACAAAACAGTAGGCCCAACAACACCATCAATGCCAGCGGATGTCCCCGCATCGTCAAATCCGACTCTAGGAGTTCCTTCTGTCTCTTCTCTAACTTCAACTGTAACACCAGGAGCTCCTTCTCTCTCTTCGTGCTTATCACAATCCACGATATCCTCCCTTCCTTCTCTCTCTTGTGCCTTATCAGCCTCAACAGGACACTCCCCGCCTTCTCTACCTTCTGCCTTATCAACCTCCGCATCAGGCTCCTCCCCTCCTCTCCCTTCCACATTATCATCCTCAATGTTGAGCTCCGCTTGGATTTCAACATTTAATCCACAGTTCTGATGATTAAAAAATAAAACACATTACACAAAAAGATAGAATGCAGTTCACTAATAAAACGGACCATGAAGCTCCCATGAAAAATAAAAAATAAAACACAAAATGCAAAAATTCTCTATACTCACCAGGGAAGCGTCGCCTTCCATCTCTTTACACTTGTCAGCCTCCTCGTCCTTGCCAGCGTCACCCTCTGTCTCCTTCCCATGTATTTCCACGTTTGCTTTGGCATCCTAAAAAACATTAAAACATAAATAAAACTATTATCCAAATCTGCAGTTCTACAACTAAAAAACCAACACCAGATCATGCAGTCCACTGCTAAAAAAGATGATGCTTCTTCTCTAAACAACAACTGCAGTGCACTACCACTACTGGTGCACAAAATACAAAAAAAGTTAAAAACTGCAGTTCGCTGCCACTGCTGGTGCAAAAAATATGATTGTTTGATTTGGACACTACAAAAAATCAAACAATGAAGTTCACTGAAACAAAAAAAGCAAGAAATCAAACCTTGTCGATGACGCCTTCGTCAATAGGATTGTCTTTGGCAGCTTCGTCAACGGGGGACAATGGCCTGTCAAACAAATAACCAGAATCAACACCGTCGTGGTCCTGGTGGTCATCACCACGACAAGCGTTAGCCTTAGAAGATTCTCCTCCACATTGCGAAAAGAACAAAAGGATGCGAAAACAAATAGTCAATGCCACAAACACACAGAAAAATAAGATAACAAAATATGGGTAAAAATAACTGTTCACATATGAAAAAAGACATACATCAACATCTGCGGGGTCGGGCAAAGAAGGCCGGACAACATCTTCATGCCTGTTCATTTCCTTCACAATTGCATCAGCTTCCTGCTCGTACGTAGCACACCTGTCGTCCTGAGACTGCTTATACTGAACGAATGAAGACCTGATATTCGTAACAGTCTGCTTAAGGAATTCAAGCTGCCCACGGTCAAAGTTATGAGCGGCCTCGATTTCTGCTTCAGAAGGGCCTTTGCCTTCAGGAAACAGTCCAGCAATATTCCTCATCCAGGAACCGGATGTTGGGAAATCACTAGTTATATTGATGACCCTGTCGAGAAGCTCATCGACCTGAACAAATTTATTGCGATCACCAGAAGCCTGGCCAGAAAAACCTCGAGCAGCCGCCCTAGCAAAACCACGAGCCCGTCGAATTGGAGCCGCCCTAGCAAGAGGCTCACAAAACATTTCAGGCGCTTCGGCAACTGCAGTCCGCTTGTACACAATGTCTGCTTCCGCCTTCCACTGAAAAAATTAACAAAAAAAAGAGATGCAGTTCACAAAAAAAGTACATAAGAGGTTCACATTTAGCATGCGCGAAAAAAAGGAATAAAACAAAACAAAGGCTGGCTATGCACTCACCGGCAGCTTGCCAAACTTGTAAGAGTCCAGGTGTATCTTTCCCCTGACAATGATGTCGGCGTTGTGAATCTTCTTCAACTGCACATGTGACAGTATTGCGGCGCGTGGCGTGCGTTTATCCATAACAGATACTTTTCAAAGATTCAACGAATCCAGGTACATGAACAGGGGCACGATGGTGCAACCCTCAGCGCAGTTCTGTTTGCTCCCTTTAGAATTCCACTTGTACACAGCGGCCTGCAGCTCGTCGACAACAAGATGACAAAAGTCCATGCTAGCCATAGATGCAATATCCAAGTTTTCAACCATAGCAGCTACCCTGGACAACCGAGTTGCGGGGCTGGGACAAAGCAAGCACTGGAAAACAATGAGAAAAAAAACCTTCACCGTCTTATTAACCTTCGCAGGGTCCGCAGCCAGTGTGCGAAGTAAAATAAGCATGTCCTTTGCATCTATGCTACGAGAACGATTGAAACCGAGTTCATCCTTCAGATTAGTCAGCGAATCATCATGGCCGCTGGCAGCAGGCCTGGGAGTAGTGTGAGAACCCATAGGGAAATCAAAAATGTGATGGACAGCCTCGCGATTGATTTCCAGAACCTTGTTTGGCCCGCAGTCCAATCTCATCGTATCAGGGTCGATCTTTCCCATCAGCTTGCACATCAAAACACGAGAAACATTCTTCTCTAATTTCAGGTCAAAGACAATGCCAAAACCTGCTTGCCGCATCAAAGTTCTGTGCGCCTCACCCAACAAAGCGACAGCTTTGATTACATTTGGAATGGACAGCCGAACAGTCTTGTTAAAACGCCATTCATGCGCAACATCATCTTCAGACCTCTTCCTCTTGGTACTCTTAGCAGTCTACAAAAAAAAAAGAATAAAAAATGCAGTTCACATCAGCAAACTCATGCCAAACAACTTAAAAAATAGAAGAAAATAAATAAATAAATAGCGTATACCTTACTAACATCAACATCCTCCTCATGAGAATCACTGTCCATAGCTTCTTCAGCTGCATTTTCCCGCGCCAGCTTAGATCGACGCTCAGAATCAACACCAGAGTGATCGTCCGCACGTCTCCGCTTTCCTTGAATCCCATCCACATTAACCTCGGCATAATTAGGTCTCTTTGAGTAATCAACACGCGGGCTCCAGCGTGGAGAACTTAAACCTTGCTCTGCAACAGTGTTGAGTTTTCTCTTCACAGGATTCTTTGCGGAGGCAAACTTAGCAGACTTCTTTGAATCTGCAATCCTCCTTCCTATCTCCTTACCCTCCTCAAACTTTACTTGCTTCGCCCTATGAGCCTTCACGAAAGTATTACCGAGCGCAATCGCTTTCTGCCTTCTCCTCTCAACATCGGCTGCAATCTGATCAGGGACCATCCAATCCTGTGTAACTGGCTCTGTGCCATCAACAGATTGCGACTGGGTTTCACTCAATTCAGGTGGAATGCTGCCCTGATCAGATGTACGGCCACCGACAACATCGGCTGTGAAATAACGTGTAATCAAATAGTTAACACCACCACCCCCTGACCCACCAGGAGATAAAACTGTGGGTGAAAAAACATAAGAAAGATATGTGTGTGAGAGGGAGACCTAAACTTATTGCAGCTCGTATCAACTTGGAAACACAAAAATGTAGAAATACAGTGCTCTTTTCCAGCAGTTTATGTTTAACAATTAAAACATAACAGTAAACCTAAAATGCAGTTCATGTCGCTTGAATATCATATTGACGCGTGTCTGAAAATGGACATTGGTAAAGGGATATATGATGCAATGCACTAATTCGTTCAGTGACCAATTGACCACATATAAAAAAGAAGTGCGCTTAGATATACAAAACAAAACAAATTCATGCAGTTCTGTGAGAGGCAAAAGATAAAACTTAATGCACCTCATATCAATTTGGCAACCGCATAGTGGATAGACAAAAAAAATACAAAGCAATGTCCAAATGCAGTGCTCTTTTAGCAGTTTATGTTTGACAATTAAAACATAACAAGTAACTTAATGTCGTTCCAAAAAAATAAAAACAATTAACTTGAGGCAGTTCATATCAGTTTGCCACATGTCTGAAAAAATGGGCCTTGCTAAAAAGGAATGTAAGATGTAGTGCACTATTTCGTTCAACAAAAGAAGTAAATTGACCCTGTATGAAAAATGCAGTTCACTTTGATGTAGTTACCAGATGGGGAAGCCATTCTAACTGGCGACGCATCAATTGGGGAGGAAGAAGCCATGTTGTGCCTGCAATCAGCAAGGGATAATAATTAAACCCTAGACAGCAAACCCCAAAAGCAGGCAGAGAAAAACTTTCAATCCATAGGGCGTTGCAATTTCAAGCATACAAAACAACCTTAAGAAGAGAATGCTGGCTCAAAAAATAACCCTAGCACAAGATCTGGAACGGGTTGGGGGCGATTTTGGGCTCACCGTGAGAAGATGTGACGGCCGGACGAGGCGGGTGCGGACGGCGACGGCGGAGGAAGCGCCCTACGGACGGCAGCGGCTACGGGCGTCGACGCTGTCCACCACGAGAGAGCCCCTACGGACGGCGGCGGCTGCGGGCGTCGTCGCTCTCCACCACGAGAGCATGAGGGCGGGGGGGATTTCTGTGCGTGCGCGGGGGAGAAGAAGCGGAAGGGGCCAAGGGGGGATGCAAGAAAAGTAGAAGAAAAAGAGAGACTTAATGAGTAAAAGGCCGACAGGCCCACATGTCATAGACAAAAAATAAAAAAACGTCTCGGTGTTGTAACACGATGCAGTTCGCTTACGGAAAATGACTCGGCTTCTGAAGCGATGCAGTTCGCTTACGGAAAACGACTCCGCTTCTGAAGCGATGCAGTTCGCTTACGGGGAACGATTCCGTTCGCCTACCCTAAAATAAATGCGCCCACTATCGCCCGAAGCGCCGCGCCCCCGCTCCTCTATACGGCCGGTTGCAAGCCGCGCGAAGGCCACGATCATCACGAACCCACGATCGCCAACACGGTTGGAGGACGAGATCGTGGCCTCGGCAGAAGTTGCTGCCGCTCGGCTTTAAATCCCGCGCTCCATCAACCTGACCGTTCGCACAAACACACGACGCTGCCCTTCCTCCTCCTCTTCCTCATCTTTGCAGCCATGGGGTTCACCAAGACCTATGACGAGGTCCATGCGCACGGGAAGACGATGCTGAAGGTGATCTACACCACCGACGTGGACGCCATGGCGACGTACGTCCAAGAGTACAAGGCAGTTCTCCAACGGCACCGCCAGAAGATCGTCGGCATCGACGTTGAGTACACACCCAACAAGACCAGAGCGGCCCTGGTTCAACTATCCATCGGCAAGTACCACCCAGTGCTTCTTTTCCAGGTATGTGGTACATTGGGCGAGAGATGCATCCCCTTCGACAGGTTCCTCGGTGACCCATGGTAAGCAATTCTATCTGCCGAGTATGTGTTGCAGTTCTACATGCCTATGTATGCAGTTCCGAAAGGTATAACTTGCGGTTCACTTTCCTTAGGTTCGAGTTCGCTGGCTTCTCCATCGAGTAGGACAAGGAGAAGCTCTCACGCTGCAACCTCCACATCCCCAACTTCGTCGACATCCAGACGAACTGGAGGGTGCCTGATGGAACGAAGCCACCGGACTCGCTTGGCGATGTAGCTGCTGCCATCATCGACGACGAGTACGCAGACATGAAGACAAAGATGACAGACCACGACCATAGCCTATGGACTTCGATTCTCAGCACGAGGCACGTCGAGTATGCTGCCAAGGACGCCTACACTGCGTTCGAGGTATGGAACCGAATCACCACAATGCAGAAAGGCCTCGCGCGCGCTGAAAAAGAGAAGACCAGGAAGCGCCTGAGGTCATCCTGGAGGGTGGGGGGCAAGGGGGATCAACTTCCACCTCCAACTCCAACGGGTGGAACTGGTGAAGCAGGCCAGATGCTGATAGCCAAGGATTCCTGTCGCAAGTGCTCGATTTGTTTCCTTCTGCTTATGTAGATTAGTTTGCTTTCGTTGTAGTTTGCTTTGGCACAATGTTTGCTTATGTTGCGTTAGTTTGCTTGATGATGTACTTTGTTAATTATGAGCGCAGAACCTTGGTTTCTATCTATCAACAATATGCAGTTCTCAGTAGTCTGTTTTCAGTATGTATATTGCTTCAACCTGCTGCTGTAGCTAGGATACACATAAAAAACAATCTATCAAAGCAGTTCACAAAGAGTATTCTTTCACAAAACTGCTGCTATTATAATGGTTGATGCAGTCCTCTTTTATTAAAAAAACTCTAGTTCCGTATGTGGGTTAAAAAAAAGAAAGCTCGGTGGGGGTTTCCAGCATGTATGTTCTTCAACTGCTGCTGCTGATAGGATGCAGATGAAAAACTATATGTCAAAAGCAGTTCACTTATACTGAGAATTCTTATAGGAAAATACACTAGAAGCCACACAAAAATGTCAAATTATTACAACAAAAATGTCTCATGCTGCTGCTGCTCAAGCAAGACTGATCTAAAGCAAATTTAACTTGATTTCCAAACACTTTGCATGCCTATAAACATAGCCATGACAACATCCCCAGCCTGAAGACCAGCTTCCTCCACAAATTCCTTCCAGCCATCTTTGAGAACCAAACAATCATCAGAGCCAACAGAATACATAACATCAACATCATGATATCCATTCTTGCTAACCAAGACCAAATTAGCACAACTTTCTGTTGCCCTGACTAGACCAGAAGGGAATTTCTGCAAGCAAAACAACAAGAACAGAAAAAATAAGAACAAATAAGAAAAATATTACAATCTTCAGAAAATAAATTGCTGCTACAATCTTCATAAAAAATATTAATGTCAACATATAATAATATTGACTAGACAAAATTGCTGCTGCTCCTACAATGTTCATAATAAAAGTTCTGTATGAAAAAGCAGTTCACTTATACTTAGTGCACTTATACTGCTACAAAAATTCAGATAGTGTTAACTACAAACAACACATGAAAAAGAATATGCGAGAAATACATACCCATGAATCACTGACATCATCGTCAGTCATCTGATGGACGAATGGAGCCTGAAATCCAATACCTGAAGAATAGAGAAGGGAACAGAGCGCGCTATGCCGCTGCCTCTGGTTCAGAACCAAACCTTCAGAAAAAACGCATGTCTCCAGCATGGGCTCCAACCTTGCCACGCAGCCGCACACGCAATCCATTGCCAGGCGTAGGGATCTGGTTGGGACAAAAACAGATCGAGGAAGAGTGGCGCCGCCAGGGATAAGGTGAGATGGGAGCCGCCAGGGATAAGGTGGGAGGGGAGCCAATTGACCCACCAATATATATATATATATATGTAAAGACACAACACAAAAACAAATGACAAATAAAGCAGTGCGGTTACATAACAATGTGCATTTCGCATTGCATATTACTGCAGTCCACCGCGCTTGACCAAGCAAAAAAACTTATCAAACTAGTCCCCCACACCCCCGTGGCTGTAATGCAGTTCATACAGGCTCGCATTGCAAATTAATGCAGTTTGCCGCGCTACAAATATTCACCGCGCATTGCATATTACTGCAGTTCACCGCGCATTGCATATTACTGCAGTCCACCGCTCTTGACCACGATTCGCAGACGAAAAACACAGCCTGCAATGCAGTTCTAACAACTATATAATGCAAAACAATCTCAAAAAACATCTTGAGTAACGACCAGAGCCAGTGGCGCCCGCAAAAAACATGGACAAAAAGTTAAATTCTTCAAAATCAACAACTTAATCCGCTCCAATTCATACGGATAGGATCAAAGGCAGCACATAATTGCCGAAAACAACAGAAAATTACATACAAAACACAACAATTCCGATCCGGACGGGGAAGGACAGAGAACTGATGTTTTTGCGCTAGAACAGAGAGATACTCGACCAATTATACTAAAATTTCAATCCTATTAACAAATTAATCTGTCGCGGAATAACACAAACATGGACGCGAAATTGGTAACACACTAGGACCACGCTATAAAATCGAATACGAACAGCCAGCAGCAGGATGCGAAACTCCTGCACGAGCGGAAGAACGGACGCAGATCCGCCAAATCAAACGATTTCCGTCGTTTCTCGCTGAATTTAGTGTTTAATCACATATTAAATCAGCGCACACACAAATAAACCAATAGAAATCGATCAAACTAGCCAGAAACGCTGCTCCATGAAGGTTTCCTACGGCCCGCTGATGTGGTTCACAACAGAAGAAGGAAGCAGTGCGCATAGCTTTCCAATGCAGTATTTCAATGCAGTTCAGAAGTGTTATGAGAATATTATTCTCATAATGTTATGAGAATAGACCGGCTGTATATATATAGGGCTGGACTATTCTGTTACCCGTAATAGAATAATATGTTGTTACCCATAATAGAATAATATTCTGTTACCCGTAATAGAATAATATGCTGTTACCCCCGGCCCTATATAGGGCGCGACGCGCCTACACCGTAGAATCTCCCCGACCTAGCCCAAATCCAACCCACCTTCTTCCGCTGGAGGCAGCCGTCGTGGGCGAGCGAGCGACGGCGCCAGCCGGAGCGAGGGAACCCGCGGCGCCGTGACTGGCCGGCGACGGATCCACTACCGCCATCCCCTTCCTCGGTGGCAAAGCAACGACGGGGCTGTTATCCCCCCTCCTACCCCCTCCTTCGCCGGGGCAGCTTCACCGGGGTCGTGATCCCCGCCTCCTGTGTCCCTCCTTCGCCGGGGTCGTGATCCCCGCCCCCTGCCTTCCTCCCTCGCCGCGGCTCCTTTGCTGGGGCCTTGATCCCCGCCTCCTGCCCGCCTCCCTTGCCGGGGCTCCTTTGCCGAGCCCGTGATCCCCGCCAGCCGCTGCCTCCCTGGACCTCGTCGCCGTACGTTCACCGCAAGCAGGAGCGCGGTCGTTTCCCCAAGCTCCTTGCCTGCATCAATGGTGCCGCCTCTCAAGAACATGCCAGTATGCCGCCCACGAGAGGAAGAAGAAGAAGTCAGATCCAAGAACCTGCCACTGGAGGTGATGTCTGCTTCCCACACTAATTTTGTGTCAGTTCATCAGTCCTGCTATGAAGAAGATTCAGTTTGAAAAATGCACACACTATGCTCTGCCTATATGTTACACTACCAGATTCATCAGTACTACATGTGTGCTGCATCAGTTCATTACACCCCTGCCACTTGATGCACAATTTGGATGTCGAGGTTACTGTCAGTACCTCTAATATGCTAGCTTCAGTTCAAGCCAAAAAACATAAAAGTATGCATCAGTCCCCAAGTAGCTACTAGGCTTTATATAATGTTCAGCTACCACTGCAAGTTGTATGATGTTATTTCTAATAGTACATGTCGTGTAGTTGCGTAAGTTCAAACTAGTAAAAGAATGTTGTTGAAAAAAGTATACACTTGTTACACAGTAAGTTCAATGATACATAAACCAGGAGTACTTCTAGTGTAGTTGCATAAGTTATAGATGAAAAAAAGAGAAGACATACATCAGTTTTATATATATGCATATCCATACATCTCTGAAGTTCAATGTTCAAAATGCAAGAAGTGCACCAAATGTTTATGCATCAAACATAGGGAAAAAGATAAAAAACTTTCCATAACAAATGAAGTTCAATGTTCAGTTTACAAGCAGTGCATAAAATCAGTACATCAGTGCTGAACATGTACATTCATCAATTCGACTCAAACTAAACGAGATACAAAATAGAGAACAAAGTTTAATAACGCCCATCGATGCAAGTTCAACTGGTACATTGCCTTCAGTGCATGACATGTTACCCATAGCATGTATACGAGAAAATGCAGAAAAGATTAATCCCAAAACTATTGAATGTCATTGCAAAAACATGCAAGGCGACACACGCAGCGAGGGTTTGACGAGCCAAGCAGATATGGGGCGCCGCCTGGTTGGGTAACACTAGAAATAGCACCTGGATACTTCAATGATACATGCGAATTTCAAGCTACACCAGAACCATCAGAAGCACGGACAGGTTCTTCTATGCAGCGAACACCGATATCTCAGAATACAAGCTTTGCCACTGCTGGTGTAATGCCCAGGATGGGACTATATCTCCTACGTGTCGAGGCACGACTTAGGGATATAAGCCCATGCTGGAATGATCGCAAGTTTGGTACCTTTGCACATCTCATGTAAAAATGGGGATGGAAAACTGAAAAGATAGTTGACTTACACTCGCCACGTCACACAAATACATTACATGTTCAAACATCATTCAGATAAACATCACATCCCATCTAAGGGTAAAGATCCAAATGACAAGATACCAAACATAACATTAAACCACAGGTCTAGATCGAATCCTAGTAGAAACCACTACTGATCGTCAAAACACGTCACAAGCATACGGCCAAACTCTTCATCGAGCTCCCAGAGAAGTTCGGATCCATCTCCTGCATCAATCTCGACTGAACCTACATCTGGTGTTGTAGTATCTGTGAGCCACGAGGACTCAGCAATCCCATAACCATGGGTATCAAGACTAGCAAAGCTTTATGGGTAGGAAGAGGTAAAGTGGTGAGGATGCAGCAACGGCTAAGCATAATATGGTGGCTAACTTACGAGTACAAGAATAAGATGAGCATCTACGCAAATGGTCACAACTAGTAGTGATCGCTAAAGTTCCTGAACTACATACGAATCAAACATAACCCCACCGTGTTCTCTTCTCAAAGTGAAAAGAGACAGTCACGGTTACTCACATAGTTGTATGTTTTACTTCGGATCCTCTGTCAAGTTTTCTACAACCGGACATTAACAAATTCCAATCTGCCACATAACCGCGGACACGACTTTCGAAAGATTATAACCCTGCAGGGGTGTCCCAACTTAGCCCACCACAAGCTCTCACGATTAGCTGAAGTGATAAATATAATATCATCACCCCTTATCTTAGGGAAATCCGATCAGGATCGGCATCCCGGTGCACAAGACATTTCGACAATGGTAAAACAAGTCCAGCAAGACCTCCCGGCGTGCCGACACCCTGATAGTAGCCGCGCGTATCTCGTCTCAGGCCATGACCGGATGGGCGATTATATGAGTAAAACCAATCCTCGAGTTTCCTGTGGTGGCCCCGCATAACCCCCGTTTTGGGACCAACACCATCAGCACTGGCCCCCCTGCTATGTAGAAAAGAATCCTCGAGGGCGCGACCCCCTATGCAAATTTAATTATTTAATTAAGTTGTTATTATGGGCAAATTAAAACCAATGTTGGGCCTTGCTGGAGGAGTTTTATTCAAAGACGAACTGTCAAGGGGTCCCCATCCACCCATCGTGTAAGGAACGCAAAATCAAGGAACATAATGCCGGTTTATCGGCGCCTAAGGTGGCATGAGTGGAACAAAACACTGAGCAAAAGGCCAAGCCTTCCACCCATGCCCAGTATATAGGTGTGTTAATAATAATAATAGATATTGTGATATTCCAACAACAAGTTCCCTCCTGGAACGATCTTCATCTTCACCTGCAACTAGCAACGCTATAAGAGGGGCTGAGCAAGCGGGTAACATAGCCAAATAGTGGTTTTGCTAGGAAGGTTTCAAGGTTAGAGGTTTCATGGCAACAAGGAGAGGCTGGCAAAAAAATGGGTAGCGCGACATGTAACGATAGCATCGAGACACTAAGCATGGCAATGGTAGTAAAGGTATCCAAGGGTATGATCATCTTGCCTGGGATTCCGCAAGGGAGAAGAACGGGTCCATGAAGAAGACGAAGAAGAAGCCTCACAACTCCGGAACGGAACCGAAGCTAACAAGAGAAGCAACCGGAAAGAAACAAGCAACACGGTAAACACACAAGCATAAACATGGCATACGATGCACATCCAAGTATGATGCATGTCCGGTTTAAATATGCATGGCATGACAATGTGCAGTACTACAAGTTAAGTGGAGCTCAATATGCAACGAGTTGCATATTGACGAATCACCACATGTTATTTATTTAGTTGACTTATTTACAAGACAAGATTAAATGTTTGTTAACATGGCAAGAGGTGAAACAAAAATAAACTACCTATCTTGGCAATTTAAATGAGGCCGGAAAAATAACAACAACAATTCCGGAAAAACACCATATGCATGTTTAGTAATTATTAAAGCAACAACAATTCACACGTTTTAATGTTATTAACATGATGCGGATGACATGATCAAGTTTATGCAATTTATTAAAAGTTGACATGAAGATGATAAGGAGTATTTGTCACCGTGGTGGAAGGAAAAGGGTGCCACGGCAACGATCCGAAAATGATGCACGGCAACATCTCGGTTCCGGTAACTCGTTGAGAGACCGGTGCAAAAGATGAAGGGCGGCGTGAATGAGCCGAACAAGATGAAGGTGGGATGATCCCGTCACCGGGTTCCCACGGGTTTGCGACGAGGCAACCGAGGAGCATGACAAAAGACGATTCGGGCACGGAGCACACAAGGGCAAACATTTCATACAACACACAAGCAACATCCACGGGTCATCTCGGTATACCTTCGGAACGTTCGTTTCGGAGGGGGTTCGACTCGTAGTGGAAGTAGCCGTTCTCGCAACTCGTAGAGGAAGTAGGCGTTCCGTGAGTCGTGGTACACGAGTCGTAGAGGGAAGTAGTCGATCACGTTTCCGAAGAGGTACTCGCCGGCGGGGTACTTGTCGAGTCGTCGTTGACGTAGGGGTACACGTTCGTAGAGGTACTTGCGGTCTCGGCGACGGTAGTTGTTCACGTTCGTAGATGTACAAGTCATCGGTAGAGGTACTCATCATCGGAGAGGAAGTAGTCACTCGGGCGTCGAGGTACTTGGCGGGGTACTTGACGCATCGTGCCGGTCTCGGTCTCACGTAGTCGTGCACGGGTCCTCTATCAAAACAGCAGCACAGGGCAATACAAAAAGAAACACAGGACACGGCAGTAGCAAGGGGGCGACGAGGCCATGGCAGCGGCATGACCGGCGGAAGCAACAACAGTATTTGGCGGTCTTGGAGCAGCAAGGAGGACGACCGGGACGCGGCTGAGGCGCGGTGGAGAAGAGGAGGGGCGCGGCCACTGCAGGGCTCGGCGCACCGGTGGCCGGCGCGAGGCACCAAGGATGGAGGCGCGCAGGGAGCTGCTCTCCCTGGAGCGAGGAGGAGAGGCCGGGGCGTCGGCTTGGAGGGCGCGTCCAGGCGACGGGGAGATGTGCTGGGGCCTGGGTGGCCGACGTTTGGCGTGGGGAGGCAACGCCGGTCGCTGGAGCCCTGGTGATGCGGCTGCGAGGCGATGGAGGAGCCAGGCGCGGCGACGCTGGACTAGGCAACCGATGGGAGGCGCGGTGGTCGAGGCTGGGACGCGTCCATGGCGGCTCGGTGGCGATGCGGCCTGGAGAGGAGGGAGCGGGGTGCCGGCCTGACGAGGGGAGAGCAAGGCTGGGGCGGCGGCTGCTCGGGAGGGAGAAGCAGAGCGCTGGGCTCGAGGGGAACGAGAGGAGCGGGCGAAGGGGACGAGCGAGGGGGAAGACTTGCGGCGGCTGAGGGAGAGATGAGCGAGGGAGAGGGATCGGGCTAGGGTTAGGAGTAGTCGGGAGGAGGCCTTGAGAGGGAAGCATGGGCCGGCTGGGGAGGCTGAAGCCCATATGGCCTAGGAGGGAGGAAAAATGGATGGGCCTCTCTCTCCCTTACTGATTTTTCTTTAACAGAAAAAAAGAAGAAAGAGGAAAAAGAAAAGGAGGCTTAGTGGAAGATTTAGCACATGGGATATTTTCCTCGGGCCCATAAAAATGAGCGTAGTCCAAGAAAAATATAAGTGGCAAGATTGAAAGATATGAATTCAAATTCATTTGAATATGGTCCAAATGGATTTGAATATGAATGGGGTATTTGAAGAGTCCAAAAATGTTGAGGTTTTTGGAGGAACCTCGATAGAACGGAAAAGAATTATAAACAAGGTTTGAGGCAAGGAATTGCGAAAGAAAATGCATGTGAAAAATTATGCAAGTGTGTTGCGGTTAATTCCACACAAATGGAATATTTAATTATAATAGCTCCATAATATTAGGAGGATATGTTATAAAGAGAAGTCATCCTTCCCTCGATTTAAATGGATCGAAGATCCACACGATTTATTTAGGTTGAGATGCAAAGATTAATGACATGATGGCATGATGACAAGATGCAATGCAAAAATAAATAACACAAACACAAATGAAACACACGGGAGAACCCGGAACATATGGAATCTTCTGGAATCTTCTGGGACGTCGGTCTTCGGGCGTCACAACTCTCCCACACTAACAGAGGATCTCAACCCGAGATCCTAGAGATGGCACCGGATAGAAACGAAAAAGAAGAGGTAAAACAAAGTTGCTTCTTTGACAGACGAGTGAAACCACGAACCTTGAAAGGTCGAACAAAATGAAAGAAGAATACAACAGAGATGAACGAAGTTAAGAGCACTCCGGTAAAAGGAGGAACAAGGAACATAATGAGAACCTTGTAGGTTGAAAGACATGAAACAAGAGCTTACCAACCAAAAGAATAAGAAACCGCAATGGTATAGCGAAGGAATAAGAATGACAGAATTTGAACAGCACTCCGCCTGAAAATGGAAGGAATTAACATGAACTTGAGGAGATGGAATGATACTTGATGAAAACAACATCATATTGCCTCCGAAACAATTGAAAGAATGGCACAAGGGGTAAGAAGGATTCAGACAGCACTCCGGTTAAAAAGAGAGGCAAAACTAGATAATATGACGGAACTTGAATGAAGAATACAACACTCCGGTTAAATGATAAACAAGGAAAGAACATGATCTTGACAAAACGAGATGATGGTTTGGAGAGGGCAACATAACAATGCCTCCGGAATGAAAGAATAGCATATAAATCAATGAAAGAAATGAATGGAGAAGAAAAATGACAATTTCTCCCATGAATGAATTAGGAAATCCTCCTTACAAAGAAGGGTTGAACGGAGTTGTTGGAAAAATCAACAACGAAAAGAATAAGCTCGTTGTGGACTTATGGAAAACATCGCAAAATTATACGGTGACAACCAGCCATTACGAAAACATTTGATTGGATTGAGATCAACAAGGAGACGAAAAAAAACTTATTTCACCGGAATGATAAATGAAGAACTTGGGTCATTTATAAACACCATAATTAGCAACAATTCTCAGGGAAAGCTTTTTAGTGAAATACAACCCAAGAATACTCCAACAAATAAATTGAAAGGTTGGAAAGATCTCCTGAACAAAGAAAATGATGGTTTTAAATATCTCATTCTTGATAACTCGTGAATCATAAAACATGAAGGAAAATTATCAAGAATGACATAACACCATCTGAAAAGATAAGGTAGAAAGGATTGCACTTGGAAAGCATGAAGAAGAATGCTTGAGTTCCAACAAGAATCTAGATGAAGACTTCGAGGATGAATTAAAACATGATGAACCACCATGAGAACTCCGGTAATGAAAGCATGAGAAGTGAAAGATGAAAAGAATAAGATTCAAGGCCTGCGATGAATTAGATGTAGCTTTGAAATGATATAATTGAAATAACTTGGAACTCCGGAAAACAAGATGAACGACTTAGGACCAAGGACATGATATGATGAACAAGCTCCGAAGGAAGGGATTAACCTCTTGGAAGAAACTAGAATAAGATTTATGTTATGCATATCCTTCATCAAATTAAATTGATGACAAGCAAACGGATTTGGCATACTACTTATTCTCGTTGGAAAGAATTAAGAGAGATCTCGCACAAGCTTGGGTAAATCTTCAACGAATCACCGGTAGGATTATGAAAAGAACAAATGAATTAAAACGATAACAACGGAAGGGTAATCTTGAAAGAACCACCGTAAGAATAGGGAGACGAACGAAGAGGCATCAATGAAGAATATTTAGAGGTCGAAGTTGAAAACTGAGAACGAAGAATCTTCTGAAATGATGGCCTTCGGAGGATCACAATGGAAAGGATTCATGAAATGCTTCGGACGGGTATAAAAGAATTCCTCACAAACTGAACAATACTTAGGATGGCATGAAGCTAGAACCACGAATCTTCAAGAGAACGGCCAAGATTTAAGAGAAACACTTCTCCGGTCTTCAAATGTGAGAAGACGATGGGATACACCACCATGAATTGTTGAGGCACTCCGGAATGAAGAATTAAAAAGGTTGAACCAATGATGAAAAAGAATTTGAAAGCGATCTTGGAGAAGGCAGATGACTGATGTAATCCATTCTTACGTCACACTTTAAAAGAATTTGAGTATAACTCCGGAATAATTGGAAGAGTCAGGTAAGATCCTGGGAAAAGACCTGTGGGTTAGGGCCCACTCAAAGAAATCACTGTTGAAAAAGATTGCTTAAGAGATATTGCACCGGTTGAATTAAATGGCTTGAATAAGATGATAATCCTCAAAATAGTTTGAACGGATTAAGAATGGAATTATGAATCTTCTGAGATACCTTGTACACACCGGATAAGAATAGCAAGACGAGAATGATTAATTGGTGCACCGGAATAAGAAAGCATTGTGAAATGAGGAAAAAGGATAAGATCAACACCGAAGCTTGGATTTAGTCCACCGGAGAAGAATATTAGAATTAAGAATGATGAACTTGAAACTCTTGAGCATCTTCATGATAAAGCATCGGATAAGAACATTGAAGGAAAAGAATGATGAAATATCACATGAATAAAATGGATACTTGATCTGAGAATTTCTGGCTCCGAGAAGAAGAAGGGTGGGAGGGTGGGGAAAACAAAGACAACTTGGGATGAATGAAACAGAAAATCGTCAGATTTCTCAACGGCATCCGTACGAAATAACTTGAAGAGAAGGCACGCCGGTTGAAAAGGATTTAACGTGACCATCTCGGATTAACATGAAGATCTTGATGATCAAGAAGAATTAGCACTCTCATAGAAATATGAGAACACCGATTAGGAAAGGTATGGAATCAACATTTGACAACGAAGCAACTCGAATACCAGAATCAAGACAAGAACAAAGGATAGATATGTTGCAGCATAATCTTCACAATATCATCCGAACAGAGAATTTAACGAATGAATTCTGTAGGTACATCAACTTGACGAGAAGCCACTTGGAGAACAAAAGGTAAATAAAAAAAACAACAAGGAGCAGAAGAACAAATACAAGATAGAAGCTTCATTCGACATATTCGTGCTGAAAGCTCATGGAACGTGTTACAAAAGGGTTTTGCAATCCCCGGATCAGCATAGCCAAGGACCCTTTAAGATGCAACTCCCGATCGGAACAAGCCCATAAAACCACTTCACTCAATGTAGAACCCCGAACTTCATATCATGCACTCGTTGGAAGAATGCCTAGAACTACTAGATGAACCCACCTATTAATTTCCGAAAGTTTCCAGTTATGCAATCAGGTGTTGGGGATACAGGGGAAGCACCGCGCAATCAACTCTAATCCTACATCCAGTTGTATCCATCCTTCAACACATAACCAGTTATCTCCGGAAACCGTTTACCTCGGACCTTCGAAATGCATCTACTATACAAGCTATGGCAATACTCCCGAACTACCTCCCCAGTACTGGGTGATGTCGGGGTTATCTTGCCACTAACCGCATAGGAGAGTTTTCGATGTCGGCCGTCTTAAGTATTCTAGTACTGTCGCGATATATTTGTGACGACAACACCTCGGAGCTCAACTCCCCGGGACACTGCCACAACCTCTAAATGACAGGAGGCATCAAGAACAATGTTCTCGTCACAAAGACATCGGAACAATCCAAACAATACTCGTGAGATCCTAAAAAAATTTGGTGAAATTTTTGAGACTAGAAGAGATAAGAGTAATCGTCAGGAGTCCTCACCAGAGTGAAAAGAGATGAGGAGCAAAAGAAATCCTACTCTCCGATATAAATATAGGACTCAAAACATTTTCAAGTGTGTGCCTAGACTCAACCGTCAACGATTCGATCATTCAGTGGGGGCTTCTAGGTCGGAGAAGGCTCTGATACCAACTTGTAATGCCCAGGATGGGACTATATCTCCTACGTGTCGAGGCACGACTTGGAGATATAAGCCCATGCTGGAATGATCGCAAGTTTGGTACCTTTGCACATCTCATGTGAAAATGGGGATGGAAAACTGAAAACATAGTTGGCTTACACTCGCCACGTCACACAAATACATTACATGTTCAAACATCATTCAGATAAACATCACAGCCCATCTAAGGGTAAAGATCCAAATGACAAGATACCAAACATAACATTAAACCACAGGTCTAGATCGAATCCTAGTAGAAACCACTACTGATCGTCGAAACGCGTCACAAGCATACGGCCAAACTCTTCATCGAGCTCCCAGAGAAGTTCTGATCCATCTCCTGCATCAATCTCGACTGAACCTGCATCTGGTGTTGTAATATCTGTGAGCCACGAGGACTCAGCAATCCCATAACCATGGGTATCAAGACTAGCAAAGCTTTATGGGTAGGAAGAGGTAAAGTGGTGAGGTTGCAGCAGCGGCTAAGCATAATATGGTGGCTAACTTACGAGTACAAGAATAAGATGAGCATCTACGCAAACGGTCGCAACTAGTAGTGATAGCTAAAGATCCTGAACTACATACGAATCAAACATAACCCCACCGTGTTCTCTTCTCAAAGTGAAAAGAGACAGTCACGGTTACTCACACAGTTGTGTGTTTTACTTCGGATCCTCTGTCAAGTTTTCTACAACCGGACATTAACAAATTCCAATCTGCCACATAACCGCGGGCACGGCTTTCGAAACATTATAACCCTGCAGGGGTGTCCCAACTTAGCCCATCACAAGCTCTCATGATTAGCTGAAGTGATAAATATAATATCATCACCCCTTATCTTAGGGAAATCCGATCAGGCTCGGCATCCCGGTGCACAAGACATTTCGACAATGGTAAAACAAGTCCAGCAAGACCTCCCGGCGTGCCGACACCCTGATAGTAGCCGCGCGTATCTCGTCTCAGGCCACGACCGGATGGGCGATTATACGAGTAAAACCAATCCTCGAGTTTCCCCGTGGTGGCCCCGCATAACCCCCGTTTGGGACCAACACCATCAGCACTGGCCCCCCCTGCTATGTAGAAAAGAATCCTCGAGGGCGCGACCCCCTATGCAAATTTAATTATTTAATTAAGTTGTTATTATGGGAAAATTAAAACCAATGTTGGGCCTTGCTGGAGAAGTTTTATTCAAAGACGAACTGCCAAGGGGTCCCCATCCACCCATCGTGTAAGGAACGCAAAATCAAGGAACATAATGCCGGTTTATCGGCGCCTAAGGTGGCATGAGTGGAACAAAACACCGAGCAAAAGGCCAAGCCTTCCACCCATGCCCAGTATATAGGTGTGTTAATAATAATAATAGATATTGTGATATTCCAACAACAAGTTTCCTCCTGGAACGATCTTCATCTTCACCTGCAACTAGCAACGCTATAAGAGGGGCTGAGCAAGCGGGTAACATAGCCAAACAGTGGTTTTGCTAGGAAGGTTTCAAGGTTAGAGGTTTCATGGCAACAAGGAGAGGCTGACAAAAAAATGGGTAGCGCGACATGTAACGATAGCATCGAGACACTAAGCATGGCAATGGTAGTAAAGGTATCCAAGGGTATGATCATCTTGCCTGGGATTCCGCAAGGGAGAAGAACGGGTCCATGAAGAAGACGAAGAAGAAGCCTCACAACTCCGGAACGGAACCGAAGCTAACAAGAGAAGCAACCAGAAAGAAACAAGCAACACGGTAAACACACAAGCATAAACATGGCATACGATGCACATCCAAGTATGATGCATGTCCGATTTAAATATGCATGGCATGGCAATGTGCACAAACAAGTACTACAAGTTAAGTGGAGCTCAATATGCAACGAGTTGCATATTGACGAATCACCACATGTTATTTATTTAGTTGACTCTCATTTATTTACAAGACAAGATTAAATGTTTGTTAACATGGCAAGAGGTGAAACAAAAATAAACTACCTATCTAGGCAATTTAAATGAGGCCGGAAAAATAACAACAACAATTCCGGAAAAACCCCATATGCATGTTTAGTAATTATTAAAGCAACAACAATTCACACGTTTTAATGTTATTAACATGATGTGGATGACATGATCAAGTTTATGCAATTTATTAAAAGTTGACATGAAGATGATAAGGAGTATTTTTCACCGTGGTGGAAGGAAAAGGGTGCCACGGCAACGATCCGAAAATGATGCACGACAACATTTTGGTTCCGGTAACTCGTTGAGAGACCGGTGCAAAAGATGAAGGGCGGCGTGAACGAGCCGAAGAAGATGAAGGTGGGATGATCCCGTCACTGGGTTCCCACGGGTTGGCGACGAGGCAACCGAGGAGCTTGACAAAAGACGATTCGGGCACGGAACACACAAGGGAAAACATTTCATACAACACACAAGCAACATCCACGGGTCATCTCGGTATACCTTCGGAACGTTCGTTTCGGAGGGGGTTCGAGTCGTAGTGGAAGTAGCCGTTCTCGCAACTCGTAGAGGAAGTAGGCGTTCCGTGAGTTGTGGTACACGGGTGGTAGAGGGAAGTAGTTGATCACGTTTCCGAAGAGGTACTCGCCGGCGGGGTACTTGTCGAGTCGTCGTTGACGTAGGGGTACACGTTCGTAGAGGTACTTGCGGTCTCGGCGACGGTAGTTGTTAACGTTCGTAGATGTACAAGTCGTCGGTAGAGGTACTCATCATCGGAGAGGAAGTAGTCACTCGGGCATCGAGGTACTTGGCGGGGTACTTGACGCATCGTGCCGGTCTCGGTTTCACATAGTCGTGCACAGGTCCTCTGTCAAAACAGCAGCACCGGGCAACACAAAAAGAAACACAGGACACGGCAGTAGCAAGGGGGCGACGAGGCCATGGCAGCGGCGTGACCGGCGGAAGCAGCAGCAGTATTTGGCGGTCTTGGAGCAACGAGGAGGACGACCGGGACGCGGCTGAGGCGCGCTGGAGAAGAGGAGGAGCGCGGCCGCTGCGGTGCTCGGCGCACCGGTGGCCGGCACGAGGCACCAAGGATGGAGGCGCGCAGGGAGCTGCTCTCCCTGGAGCGAGGAGGAGAGGCCGGGGCGTCGGCTTGGAGGGCGCGTCCAGGCGGCGGGGAGATGTGCTGGGGCCTGGGTGGCCGAGGTTTGGCGAGGGGAGGCAACGCCGGGCGCTGGAGCCCTGGTGATGCGGCTGCGAGGCGATGGAGGAGCCAGGCGCGGCGACGCTGGACTAGGCAACCGATGGGAGGCGCGGTGGTCGAGGCTGGGACGCGTCCATGGCGGCCCGGTGGCGATGCGGCCTGGAGAGGAGGGAGCGGGGCGCCGGCCTGACGAGGGGAGAGCAAGGCTGGGGCGGCGGCTGCTCGGGAGGGAGAAGCAAAGCGCTGGGCTCGAGGGGAACGAGAGGAGCGGGCGAAGGGGACGAGCGAGGGGGAAGAGTTGCGGCGGCTGAGGGAGAGATGAGCGAGGGAGAGGGATCGGGCTAGGGTTAGGAGCGGTCGGGAGGAGGCCTTGAGAGGGAAGCATGGGCCGGCTGGGGAGGCTGAAGCCCATATGGCCTAGGAGGGAGGAAAAATGGCTCGGCCTCTCTCTCCCTTACTGATTTTTCTTTAACAGAAAAAAAGAAGAAAGAGGAAAAAGAAAAGGAGGCTTAGTGGAAGATTTAGCACATGGGATATTTTCCTCGGGCCCATAAAAATGAGCGTAGTCCAAGAAAAATATAAGTGGCAAGATTGAAAGATATGAATTCAAATTCATTTGAATATGGTCCAAATGGATTTGAATATGAATGGGGTATTTGAAGAGTCCAAAAATGTTGAGGTTTTTGGAGGATCCTCGATACAACGGAAAAGAATTATAGACAAGGTTTGAGGCAAGGAATTGCGAAAGAAAAGGCATGGGAAAAATTATGCAAGTGTGTTGCGGTTAATTCCACACAAATGGAATATTTAATTATAATAGCTCCATAATATTAGGAGGATATGTTATAAAGAGAAGTCATCCTTCCCTCGATTTAAATGGATCGAAGATCCACACGATTTATTTAGGTTGAGATGCAAAGATTAATGACATGATGGCATGATGACAAGATGCAATGCAAAAATAAATAACACAAACACAAATGAAACACACGGGAGAACCCGGAACATCTAGAATCTTCTGGAATCTTCTGGGACGTCGGTCTTCGGGCGTCACAGCTGGGTTGTAACAAGGTCAACAATTTCCCCAACAACAAATGTTTTCCTTCCCTAGCGCATGCAGAAAGGCGAGGACACATAGGCTTCCACCAGTCGCTCCGCCAACATCAATCATCCGTGCTGCAAAAGCGGTTGCGACGGGAATGTTGGCTTTTGATCGCTAGACCAAATTTCCTAGGAGCTAATACACATACGGGCAAAGCTAGCTAGCTAGCTAGCTAGATGGATACTTGTACGTGCCTGTGCACGTCTCGCCGTATGCGCGTACGTGAAGTAGCTTGGCCTTGCTTGCTAGATCGATTCGATGGGACGTCTCGACGAAAACTCCTGGTAGACTTAGCGAACGAAACAAACTGATCTATATAGATTGCCAAAGGCTCGTATCGACCCTTACTCTTGCTTTGTATTGCTTCGGTTGTCTTGGTACTGATTACAAGGATAGGGACCTATATATATTAGCTTAGCTAGAAGCCAATCCTAGTCGGCAGCTAATACTAGTTATACACGGACACGGACAGCGCACACCTGTACGTATAACTTCTGTACACGTACAACTATGGATACTAACTACTAAGCCGTGTTTAACTCTAATATTCACCCCCCTAAACACGACGTCCTTGGTACGACCTAGATCCCAAATGCGATGACTACTGCTCATTGGGAATTTCCTTGGCACTGATTTTGCCGTTCTTCTTAGCATTTTAGGGACCGTCTTTGCTGTCGTCGGCTCGTCCGTAGCTTGACGCCAGCGCTCCTCCTTGGTCGCGTCTTCAACCTTCACCTGTTCTTCAGTGCTTAGTTGACTGTCATTTGGTTTGTCGAGGGGTCTTTTGAACCCGAGCGGGACCAATCTTTGGTCGAACTTTGCAAACACCTCCTCATAGTCAACTCCTTGACGTTGTACGTAGTCCTTTGTAATGAGTCTTTCCTTGTACTTCACAATGGCACCCTTCGTGTCCTTCTTCAACTTGTAAACCCACTTCAAACCTATGGCCTTTTGGTTCGGAGGTCGGGTTACCAAAGTCCACGTGCCATTGCTCTCGATCGCCTTCATCTCCTCATCCATGGCGTGCATCCAACTTGAACTTTTGCTCGCCTCTACAAAGTTTGCTGGCTCCTTAACTCCGAGTAAACACAAATCGGAGTACTCGAGCGTAACTGGCTTTGCGTACTTGTAGACTTTCTTGAGGGTCTTGTAGCGACGAGGCCCGGAGGAATCCGTTGTGGCTCGCGAAGGAGGCGACACAAATTGTGTCGGCGTCGATGCACTTGAGGAAGGCGGTTGAGTCTCGGGCGTGGTAGATGCCGGGTCATTGGCATCCGCGTCGTCGGCGTAGTCGTCGTGATCGTGACCATCATCTTGATTGTCATCATCACTATGCGCCTCGTTGTCGATCTCGTTGCCGAGATCTCTACCCGTCTCTTGGGCGTCGTTGTCGCTATAACCTTGCGACCCATGTGCGTCGTCGTCGGTGTCGGCACCATGATGATCACTACCATTGTGGTCACCTTGGTTGGGTGTCTTGCCAACCACTTGGACATCCTCCCTTGCATCATCATCAGTTGGAAATTCAACCGTGAATATGCTACCGTTTGGAGCATCGTTGGCTGCTGCGCTCCAATTCCACGCTTGGTTTTCTTCAAACACGACGTCGCGTGAAATCCGTAGACGCTTGGTTCGTGGATCGTAGAGGCGGTATGCCTTTGTGCCGGAACTGCTCTCATACCCGATGAACACCATCTTGGTGCTGCGATCGGCAAGCTTTGAGAGATGCGGCTCCGCGGTCTTCACATGCGCCACGCATCCGAACGTCCGTAGATGAGACACATTCGGCTTACGTCCGTATATTGCTTCATACGGAATCTTGCCAATCACTGCCTTCGTTGGAGCCCGGTTGAGAAGATAGACCACAGTCGAGATAGCTTCTCCCCAAAAGGTCCCTGGCAAGTTCTTGCTCTCGAGTAAACTTCTCACCATGTCAACGACGGTTCGATTGCGCCTTTCAACAACCCTGTTCTGCTGCGGCGTATAAGGTGCCGTGAGGAACCTCTTTATGCCAATCTTCTCGCAGTAGTCGTTGAACTCGTTTGACGTAAACTCTCCGCCGCGATCTGACCGTAGAGCGCGAACCTTCAGCTTGTGTTCCATCTCCGTTGCAACCTTCAACTTCTTGAATGCTTCAAACGCCTCATCTTTAGATCGTAGGAGAACGACCCACATGTATCTCGAGTAGTCATCTACCATAAGGAAGAAATACTTCTTTCCTCCGTGAGTTGCTGGGGTGATAGGGCCACATAGATCACCATGGAGCAGCTCGAGTGCATCACTTGCACGATAGGTAGACTGAGCAGGGAACGGCCTGCGGTGCTGTTTTCCAACCAAGCACCCATCACATACTCGATCAACATGGTCGATAAACGGCATCCCAGATTCCATCTCCATCTTTGACATCTTCTTCAAGGCGTAGAAGTTAACGTGTCCAAATCTAGCATGCCATAACCACGAATCATCATCACTCTTGGCGAGCCAACACTCCGGTTGAGATTGATCAAGGTTGAGGATATAGAGCCTGTTCCGCGTGCGATTCATGCGCGCTAGCACGTTTCAGAGGTTGTCGAAGATCGTTATCACTCCGTTCTCAATATCCACCTTGCATCCATTCTCGTCAAGTTTCCCGACAGAGATGATGTTGTTGCGAAGCCTTGGGATGTAGTATACTCCGGTGAGTATGCGATGTTCTCCTGTGAGACCCTCGAAGAGGACAGAACCTTGCCCGCAAATCTCCACATTTGAACCATCACCGAACTTGACCGAGCCTTGAACATCATATTCCAGCTCGAGGAACTTCTCCTTGCACCCTGTCATGTGGTTACTGGCACCTGTGTCTAGATACCACGACACGTTCTGATTTTCGGACAACTTTGGTATTACTTTCTTCTCATGAAGTAGCACCTTCCGGCTTGGTTTCACAACCATCATTTGGGCGAGATCACAAACTTCAGCCATTAGAAGACCTGGACGTTCTTCTTCTTGCTTCGCCAAATTTGCCTTGATCTCCCTCTTGTTAGGCTCCGGACAATCCTTTGCAAAGTGACCCATCTCGTTGCAGTTATAGCACTTGACCTCAGACATATCCATGTTCCGTGGCTTCCGCTCTTTAGATTGGTCGGCCTTACCACGACCTTGTGGCTTGCCTTTACCTTTGCCTTCTTTGGTTTGTCCGCTGCGCTTCGCGTTGCTTGAGCCTTCGCCAACGTTTCGCCTTCCTTTGCTACTTGGGGACTCCCAATCTGCGCGTGAGTAGATGAGTTGGTCACCACCTCCTCCTTTGCCCTTCCGACAACCACAAGCATTCTCTTCCCATGTCCGCAAGCGTCCGATCGCCTCCGTTATGGTCATGTCGTCGATGTCGTAAAGCTGCTCGAGCGTGCCGATGATGTACGTGAATTTATCAGTCACAGAGCTGAAAAACTTCTCCACAATCTCGGTCTCATCGAGCTTTGCACCAAGCGCGCGGATCTCTCCCACCAAAGTAGTCAGACGCATGGCATAGTCATTCACCGATTCAGTTTCCTCCATCTGTAACTTGTGAAATTGGTGCTTCGGCACTTGTGGCCGAGCCTTCGTGACGCGATCTTCTCCGATCCTCATCTCTTTGAGTGCGTTCCACGCCTCTTGCTGTCTCGTACCCCACCAATGTCATCAGCACGGAATCCGGTACAGACTGGGCTATGGCGGCCATGGCACCTTCGTCGCACTCCTCGTCGACATCGTCGTGCGTGATGGCCTCCCACACTCGTAGAGTTCGGAGAATAATCTTCATCTTGACCGCCCACACGCCGTAGTTGGCGTCGGTGAGCATCGGGTACTGGATGGGGATGTTGCGATGCGCCAGTACGTTGGCACCGCCCGTTCCGCCACCACTCGTCGCTGACTTGCCGCCCTTCTTCACCTTGCTGCCGTTCTTGTTCGCCTTGGAACCACCGTTGCTGGACTTGACTGACTCAGCGCCGCTGTCCCCCATCGTAAATCGTCGATGCTCTTGATACCAATTGTTGGCTTTTGATCGCTAGACCAAATTGCCTAGGAGCTAATACACATACGGGCAAAGCTAGCTAGCTAGCTAGCTAGATGGATACTTGTACGTGCCTGTGCACGTCTCGCCGTATGCGCGTACGTGAAGTAGCCTGGCCTTGCTTGCTGGATCGATTCGATGGGACGTCTCGGCGAAAACTCCTGGTAGACTTAGCGAACGAAACAAACTGATCGATATAGATCGCCAAAGGCTCGTATCGAGCCTTACTCTTTCTTTGTATTGCTTCGGTTGTCTTGGTACAGATTACAGGGATAGGTACCTATATATATATATTAGCTTAGCTAGAACCCAATCCTAGTCGGCAGCTAATACTAGTTATACACGGACACGGACCTCGCACACCTGTACGTATAACTTCTTTACACGTACAACTATGGATACTAACTACTAAGCCGTGTTTAACTCTAATAGGGAAGACCATCCGGAAGAGACATAAATTTTGGTCACTCTAGCAGCGTGCAAAGTAGAAGATATGAGCCATATAGACAAGAGCAATCTCACAAAGAATCCGAGGGGAGACGACCGTACAATGAGAGACGGAGAGCTTCATCAACATTGCTCCCTCCAAGAGATGCATTGCTGCATGTGCCAAGGATGACACCACCCGCGCCCATACACCGGGGTGAACAATACACACCGGAGGCAGCACAAAGCTATACACATACAAAGCATAGTCCATACCCTGGTACAGTGACCACCCCATCTAACATTTTCATAACTGCAGTTTTGTTTGCTCACTGTTGCGTGCACCCACCTAACATTGAAGCTTACATTCTGCCAGGGCTAGAGATGCGCTTTGAAACTTTCAAAGAAGCAAAGGACTTCTACAACGTCTATGCAAAGCACGCAGGTTTTGCTGTTAGGGAAGGCTCCAAGGTTGAGACCAGAGTCTACCTTTATTGCACGTGCTATGGAGTCTATGAATCGAAGGTGTCAGAAGCAAATAGACAGCGGAACAAGACGACAGTCAGGACTAACTGCGGTGCTAAAATGAGGCTGAAGAGGGAAAAGGATGGAACACTTGTCGTAAAGGAGATAGTCTGGGAACACAACCACAGGCTACAACTCTCCCCCCAAATGCTTGTCTTCTTGCACTCCCACAAAAACTTTGACAAAACAATCTTGGAGTACGTCAAGTACATGCAGTTCAAAGGCATTGAACACACGCAAATCATGAACATACTGGGCGGCGATGACCCCGGTAGCTACTTCCTCGAAATGAATGCCAAAGACCTGATTAACATGTAAGTACAAACTTGTTCTCCTCCCATAAATCCCCTCCGTCTTTTTTCCTCTATCAGTACAAACATATTACGCAATGCATGACCTGACGCCAGTTGAACATGCATTTTTGAATGACTTTTCACTTTTAATATGCAGCAAAGCAAAGAAATCAAGGATGGATGATGTGAACGATGTCCTAAAGACTGTCAACTTCTTTAGGGAGATGAAATCTATAAACAGGGATTTCTTCCGTGACATGCAACTTGATGAGTCCGACAGAGTTAAGAACATATTCTGGGAAAACGCAAGCTGCCGAGGGGTGTATCAAGAATTTGGTGAATGCGTAACGTTTGACACCACATATAAGACCAACAAGCACCATATGCCACTTGGGGTGCTTGTGGGTACTAACAACCACTTACAGACTACAACCTTTGCTTTCGCCCTGGTAAGAGATGAGGATGCAGATTCATTCAGATGGATGTTCAAGACATTTTTAAGGTGCATGAGAGGGAAGGCTCCTACATGCATCCTCACAGGTACAACCGCCAAAACCACCCCAACCACCCCCAAAAAGGAAAATAACACAGTAAAAATGTTGTGTTAGTTGTAGTTGTATATATGCGCTACCATCTACTGACCACTCCATTCTCATTACCAGACCAGTGCCCGACAATGGCTTTGGCGATCCCAGATGCTTTCAGGAACACGGTACACAAGCAGTGTCGCTGGCACATTATGAAGAAGTACAGGGAACACCTCACATACCTGTACAACCTCCACGAATACTTTAAGGTTGAATTCACGTCAATCCTCAACTAGCCCCTCATGCCAACTGAGTTTGAGGCTGCGTGGAAAGGACTCAAGGATAAATACAACCTCCATGATGATGCCACGATGGTGGCCATGTGGAACGAGCGTGATAGATGGATATCAGCTTACTACAAAGAAATTTTTTGCGCCAAAATGACATCCACACAACGAAGTGAGAGCATGAACTATGTGCTCAAGAAGAACTTCGTAAGTGAGAGACAAAACCTCCACCGATTTGTCAGCCAGGTAAACTCCTGTGTCAAAACCAGCAGGCAGACAAAGAACGAGGAGACAATGGGTAACCGGGTATAGCTCTATCACCTATCGTAAGACAAAATAACATGCTTACTAAAGTGAAACTTTATTAGTTAGACAAGTTTTTGCTGCGAGAAAACTAATAAGTTGGTCATAATTCTTGCATGGGAAGAAGGAATAAAACACGCTGACCTTCTATGGGTTTGACACCCAGATGACAAAGCTTTACTCACTAGCTATGCACAACGAGATTAGAAAAATGCTAAAACTGAGCACACTCTTCACGGCGAGTGAGACGGAAGAGCCCAAAAAGGACCTCGTGAAGGAAATATGCCCTAGAGGCAATAATAAAGTTGTTATTTATATTTCCTTATATATCTTGATAAATGTCTTTTATCCATGATAGAATTGTATTAACCGGAAACTTGATACATGTGTGAATACATAGACAAAACACAATGTCCCTAGTATGCATCTCCTAGACTAGCTCATTAATCAAAGATGGTTATGTTTCCTAACCATAGACATGAGTTGTCATTTGATCAATGGGATCACATCATTAGGAGAATGATGTGATGGACAAGACCCATCCATTAGCTTAGCACTATGATTGTTTAGTTTTACTGCTATTGCTTTCTTCATGACTTATACATGTTCCCGTGACTATGAGATTATGCAACTTCCGAATACCGGAGGAACACCTTGTGTGCTATCATACATCACAACGTAACTAGGTGATTATAAAGATGCTCTACAGGTCTCTCCGAAGGTGTTTGTGGTGTTGGCATAGATCGAGAATATGATTTGTCACTCCGAGTATCGGAGAGGTATCTCTGGGCCCTCTCGGTAATACACATCATAATAAGCCTTGGAATCAAACGACTAATGAGTTAGTAAAGGGATGATGTATTACAGAACGAGTAAAGAGACTTGCCGGTGACGAGATTGAACTAGGTATGATGATACCGACGATCGAATCTCGGGCAAGTAACATACCGATGACAAAGTGAACAATATATGTTGTTATGCGGTTTGACCTATAAAGATCTTCGTAGAATATGTAGGAACCAATATGAGCATCCAGGTTCCGCTATTGGTTATTGGCCGGAGATGAGTCTCGGTCATGTCTACATAGTTCTCGAACCCGTAGGGTCCGCACGCTTAACGTTCGATGACGATTGGTATTATGAGTTTATGTGTTTTGATGTACCGAAGGTAGTTCGGAGTCCTGGATGTGATCACAGACATGTTGAAGAGTCTCGAAATTGTCAAGACATAAAGATTGATATATTGGAAGGCTATGTTTGGACAACAGAATGGTTCCGGATGAGTTCGGGCATTTACCGGAGTACCGAGAGGTTACCGGAACCCCCTGGGGAGTCAACGGGCCTTATTGGGCCTTAGTGGAAGAGAGGAGGAGGCATCCAAGTGGAGGGCACCCCAAGCCTAAGCCGAATTGGGGTGGGGGACCGGCCCCCCTTTCCTTCTCCATCTCTCCCGCTTCCTTCTTCTCCCACTCCTACTAGGAAAGGGGGAAACCTACTCCTAGTGGGAGTAGGACTCCCCCCTTTGGCGCGCCATAGAGAGGGCCGGCCCTCTCCTCCTCCCTTCCTTTATATACGTGGCCAGGGTGCACCCCATAGACACACAATTTGATTACTTAGCCGTGTGTGGTGCCCCCCTCCATAGTTACACATCTCGGTCATATCGTCATAGTGCTTAGGCGAAGCCCTTCGCCGGTAACTTCATCATCACCGTCACCACTCCGTCGTGCTGATAGAACTCTCCCTCGACCTCAACTGGATCAAGAGTTCGTGGGACGTCATCGAGCTGAACGTGTTGATAACCCTCAACCGTAAGGGATCCACATAGTCAAAAAAAAAAAAAAACCGTAAGGGATCGAGATAGTCTTCGCGGGTAAGAATAACCCAATTTATTGATTCGACACACGGGGAGCCAAAGAGTATTTATAAGCTTTGACAGTTGAGTTGTCAATTCAACCGCACCTGAAATATAATTACTTGCAACAAAAGATAAGTGGTAATAGTGATATGATAGTGATAATAGTGATAGTAAAAGTAAACAGCAAAAAGTAAATAGTGAAGGTAAATGGCAAAAGTAGCAACTAGTGACAAGCAGGGTTTAAAACATTGTAGGCTAGGGAGATGGATGGTTGGGCGCTGCATGGATGAGATAGATTCTAACTTGGGGCACGGCACACGGAAAAGTAATGATCATCTAGGCAAATATCAAACATTAGGCATGTATCCCGTAGGTAGTTGTACATGCTTGCAATAAGAACTTGCACAACATCTTTTGTCCTACCATCCCGCTACGAACGGGGCCAAAAGGAACTTATGGAGATTAAGGTGCTCCTGTCAAAGAGCACCGGAACAAAGCAATGAACTCAATGGATACATGTAATCCTCAAACTACGGACCATCCCCTTTGGTGTCCCAAGCTGTCACTTTTGGGATCGCCGGTTCCGAACCGTAATAGGTGCAAACAACTCATAGATAGGATCACGAACACAAATATATTCATGCAAACACATATGGTTCAGATCTGAGATCATGGCACTCGGGCCCTAAGTGTCAAGCATTAAGAATAACAAGTTGAAGCAAAGATGATAAACACCATAGTAGATGATAGGCAACATGCCCCCAACGATCTGACAAACTATTACATGATCTAACTCATCCAATCCCTACCATCCCCTTCGCCTACAGTAGGGGAATTACTCACACATGGAGGGAGAAGTCATGGAGGGATGATGGAGTGGTGATGATGATGACGATGGCGACGATCTCCCCTCTCCGGAGGCCAATTCAGCCTCCAGATTAGCCCTCCCGAGGAAGAACAGAGGGTGGCGGCGGCTCCGCGACGGAAAACTGCGAAAAGAACTTCTGATCTGGGGTTTCCGCTTCGTGAGTAAAAATACGAGGCAAAGTAGGGCACCAGGGGGTGTGGGCCCCACCCAGGCGACCCCCCGGCGCGGCCCGGGGGGG
>LR738711.1:300769538-300874233 GCA_902687465.1 Secale cereale
AGGGCGCCTGGGCACCCCCTGGCCCCCCTCTGGCCCCTCTTCTGGCCCCTGGTTCCTTCGGGTGCGTGGATTTTCTGTGATTTTTCGTGGATTTTTCTGAGATACCTAAAAATCCGTTTTCCTGCACACAATAAAACCATACAGGCAGCTCTGCTGAAAACAGCGTCAGTCCGGGTTAGTTTAGTTCAAATCATGCAAGAATGAGGTCAAAACAATATCAAAAGTGTTTGGAAAAGTAGATACGTTTGAGACGTATCAACTCCCCCAAGCTTAGCATATTGCTTGTCCTCAAGCAATTCAGTTCAACGAACTGGACGCGACAAAGAAAACTTTGACAAACTCTTTTGCTTCATTAGATTTATATAAGCATGTACTACGAAAAGAGTCTAGCAAGTATTAAAACAGTACTATGAGGACAATGCAAGGAGCAATCCTTCTTTCAAGTGACTAGTCACAAATACTTAAAAGTAAATAATATACTACTGAAAATCAAGACAAGATTACATTGCACATAGATTGAGCATACTAGGGTGGTATCTCGCTAGTCTCCATGAGTGAAGCAAAACACAAATGCAGAAACTCCTCCAGAGTTTTAAAGGAGACTAGAACTAAGAATTTCAGAATAAATCATATCACAAGTATGCAGAAGACAATGCAATACTTTGGGACAATGCACATTACACTCAGAATGACAATTATGCTCTCCTAGTTAGTGCTTTGAAGAAAGAAGGTGAAGACTCTCGAACCGTGGCTTTTGTTGGCAAAGTTGAAAACCCGTGATCGGAAACAAAAACTAAACATGTACCAGAGCTCTTGGTTTTTAGAAACAGAGGTAAAAACGTTTTTGAGAGGTGCATATTTCGTCAACGAATGCTAGTAGATAACTCAATCACTTTTTGAGTGGACAAGTCTCGAGGAACGGCTCCCGCATGAGGACGATCACATCCTCTTAATCTCCTTTGTTTATCACTGCCAAAGTTTTCTGATTTCTCATGAACAAAGCGTGAAGGAGGGTTTGTTTGTTATATTATCTTTTTGAGCCGGGCGCACTCGATGCCAGTCCCTTCTCGTATTAAGGGTTTGCACATTAGACATGCAATCCAGGGGTGAAACTTGTCCAACTTAAAAAGATCATGAATTAACTACTACTTCCTCATGAGCTAAAACATGGGCACAAAAAGAGAAATGCTTTTGATTAATTTCGAGATGGTACACGAAAGTCTTCGTTAGGAATGGCAGGTAAATACCATGTATAGGAAGGTATAGTGGACTCATATGGCATAACTGGTTTTAAGGATTTTGGATGCACAAGCAGTCAGTCCGCTTAGTACAGGTGGAAGTTTAGCAAAAGACTGGGAAGCGACCAACTAGAGAGCAATAACGGTCATAATCATGCAGAGCGACAAAGCAACATTGAATCGGGCATGAAAGTGATATAACTATTCTGAAACTCAAAGATCATCAAGGCGGAGTAGACTTTTTAGTCTTAACATGTGTAAGCATGTGCCAAGTCAATCCAAGAATTCTCTAAAGGGAAATACCACCTTAGTATACCAGACTATGAACAGTGCAATGCATGTAGATCATTTCAATAACACATTATATACTCTAGTTATTCGAGACTAGCCACAAGTAAAGCATGAACCACTGAAAGAGCATTGTAAACATAGCACTATGTCGCTACAAGCTGGTCTCTAGATCATAAGTACAGGCATATGTACAAAAGTAGAAACAAAAAGAGTTCATACCGGTCTTCCTTGTTGCTTCCCTTCAGTCGATCTTCGTCATTACTGCTTGTCACTTGCACGATCGAACGTAGGAAATATAATTAAATGCCATCACGGACTCGAGCTGAACTCTGAAAACAAAGCAAACTAAAGAGAGAAAGGAAATCTTTTTGGATTTTTCAAAAGTTGAATAAAAGCAAAAGAAAGAGAAAATCTTTTTTTTTGTTTTTGCAAAGAGAGAAATAAAGAAGAACGGGCAAAAACTTCGAAAAGATCAAAGTGAATAAAACAGATAATACAATGGAAAAGTAAGAGGGGCACGTACTCCCCCAAGCTTAGGCTTTTGGCCTAAGTTGGTAGCAGCTACTGCCCCCAGGAGCCTCCTGCTCCGGGGGTATGGTGGTGAGTCCAAGGGTCGTAGAAGGATGCTGGCGCGTACACCAAACTCCTCGGAGTCTCCCACGAGGAAGGTTTCGAGCGCCAAACAGAGGAAGAACCTTCACCAAACTCGGTGGCGGTCTCTTCCTGAAAATGTGGTAACTCACCGTGCTTCTCCTCGTCGGGCACAACCCCCTCCATGGGGTTATGAAACTGATGCTGGACCATGAAATCGTCGAACTGGACAACATCAAAGGACCATCCGTTCCTGCGAGAAAAATCAAATAAAAGAGGTGCAGGTAGACGGATCTCGCGTTCCGCGGTAATTCCGAAACGCAAGATATAAACAAGATTATCAAGCTCAGAACCCATGGTGACAAACTTATGCCTTTTCATAGCAGCAAGATCAAAGCTTAAATAAGTAAAAGGATTATCATCAGGGTGTGGGGTGCCTCCAAGATGTTCTAAGATAAGTGTGGCATAAACGCCACCATATAAGTCCCCCTTGTTACCGTTCATAGCAAGGCGTCGAGCAATTAAGGCACCCAGATATTAATCAGACCTCCCTGAGAGGGCTGCTGCCAGGATAGCAATATCCGGAGCAGAAATGCTGCTCATGTTGTCACGAGCTAACACCCCTCTGGCAATATAATATGCAAAATACCTGAGGTGAGGAAATAAGATGCTGGAGATCTTCGACCGATGAATATCCCTCGTACCCATGCTGCAGAGAGAGTTGATGACGGTTTTCAGCTCGGAGGGCTGAGTGGCCATCCTAGCCGTCCTCCCAATGTTCGGCACACGTGCTGGACTTGTGTCTTCCAACAACTCCAGGGGCACATGATCTTCATTATAGCTCACCCTAGCAGTCGATGGTGAAGCTGCGGCTCTAGTAACTCGATCGGAGTGTGCGGGCCTCCTCTTCTCAAGCCACCCTTTTGACCTTCCTAACAAACTCATTTCTGATTATTTTTTTTGCAATTTACAAAAATGAGGATTAAAACAAGATGAGTTAAGGCAGACTACTCAACTCACTTGCCCAAGGCATAAACTTGCATCAAAACTTGGAAAATAAATTTCTACACATGCATGCAAGCTCATCTCTACAGCACCAAGAACTACTAAATACTCACAAATGAGGCCACCGATCAAAAATCTAATTGGAGGGGTGGAGGAGTCACATACCAGGGAGTATTTGCTCAAAATTTCAGCTCAAATGAGGGGCTATAGAGAGAGATCGAAGAATCGCTTCCAAGAACAGCAAGAACACAAGAACAAGTGCAGAACTCGCGTTTTTGGAGAAAGAGAGAGAGAGAGGAAGAAGACATACCTGGAGGGGGGTCCTGTGGGCCCCAAGCGCCCTGTGGGCGCGGCCACGCCAGCTGGCCGCCTGGGCCACTGGTGGGCCCCCCTGGCTGGCCCCAGGACTTTCTGGGTCTCTCCCGACGTGGAAATTTTTATTTAAATTTTTCTGGAATTTTTCTGAAAACTTCACTGTTGAAATTTTTTCGAAGTTCAAAAAGCTGCGGAACTCTCTGAAAACTTGAAGTAGTGAGTAGTATTGTGAAGCTTCAAAACATAAATACTTGGTACAACAAGTAGGACAAAAACTAAAAACAAATGAAAACATAGCAAGCTCAACTTTTTATCTATATAAAACATGTTTACTAGTAAGGTTGATCAAGTCTTACCAACAAACATGCGATATATAGATCAAAAAGTCTCACCTCCTACGATGTAGTTACTAAACCTTTAATTTGATGGACATTGTCCCCACCATGATAGTTTTATATTTGTGAGGCACATGTAGTGGACAGTCCCATTCTCCAATTTTCACGGTCTCGATATTCTCTATAGAGTTGAGGGCATGCCTCCTGTCGATCTTCTTCGGAAAATATACCATGTGTTCTTTATCATTCACATGGAAGGTAACCTTCCCTTTATTGCAATCAATAATAGCACCTGCGGTGTTAAGGGAAGGTCTACCAAGAATAATGGACATGCTCCCATCCTCGGGCATGTCAAGCACAACAAAATCAGTAAGAATTAAACAATTAGCAACCTCTACGGGAACATCCTCACAAATACCTATCGGAACAGCGGTTGACTTGTCAGCCATCTGAAGGGAGATATCTGTAGGAATTAGTTTCTCTAAACAAAGCCTCTCGTAAAGAGAGAGAGGCATAACACTCACTCCTGCTCCAAGATCACATATAGCAGTTTTGACATAATTATTCATTATAGAGCAAGGAATGGTGGGTATACCTGGATCACCGAGCTTCTCAGGAATCTTGCCACTGAAAGAGTAGTTAGCAAGCATAGTAGATATTGCATCATTAGGAACTTTTCTTTTATTAGTGACAATATCTTTCATATATTTTGAATAAGTAACTTAATAGCATAAGTCAAAGGGATTTGAAGAAAAAGAGGTTTAATTCACTCACAAAACTTATTGTAATGCTCTTCTTCTTTAGATTTGATGGACTTACCTGGAAAGGGCATGGGTTTCTGTACCCATGGTTCTCTTTCTTTCCCATGTTTTCTTGCGATGAAGTCTTCTTTAGTGTACCTCTTACGTTTGTCAGGTGCTTCTTCCTCTCGAACTTCAGGCGGATCATTCTTCTCACTATCCTTACCTTTAGGTTTAGCACCGTCTTCAGTCTCAGCATCGGATATAGATACACTGTTGGGATCAACAACTGGCTCTTCATCTGCAATAGGATCATTAGAATTGTCAGTCTCCTTATGTTTCTTCTTTTTCTTTGGAGAGCCAACAATTTCTTCTTCCTGCATTTGAGAATCCTGCTCGATTCTCTTCGGATGTCCCTCTGGATAGAGAGGATCTTGAGTGCTAGTTCCTCCTCGGGTCTTAATCCCGAAAGCTTGCAAATTATCTTGTTTGGCATTGTTAGCAAGCAGATCTCTTTGCACATTAGAAATTTGGTCAAGATGAGTTTGAACCATATGAAAATGCTTCACAAGACATTGAACATCATTAGCTGTTCTATCTAAAACATCAAGCGATTTTTTGATAGCAAGAGAATTATCATGCAATTGACTTTGTATCCTCTCATTAAAATGGTTTTGTTTCATAATAAAATTATCAAACTCATCTAAACATTGATCAGGAGGCTTACCATGAGGGATGTCACTTGCGTTGAAATCTAAAAGAGAGTGTACCTTTACCATAGGAGGGTGAGTAGTAGGCTCGCACAGCTTCTCAATAGGGGGTAGATTCTTCACGTCTTCAGCTTTAATACCTATCTCTTTAATAGACTTCTTTGCTTCTCGCATATCTTCGGGGCTTAGAACAAATATGCCCCTCTTCTTTGGTGGTGGAGGTGGTTCAGGGACGGACAAATCTTCATGGTTTTTGGCAATCCTGCCCATCAAATCCTCCGCATCGTCCGGTGTTCTTTTCCTGAAAACACAACCAGCACAACCGTCCAAATAGGACCTGGATTCATCCGTTAGACCAGCATAGAATATATCGATTAATTCATTCTTAGGAATTTCATGTCCTGGTCTAGCCCGAATTAGATCGCAGTACCTCCCCCAAGCTTTAGGGAGGGACTCATCCTGCAACTGTTTAAAGTTATAAATTCTTTGTAAAGCAGCATGTTGCATGTGAGCAGGAAAGTACTTATCAACAAAAGAGTGAGCTAAGTCTTGAGGAATCTTAATGGAACCGCATGGGAGTGAATCATACCATGCTTTAGCACCTTCCTTCAAGGAGAAAGGAAGAAGCTTGGTGATATAAAAGTATCGTATCTTCTCATCTGTGGTAAACAGGCCACCTAACTCACCGAGTTTAGTCAGGTGTGCAATAGCATCATCATTTTCTCTGCCATAAAAGGGGTCAGCTTCAACCATAGGTATAAGTGAAAGATCAACAGAGAAATCATAATCAGGATCATCAATGCATATAGGAGATGTAGCAAATTCAGGATCAGGAACGGTTTTGTTCTTCAAAGAGTGTTCTTCAAATAGTTTCTTAATAACTTCAGGGTCAGAGCCAGAAAACTCTGTCAGTTCCCTGCATAAATCTTCATCAAGCATATAGTAATCATCATCAAGGAGCCTCTCTTTGAGTTTACTCAAATCAGGATAATCATAAGTTTCACCAATAGGGTAGCGAGTAACAGGAAGTTCAATTCCAGACTTTTTAGCAGCATCAGCAATTTGTTTCTCAAGAGCATAACCAAGCGAACTAATATCATCAAAAGTAGTAGAGGCATCATCAAGAGTATCGGACATAGTAACAGATTCAGTAGGAGCATCATGTGGTGGTGGTGAGGCAAACTTACTCATAACAGAAGGTGAATGAAGTGTAGCACTAGTGCTCAGAGCAGTACCTCTTCTTGTAGTAGATAGTAAGATCGGAACCTTGGGGTCTCCTTTCTTACCCATAGTGGATGAAGTGCAGCAGGTAGGGTACCTCAAGTAGACTTGTAAATATTGCTATGGTCCCCGGCAACGGCGCCGGAAAATGGTACTTGATAACCCTCAACCGTAAGGGATCGAGATAGTCTTCGCGGGTAAGAATAACCCAATTTATTGATTCGACACACGGGGAGCCAAAGAGTATTTATAAGCTTTGACAGTTGAGTTGTCAATTCAATCGCACCTGAAATATACTTACTTGCAACAAAAGATAAGTGGTAACAGTGATATGATAGTGATAATAGTGATAGTAAAAGTAAACATCAAAAAGTAAATAGTGAAGGTAAATGGCAAAAGTAGCAACTAGTGACAAGCAGGGTTTAAAACACTGTAGGCTAGGGAGATGGATGGTTGGGCGCTGCATGGATGAGATAGATTCTAACTTGGGGCACGGCACACGGAAAAGTAATGATCATCTAGGCAAATATCAAACATTAGGCATGTATCCCGTAGGTAGTTGTACGTGCTTGCAATAAGAACTTGCACAACATCTTTTGTCCTACCATCCCGCTACGAACGGGGCCAAAAGGAACTTATGGAGATTAAGGTGCTCCTGTCAAAGAGCACCGGAACAAAGCAATGAACTCAATGGATACATGTAATCCTCAAACTACGGACCATCCCCTTTGGTGTCCCAAGTTGTCACTTTTGGGATCGCTGGTTCCGAACCGTAATAGGTGCAAACAACTCATAGATAGGATCACGAACACAAATATATTCATGCAAACACATATGGTTCAGATCTGAGATCATGGCACTCGGGCCCTAAGTGTCAAGCATTAAGAATAACAAGTTGAAGCAAAGATGATAAACACCATAGTACATGATAGGCAACATGCCCCCAACGATCTGAAACAATTACATGATCTAACTCATCCAATCCCTACCATCCCCTTCGCCTACAGCAGGGGAATTACTCACACATGGAGGGATGATGGAGTGGTGATGATGATGACGATGGCGACGATCTCCCCTCTCCGGAGGCCAATTCAGCCTCCAGATTAGCCCTCCCGAGGAAGAACAGAGGGTGGCGGCGGCTCCACGACGGAAAACTGCGAAAAGAACTTCTAATCTGGGGTTTCCGCGTCGTGAGTAAAAATACGAGGCAAAGTAGGGCACCAGGGGGTGTGGGCCCCACCCAGGCGACCTCCCAGCGCGGCCCAGGGGGGGGGGGGGCGCCCACAGGGCGCCTGGGCACCCCCTGGCCTCCCTCTGGCCCCTCTTCTGGCCCCTGGTTCCTTCGGGTGCGTGGATTTTCTGTGATTTTTCATGGATTTTTCTGAGATACCTAAAAATTCGTTTTCCTGCACACAATAAAACCATACAGGCAGCTCTGCTGAAAACAACGTCAGTCCGGGTTAGTTTAGTTCAAATCATGCAAGAATGAGGTCAAAACAATATCAAAAGTGTTTGGAAAAGTAGATACGTTTGAGACATATCACGTGTGATGAACGTGGAGGTGCCGTACGTCCGGTGCTTGGATCGGTTGGATTACGAAGACGTTCGACTACATCAACCGCGTTACCAAACACTTCCGGTTTCGATCTACGAGGGTACGTGGACACACTCTCCCCGCTCGTTGCTAGGCTTCTCCTAGATAATTCTTGCGTGATCGTAGGATTTTATTGGGAAATACTATGTTGCCCAACAGTGGCATCACGAGCCAGGTCTATGTGCAGATGATATGCACGAGTAGAACACAGTGAGTTGTGGGCGATAATAGTCATAGTGCTCACCAGCATTTCATACTTTGATTCGACGGTATTGTGGGATGAAGCGACCCGTACCGACATTACGCATACGCTTACGCGAGACTGGTTTCACCATTACGAACACTCATTGCTTAAAGGTGGCTGGAGGGTGTTTGTCTGTCTCACTTTAGTTGAATCGAGTGTGACTACGCTCGATCCTTGTGAAGGTTAAAACAACACAGTTGACGAAAAATCGTTGTGGTTTTGATGCGTAGGTAAGAACGGTTCTTGCGAAGCCCGTAGCAGCCACGTAAAACTTGCAACAACAGAGTAGAGGACGTCTAACTTGTTTTTGCAGGGCATGTTGTGATGTGCTATGGTCAAGACGTGATGAGTTATATATTATTGTATGAGATGATCATGTTTTGTAAATTATCGGCAACCGACAGGAGCCTTATGGTTGTCTCTTTATTGTATGAATTGCGTAATCCATGTAATTGCTTTACTTTATCACTATGAGTTAGCGATAGTAGTAGTAGCAATAGTTGACGAGACGACCATGATGCTACGATGAAGATCATGGTATCAAGCCGGTGACGATGGAGCTCATGACGATGCTTTGAAGATGGAGATCAAAAGCACAAGATGATGATGGCCGTATCATGTCACATATTTTGATTGCATGTGATGTTTATCTTATTATGCTTCTTATTTTGCTTAGTACGACGGTAGCATTATAAGATGACCCCTTACAAAATTTCAAGGTACAAGTGTTCTCCCTGAGTATGCACCGTTATGAAAGTTCGCCATGCCGAGACACCACGTGATGATCGGGTGTGATAAGCTCTACGTTCAAATACAACGGGTGTAAGACAGTTTTGCACATGCAGAATACTCGGGTTAAACTTGACGAGCCTAGCACGCTACCTCTACATCTACCTTCGGGATTAGTTTTGGACCTAAATAATTGTTATTTGGTGCCAGCGTTGAGAATGAACATTATATCTGGATCTTGTTTGTTGCGAGACGGTTATTCATTTAAATCAGAGAATAATGGTTGTTCTATTTATATGAGTGATGTCTTTTATGGTCATGTACCCTTGATGAATGGTCTATTTTTGTCGGATCTCGATCGTAGTGATACACATATTCATAATATTGAAGCCAAAAGATGAAAAGTTGATAATGATAGTACAACTTATTTGTGGCACTGTCGTTTAGGTCATATTGGTGTAAAACGCATGAAGAAACTCCATGCTGATGGACTTTTGGAATCACTTGATTATGAATCACTTCGTGCTTGCGAACCATGCCTCATGGGCGAGATGACTAAAACTCCGTTCTCCGGAACAATGGAGCGAGCAACTGACTTATTGGAAATCATACATACTGATGTATGCAGACCAATGAGTGTTGAGGCTTGCAGCGGGTATCATTATTTGCTGACCTTCACTGATGATTTGAGCAGATATGGGTATATCTACTTAATGAAGTACAAGTCTAAAACATTTGAAAAGTTCAAAGAATTTCAGAGTGAAGTAGAGAATCATCATAACAAGAAAATAAAGTTTCTATGATCTGATCGCGAAGGCGAATATTTGAGTTACGAGTTTGGTCTTCATTTGAAACAATGTGGAATAGTTTCACAGCTCACGCCACCTGGAACACCACAACATAATAGTGTGTCTGAACGTCGTAACGTACTTTATTAGATATGGTGCGATCTATGATGTCTCTTACCGATTTACCAATATCATATTGGGGTTATGCTTTAGAGACAACCGCATTCACGTTAAATGGGGTACCATCTAAATCCGTTGAGACGACACCTTTTGAACTATGGTTTGGCAAGAAACACAAGTTGTCGTTTCTTAAAGTTTGGGGCTGCGATGCTTATGTGAAAAAGCTTCAACCTGATAAGCTCGAACCCAAGTCGGAGAAATGTGTCTTCATAGGATACCTAGAGGAAACTGTTGGGTACAAATTCTATCACAGATCCGAAGGCAAAATATTCATTACTAAGAATGGATCCTTTCTAGAGAAGGAGTTTCTCTCGAAAGAAGTGAGTGGGAGGAAAGTAGAACTTGATGAGGTAATTGTACCTTCTCCCGAGTTGGAAAGTAGTACATCACAGAAACTAGTTCCAGTGATTCCTACACCGATCAGTGAGGAAGCTAATGATGGTGATCATGAATCTTTAGATCAAGTTACTACTGAACTTCGTAGGTCAACGAGAGTGCGTTCCGCGCCAGAGTGGTACGGTAACCTGGTTTTGGAAGTCATGTTACTCCATGATGAACCTATGAACTATGAGGAAGCGATGATGAGCCTAGATTCTGCAAAATGGCTTGAGGCCATGAAATCTGAGATGGGATCCATGTATGAGAACAAAGTGTGGACTTTGGTTGACTTGCCCGATGATCGGCAAGCCACTGAAAATAAAGGGATCTTTAAGAGGAAGACTGACGCCGATGGTAATGTTACTTTCTACAAAGCTCGACTTGTTGCGAAAGGTTTTTGACAAGTTCAAGGAGTTGACTACGATGAGGCTTTCTCACTCGTAGCGATGCTTAAGTCTGTCCGAATCATGTTAGCAATTGCCGCATTTTATGATTATGAAATCTGGCAAATGGATGTCAAAGCTGCATTCCTTAATGGATACCTCAAAGAGGAGTTGTATATGATGCAACCAGAAGGTTTTGTCGATCCTAAAAGTGCTAACAAAGTGTGCAAGCTCCAGCGATCCATCTATGGACTGGTGCAGCATCTCGGAGTTGGAATATACGCTTTGATGAGGTGATCAAATCATATGGTTTTATACAGACTTTTCGAGAAGGCTGTATTTACAAGAAAGTGAGTGGGAGCTCTGTAGCATTTCTGATATTATATGTGGATGAGATATTGTTGATTGGAAATGATATATAATTTCTGGATGGCATAAAAGGATACTTTAATAATATTTTTTCAATGAAAGACCTCGGTGAAGCTGCTTATATATTGGGCATCAAGATCTATAGAGATAGATCAAGACACTTAATTGGACTTTCACAAAGCACATACCTTGATAAAGTTTTGAAGAAGTTCAAAATGGATCAGTCAATGAAACGGTTCTTGTCTGTGTTACAAGGTGTAAAGTTGAGTAAGACTCAATGCCCGACCACTGCAGAAGATAGAGAGAAAATGAAAGTCATTCCCTATGGCTCAGCCATAGGATCTATCATGTATGCAATGTTGTGTACCAGACCTGATGTGTTCCTTGATATAAGTTTAGCAGGGAGGTACCAAAGTAATCGACGAGTGGATCACTGGACAGCGGTCAAGAACATCCTGAAGTACATGAGATGGACAAATGATATGTTTCTCGTTTATTGAGGTGACAAAGAGCTTGTTGTAAACGGTTACATCGATTCAAGCTTGGACACTGATCCGGATGACTCTAAGTCACGAACCAAATATGTATTTTTGTTGAACGGTGGAGCTGTCAGTTGGTGCAGTTCCAAGCAGACCGTCGTGGCGGGATCTACGTGTGAAGCAGAGTACATAGATGCTTCGGAAGCAACAAATGAAGGAGTCCGGATGAAGGAGTTCATATCCGATCTAGGTGTAATACCTAATGCATCGGGTTCAATGAAAATCTTTTGTGACAACACTGGAGCAATAGCCTTGGGACGCTTCAATTCCATGTGCGATCAAGTCAAAGTGGGAGACATAGAAATTTGCAAGATACATACGGATCTGAATGCTGCAGACCCGCTGACTAAGCCTCTTCCACGAGCAAAATATGATCAGCACCAAAACTACATGGGTGTTAGAATCATTACTATGTAATCAAGATTATTGACTATAGTGCAAGTGGGAGACTGAAGGAAATATGCTATAGAGGCAATAATAAAGTTGTTAATTATATTTCCTTATATATCATGATAAATCTCTTTTATTCATGCTAGAATTGTATTAACCGAAAACTTGATACATGTGTGAATACATAGACTAAACAGAGTGTCCCTAGTATGCCTCTACTAGACTAGCTCGTTATTCAAAGATGGTTATGTTTCCTAACCATAAATATGAGTTGTCATTTGATCAACGGGATCACATCATTAGGAGAATGATGTGATCGACAAGACCCATCTGTTAGCTTAGCACTATGATCGTTTAGTTTTACTGCTATTGCTTTCTTCATGACTTATACATGTTCCTGTGACTATGAGATTATGCAGCTCCCGAATACCGGAGGAACACCTTGTGTGCTATCAAACATCACAACATAACTGGGTGATTATAAAGATGCTCTACAGGTGTCTCCGATGGTGTTTGTGGTGTTGGCATAGATCGAGAATAGGATTTGTCACTCCGAGTGTCGGAGAGGTATCTCTGGGCCCTCTCGATAATACACATCATAATAAGCCTTGCAAGCAAATGACTAATGAGTTAGTCACGGTATGATGTATTATGGAATGAGTAAAGAGACTTGCCGATGACGAGATTGAACTAGGTATGATAATACCGACGATCGAATCTCGGGAAAGTAACATACTGATGACAAAGGGAACAACATATGTTGTTATGTGGTTTGACCGATAAAGATCTTCGTAGAATATGTAGAAACCAATATGAGCATCCATGTTCCGCTATTGGTTATTGGCCGGAGATGAGTCTCTGTCATGTCTACATAGTTCTCGAACCCGTTGGGTCCGCACGCTTAACATTCGATGACGATCGGTATTATGAGTTTATGTGTTTTGATGTACCGAAGGTAGTTCGGAGTCTCGGATGTGATCACAGACATGACGAGGAGTATCGAAATGGTCAAGACATAATGATCGTTATATTGGAAGGCTATGTTTGGACAACGAAATTGTTCCGGATGAGTTCGTGCATTTACCGGAGTACCGGGAGGTTACCGGAACCCCGTGGGGAGTCAATGGGCCTTATTGGGCCTTAGTGGAAGAGAGGAGGAGGCAGCCAAGTGGAGGCACCGCCAAGCCCAACCCGAATTGGGGTGGGGGGCCAGCCCCCCTTTCCTTCTCCCTCTTCCTTCTTCTCCTACTCCTACTAGGAAAGGGGGAAACCTACTCCTAGTGGGAGTAGGACTTCCCCCTTGGGCGCGCCATAGTGAGGGCCGACCCTCTCCTCCTCCCCTCCTTTATATACGTGGCCAGGGGGCACCCCATAGACACACAAGTTGATTTCTTAGCCATGTGCGGTGCCCCCCTCCACAGTTACACACCTCGGTCATATCGTCGTAGTGCTTAGGCGAAGCCCTGCACCGGTAACTTCATCATCACCGTGACCAAGACGTCGTGCTGATGGAACTCTCCCTCGACCTCAACTGGATCAAGAGTTCGTGGGACGTCATTGAGCTAAACGTGTGCTGAACGCGGAGGTGCCGTACATTCGGTGCTTGGATCGGTTGGATCGCGAAGACGTTCGACTACATCAACCGCATCACAAAATGCTTCCGCTTTCGGTCTACGAGGGTACGTGGACACACTCTTCCCGCTCGTTGCTATGCTTCTCCTAGATAGATCTTGCATGATCGTAGGATTTTTTTTTGAAATACTACGTTCCCCAACACCTCGTGCGCTACAACAACCCGCCAAAATTGTCTGCGTGGTCTCAGCACCCGTTCCAGGTGGTTGTAGACCCCGTGGGAGAAGTATATGACTGCGAGTGCAAGCTATGGGACCACACAGGTGAGGACTGAAAAAAGATGTTACATACTGTACTACTTATTTTTGCAAAGTTTTTGTTCGAATGAGATGAAAAAAAACATGCACCTCTTCCAAAAAAATACAAGTATTTTCTGCGTGCATGTCCTATGCATGATGCAGACAATTAAGGCTGCCAATATTCCAGAGAAATAAATCCTCAGGAGATACACCAAACACCCGAACATCCAGCCAACATTCAGAAGAGATGAGTTGAGGACAGTAGCATCAAGCAAGGCCTCCCAATACTGCATTGAAAGCTCACTGCTGCAGCTGAACATGAGGGTGCACAGAAAAAGCTTGAGAAGCCAAGAGCAAATGGCGAGGTCACGGATCGTCATGGACAAACTTGAACAAGAACTCGACGCCATGCATTCTTCTGAAACGGAGGTCTCGCGGACAATGAAGCCATTGAGCAGGATACTGCTACAATATTATCCGAGATGAACCATGTGGGAGCTATTGACCCATTCGACAACGAGGAAGAGGAGCAACAACAACCAGAGCTTGCCCATGTACACACTCAAGAGCAGCAACATGCTCACATGCAAGATCATGAGCTTGATGGTGCTATAGGCGAATGCCATGATGACATGACATCCTACCAGCAGCACCAGGAAAGGGTAATTCAACCACCCATATTCTCAAATGCAAAGGGGAGGAAGAGTAAGACGCAAGCAGTGAAAGCAACAGCCAAAAAGCCGCCACGCCCCATCAGGCACGTGGGGCCCGGACGGCAAACCTCTCAGGATATGGGCATGCGGATTCTGCAACGTCGTGACCAATCATAATTACCGCACATGCCCACTCCGCACAGATGCCATTGTCAACAGGAAAAAGCTGCAGAAGCACATCGGAGCCGCCCAGGTTTCTACCAATGGAGATGACACACGTAACAGCTACACTTGCTACAAGTGTGGGGGAACTGACGGACATAATGCCCGCACATGCAAAGTGGGCAAGGAGGTCAGTGGCGCTGAACAGAAACAGGGCAAGGTCCAGAGTTCCAAGATATCAAAAGAAGAGGATGAAGAAGAAGAGTTTGACGAGAATGATGACTAATCAGACGAAGACAATGAAGATGGCAGTATTGGGGACGAGGAAACTGAAACTGACGATGAAGCTGCCAAGGCTCAACTAGGAAAGGGCACCGGCAAGGGACAACATTCGAGGCCAGTTAGGAGGAGCTCAAGACTGAAGAATAGATAGTGGTTATGCTGCTGCGTCAACTGAAAAATAAGCTTATACTCTTAGTTGCCTCGGTACACAATGAGGAAACATACCAGAAACACTGTCGTTACCAAAACTTATTTAGCTTTATCATCGATTTCTCGATCAGTACTATAGTTAACATATAATTTGTGATTTGTACCCGCTGGACAAGTGAGATTATTATGTAAACCATTTGATAATCCTTTTGAATCTAGTGACAAATATATTTGAAAAAACTTATCTGGATTTATGTAACGCCAACATTACTGTCGACCAGTAACTAAGCAAAAATATGTTAAAGAAAATTTAAACTCTTATATTACATCAGTACTAATAATTCTCACTCGTGTGTACAAGGCAGGGTAACCAAACACACGTGTGAACACGTCGAAAAGCATCGTTTCAAAAACAAGCTATGTCAAAACAAGCTATGTCTGGTTCTGCCAGTCCTAGTTCAAAAAGTCCATCAGTACATAAAAATAATTACCTCAAGCAAACAGAAAACATTGATCGTTGTGCAAATATAATACACCTGTACTGATGAAAAACTAATTTATCTGTAAGAATACTTTCAAAGATTATGTTAATATAAACAATTCTTTCAAAATAACTAAATTGTTTAAAAAAAGATTAGCATGACACACATAGTCTGACTGATATTTGGTAAGTTCAACTACACTTCAATCACTATTCCAAGTACCCATAGTAGAGGAGTACAAACCTCCATCATCACCAACCCTGACACGTGCAAGTGGGATAATCAACTGATAAGTACAGCTTGAAAAGACGGATCAGCGCGACAATAAAATGCAATCATCATCGACCGTGAGACGAGCAAGTGGGACAAGCAACTGATAAGTACAGCTTGACAAGACTACTCAGTGCGACCAGATTAATACCCTGGCAAAGAAATTGGCTTGGACGGTTGGTTCTTCCAGGCCACCGCCCGTGCCACCCACTGGGAGGTTGCCAAAAGGAACTGCAAACGACGACCCCACAACCACTACACCCACGTCCCCGACGAACGGCCTCCCACAAATCCCCTCCCACGCACTGAAATAACCCATTGTCTTCCATCTCTGCCTCATTACCAGAACCACCATCGCCGCTTCCAACTCCACTGCAGGCATACCAGAAACTTCTCTCTCCCAAGCCCACAGTCGCCGGAGGAGGGCGATGGCGGAGGAACCGTCCGCCAAGTGTCATCATGGCAAGACGTCCGACCAGAGCAACAACCTCGTCGACGTTCACGTCCCTGGCGAGAAGTGCGAGTACACCAAAACCCTCGAAGGGGTTGAGCTCCACGGCAAGGAGACGCTGGAGATCGTATGCACCAGCGAACCACACCAGGTCGATGAGATGATCAGCATGCTCTGGATGAAGGCTGGCGGCATGTACGTAAGATCGTCGGCGTTGGTGTGCACTACACTAGGGAAGACGAACCTCCCGAGATGGCAACACTACTGCAGTTGTGCGTGGATGAACTCTGCCTGGTGTACCACATCACAGCGGCCACAAAATGGTGATCCATCCTACTCATTTGCCCTGTTTGGTTCATCTGTTTAATACTATATCCTGAAAATTTCATCAAACTTGTTTCCCAACTAGATGTACTAGCATGGTTTGTGAAAGTGGATGCACTACAGCATTTTCTCAAGTAGATCCACTATAATGTATTTTTGAACCTGATGCACTGGATTACTATTTGAAAAATCTTGCAGAAGATTAATTTCTGAAGTTGCTGTACTAGTGTAGTTTCTGATCTTGATTCAATAGTGTAGTTTATGTACTCGATGTATTAAAAAGATGTTTCTCAATTTGATGCAGTGAAGTAGTTTCTGAATTTGGTCTAATGTTATTTTCATAAGGAAAAAAACTAAGAACTTGGTGAAGCACTGGTATGTGTTGTCCTATTCAACAAAAGTAAACTAAACTAGTACTAAAGCAGCACATACAACATTGACTCAAACTCTGTATAATCCAGAAAAAATAAATGATATACTTGAATTTAACTCCAGAACTTTGTTTACTAGTTTATGAAGTACATTCATCCATTAATTATGCTATATAAGCATCTACTTCATGGATTCATCACTTGTAAAACAAAAATAAATGAAGAATTCAAACATCAAAGTAATGCTAATCTTCAAAATGTCTCCCCCCTTGCAGGCCCAAGCTCCTCAACGAGATGCTGAAGCATGGGAGGTTGTTCACATTTGTCGATTTCAGCATTGAAAGCGACAAAGAGAAGCTGAGGATGTCTGGTTTAGAGATCAACCCTAACAAGTTCATCGACATTCAGCACATCTGGAGAGTTTCGTACATCGGAAAAGAGTACGACTCCTTGACTGATGTTGCAGCCAGCGTCATCCACCCATTCTACAAAGGCATGAAGAATAACATCGACACGCAGGTAGACCACAAACTGTGGGGGATCAGCCCGCTGCCAGACAACCTCATCGAGTATGCAGGAGTAGATGCGTACGCCACGTACAAGTCATGGAACATGATCGACAACATCACAAATGATTGGGAGAGTTCAAAAGCACGGGAGGCTGACCCCCACTACGACTGCCCCTTTTAGGGATGAAGATACATCAAAGCCTGCCTTCGTTTTGCTTCCGCTTGTGCTTGCCTTTTATCTTGTTGTTTCAAAATCATAGTTTGCTCTTGTTGGGTTGAACCAATATGATTATGCCGTGCTTGTCATGGTTGAACAAGTTTACTTATGTCATCAAGTACATTGTTTTGCTTATCTCATTATATAAGTTTGGTAGCTTTGTATTTTGTTACTCCATCATTTCAAATTCAAAGTAGCTTCTGAATGGAACTTTGTGGCTGCTCTTCAGTACTACTTATGAAGTAACTAATCACACAACGATGTTCCATGTGTAGTTTCAATTCAGTATTGTATAGAAAACATAACATTGAAAACAATCAGTACAATTTGAGTTGCTTAACAACGCTTCAAAAGTTGAAGCAGAAATTCTTAGTACTTCATGTACTGTTCTCATTCATATGTAGCTGCTAGAAAGTTAAGAAGCATCAGCACACAATTATATTGGTCACTTGCGACTAAGAATGACAGGACTAGTACACTTGATCAAACATTACATACTTACTACAATATAAAGTACAAAGAAGCATAAGTTCGTAACCCCCTCCCAAAAAAATGTCGGACTAAGAACATAAGTGCTACTATGAATGGACTATCAGTACAACTTAGTCTACACGCAAGTACCATAGTGCTGAAAATGATACCAGAAGACCCTTTAGAATAATCACAAAAATAAACACAAAAAGAAGGTAAAAAACTTAAATGAAAAAATAACACTTCCAAAACACTCACAAGAACTAGAACAAAAAGTATCAGTCCAATTTACCGGTGGAGTCAAGTACTAGATTCAAACAACAAAAAAGAGAAAATTGACCGCCCAACGAAAGGCAGGCCCTGACGCTGCTAGATACTTGAACTCGAGCCCACGGCGGAGCCGTCGGCGAATCCCAAGTAATCGATACAACGCAGGGCCAGCCGACTAGGGCCCACACGTCATGAAGAGAGCGAGCGCCGTGTATAAGTGCTCACATAAGTATTCAGAGGAGTTCGACCAGTAGGACTCGGCTGCGCTTATAAACAGGTCAAGAGCCTCCTCCCTTAGCCGTGTGGGACTGATACGCCCATTTTGCATCATGCTTATATGTTGATATTTATTGCATTATGGCCTGTTCTTACATGTTTTGTCACAACACTTATGCCTTCTCTATCTCTTATTTTACAAGGTTTACATGAAGAGGGAGAATGCCGACAGCTGGAATTCTGGGCTGGAAAAGGAGCAAACTCTGGAAACCTATTCTGCACAACTCCAAAAGCCCCGAAACTCAACAGAACTCCGTTTCAGAAAATATAAAAAATATCTGGCGAAAGAAGTCCACGAGGGGGGCCATCGGCTGTCCACGAGGGTGGGGGCGCGCCCCCCTTCCCAGGGCGTGCCCCCCTGCCTCGTGGGCTAGCCGGAAGGTCCCCTATGCCCATCTTCTCCTATATGAGGTGTTTTGACCTAGAAAAAAAAATCATAAGGAGGCTTTCGGGACCATACGCCGCCATCTCGAGGCGGAACCCAATCTAGGGCTCCGGCAGAGCTGTTCTGCCGGGGATACTTCCCTCCGGGAGGGGGAAATCGTCACCACCATCATCACCAATAACTCTCCCATCCTGGGGAGGGCTATCTTCATGAACATCTTCACCAGCACCATCTCCTCTCAAACCCTAGTTCATCTCTTGTATCCAATCTTTGTATCCAAACCTCAGATTGGTACCTGTGGGTTGCTAGTAGTGTTGGTTACTCCTTGTAGTTGATGCTAGTTGGCTTATTTGGTAGAAGATCATATGTTCAGATCCATTATGCATATTAATACCCCTCTGATCATGAACAATATTATGTTATGTGAGTAGTTACTTTTTTCCTGAGGACATGGGAGAGGTCTTGCTATTAGTAGTCATGTGAATTTGGTCTTCGCTCGATATTTGATGAGATGTATGTTGTCTTTCCTCTAGTGGTGTCATGTGAACGTCAACTACATGACACTTCACCATTATTTGGGCCTAGAGGAAGGCATTGGGAAGTAATAAGTTTATGATGGGTTGCTAGAGTGACAGAAGCTTAAACCCTAGTTTATGCGTTGCTTCGTAAGGGGCTGATTTGGATCCATATGTTTTAGGCTATGGTTAGGTTTACCTTAATACTTCTTTTGTAGTTGCGGATGCTTGCATTAGAGGTTAATCATAAGTGGGAGGCTTGTTTAAGTAAGGGCGGCACCCAAGCACCAGTCCACCCACATACCAAATTATCAAAGTACCAAACACGAATTAGATGATCGTGATGAAAACCAGCTTGACGATAATTCCCATGTGTCCTCGCGAGCGCTTTCCTTTATATAAGAGTTTTTCCAGGCTTGTCCTTTGCAACAAAAAGGATTGGGCCACCTTGCTGCACCTTATTTACTTTTACCTTTTTGTCACTTGCTACCAATTACCGTATCACAAAACTATCTGTTACCTATAATTTCAGTGTTTGCAGAAAATACCTTGCTGAAAACTGCCTATCATTTCCTTCTGCTCCTCGTTGGGTTCGACACTCTTACTTATCGAAAGGACTACGATAGATCCCCTACACTTGTGGGTCATCAAGACTCTTTTCTGGCGCCATTGCCGGGGAGTGAAGCGCCTTTGGTAAGGAAAAATTTATATAGTGTGCTGAAATTTATTGTCACTTGTTACTATGGCTCAAAATCCTTTGAGGGGCTTGTTCGGGGTATCTTCACCCCGATCAGAAGAGCAAAGAGTTGCTCCTCAACGTAGTGCACCTATTGAAAATGTTTGCTTTGAGATTCCTTCGGGTATGATAGAGAAACTGCTTGAAAATCCTTTTACAGGAGATGGAACATTGCATCCTGATTTACATCTAATCTATGTGGATGAAGTTTGTGGATTGTTTAAGCTTGCAGGTATGCCCGAGGATGTTATCAAGAAGAAGGTCTTACCTTTATCTTTAAAGGGAGATGCATTGACATGGTTTAGGCTATGCCAGGTCATGGAACTATAATCGTCTGAAGTTGGAATTTCATCAGAAGTTCTACCCTATGCACCAGGTTCATCGTGATCATAATTATATTTATAATTTCTGGCCTCGTGAAGGAGAAAGCATCGCTCAAGCTTGGGGAAGGCTTAAGTCAATGTTATATTCATGCCCCAATCATGAGCTCTCAAGAGAAATGATCATTCAAAAATTTTTATGCTCGGCTTTCTCTTAATAATCGCTCCATGCTCGATACTTCTTGTTCTGACTCTTTTATGATGAAGACTATTGAATTCAAATGGGATTTATTGGAAAGAATTAAAATCAACTCTGAATATGGGGATCTCGACGAAGGTAAGGAGTCAGGTATGACCCCTAAATTTGATTGTGTTAAAGCTTTTATGGATACCAATGTTTTCCGTGAGTTTAGCACTAAATATGGACTTGACTCTGAGATAATAGCTTCTTTCTGTGAATCTTTTGCTACTCATGTTGATCTCCCCAAGGATAAGTGGTTTAAATACCACCCCCCTATTGAAGTAAAAGTAGTTGAACCTGTTAAAGTTGAAGAAAAGACTATCACTTATAATGTTGATCCTGTTATTCCTACTACTTATATTGAGAAACCACCTTTCCTCGTTAGGATAAAGGATCATGCTCAAGCTTCAACTGTAGTTCGTAAGAGTAATACTAGAACACCTACACCCTCTGAGCAAATTAAAGTTGAACCTAGTGTTGCTATGGTTAAAGATCTCTTGGTAGAAGATTTAGATGGACATGTTATTTACCTCCAAGAAGAGTCTGCTAGAATAGCCATACCCAATGCTAGGAATAAACATAAACCTGTTGTAGGCTTTCCTGTTATCTCCGTTAAGATAGGAGAGAATTGGTACCATGGTTTATGTGACGTAGGTGCTAGTGCGAGTATTATCCCTCTTGATTTGTACAACGAAATTATGCATGATATTGCACCTATTGAGTTAGAAGGGATTGATGTTACTATTAAGCTTGCTAATAGAGACACTATTTCACCAGTTGGGATTGTTAGAGATATTGAAGTCTTGTGTGGGCAGGTTAAATACCCTGCTGATTTTCTTGTTCTTAGTTCCCCACAAGATGAATTCTGTCCCATTATATTTGGCAGACCCTTCTTGAATACTGTTAATGCCAAGATAGACTGCGTGAAAGATATTGTTACTGTTGGATTAGGGGATATGTCTCATGATTTTAACTTTGCTAAATTCCGTAGACAACCCCTTGAAAAGGCACCACCCAGTAAGGATGAAATTATTGGTCTTTCTTCTATTGCTGTGCCACCTAATGATCCTTTAGAACAATACTTGCTAGTCCATGAAAATGATATGCATATGAATGAGAGAAGGGAAATAGATGAAATATTCCTTAAATAGGGACCCATATTGAAAAACAACTTGCCTGTTGAAATCCTAGGGGATCCTCCTCGACCCAAGGGTGATCCCATGTTTGAACTTAAACACTTACCTGATAATCTTAAGTATGTTTATCTTGATGAAAATCAGATATATCATGTTATTATTAGTGCTAACCTTTCAGAGCAGGAAGAAGAAAAACTATTGAAAACTTTGAAGAAGCATCGTGCTGCTATTGGATATACTCTGGATGATCTTAAGGGCATTAGTCCCACTATATGCCAACACAAGATAAAATCAGAAGAAAATGCTAAACCGGTTATTGATCATCAACGACGGTTAAATCCTAATATGAAAGAAGTGGTAAGAAAGGAAATACTAAAGCTTCTAGAGGCAGGTATTATCTATCTAGTTGTTGATAGCCAGTGGGTAAGTCCTGTCCATTGTGTCCCTAAGAAAGAAGGTATGACTGTCGTTCCTAATGATAAAGATGAATTGATCCCGCAAAGAATAGTTACAGGTTATAGGATGGTAATTGATTTCCGTAAGTTAAATAAAGCTACTAAGAAAGATCATTACCCCTTTCCATTTATTGATCAAATGCTAGAAAGGTTATCCAAACATACTCATTTCTGCTTCCTAGATGGTTATTCTGGTTTCTCTCAAATACCTGTGTCAAAAGGGGATCAAGAAAAGACCGCTTTTACTTGTCCTTTCGGTACCTTTGCTTATAGACGTATGCCTTTTGGTTTATGTAATGCACCTGCTACCTTTAAAAGATGCATGATGGCTATATTCTCTGATTTTTGTGAAAAGATTGTTGAGGTGTTCATGGATGATTTCTCCGTTTACGGAACTTATTTTGATGATTGCTTAAGCAACCTTGATCGAGTTTTGCAGAGATGTGAAGACAGTAACCTTGTCTTGAATTGGGAGAAGTGCCACTTTATGGTTAATGAAGGCATTGTCTTAGGACATAAAATTTCTGAAAGAGGTATTGAAGTTGACAAAGCTAAAGTTGATGCTATTGTAAAGATGCCATGCCCTAAGGACATCAAAGGTATACGAAGTTTCCTTGGTCATGCCTGGTTTTATAGGAGGTTCATTAAGGACTTCTCCAAAATCTCCAGGCCTCTGATTAATCTCTTACAAAAAGATATTCCTTTTGTCTTTGATCACTGTTCAAGAAATCTTTCGATTCAGCGATTTATCGTTCGATTTATCGCTACTCTTGGGTTGACCGATAAGATTATGCCTTATCTTCATTATTTATCATTTGGGCCGATTTATCGCTATGACAAGCCATTTATCGGGAATCTATCGATAAATCGAGCCTATTCATAGCACTATGTTTGCAAGAACTATGTTTATTTGTGTTTTGTGGACCTTGTTACGCAATATGTAATGTTTATCTACTTTGTTTGTCCTTATATCAAGATTCAAAGGCTAGGGTTCAAGTTAACACTTCTGTCCAATATTATTTTGGTATTGAATATAGCATATTTTAGTGCTGGGAACTTGGGATTTGGTTAAAAAATGGCCGATTAATAGTCGACCGATAAAATCGATTAATCGGCCGATTTCCGATTAATCTCTAATCCCCAGCTGACCGAGACGATAACGATAAGCGATATCCTCAACATTGTCTTGGATGATGATTGTCTAGAAGCATTTGAAATACTTAAGAAAGCATTGATCTCTGCACCTATTGTCCAGCCTCCTGACTGGAATTTACCCTTTGAGATTATGTGCGATGCTAGTGATTATGCTGTAGGAGCTGTTTTAGGGCAAAGAGTTGATAAGAAATTGAATGTTATCCAGTATGCTAGTAAAACTCTAGATAGTGCCCAAAGAAAATGACGCCACTACTGAGAAAGAATTTTTAGCAGTTGTATTTGCTTGTGATAAGTTTAGACCCTATATCGTTGATTCTAAAGTAACTATTCACACTGATCATGCTGCTATCAAATACCTTAGGGAAAATAAAGATGCTAAGCCTAGACTCATTAGATGGGTTCTCTTGCTGCAAGAATTTGACTTGCATATTATTGATAGAAAGGGAGCCGAGAACCTCGTAGCAGATAACTTGTCTAGGTTAGAGAATATACTTGATGACCCACAACCTATTGATGATAGCTTTCCTGATGAACAACTAGCTGTCATAAATACTTCTCGTACTGCTCCATGGTATGCTGATTATGCTAATTATATTGTTGCTAAGTTTATACCTCCTAGCTTCACATACCAGCAAAAGAAAAAAATCTTCTATGATTTGAGACATTACTTCTAGGATGACCCACATCTTTATAAAGAAGGAGTAGATGGTATTATTAGACATTGTGTACCTGAGCATGAACATGAACAGATCCTACGCAAGTGCCACTCCGAAGCTTATGGAGGACACCATGCGGGAGATAGAACTGCACACAAGGTATTGCAATCCGGTTTTTATTGGCCTACTCTCTTCAAGGATGCCCGTAAGTTTGTCTTATCATGTGATGAATGTCAAAGAATTGGTAATATTAGTAGACGTCAAGAAATGCCTATGAATTATTCACTTGTTATTGAACCATTTGATGTTTGGGGCTTTGATTATATGGGACGGTTTCCTGCCTCAAATGGGTACACACATATTTTAGTTGCTCTTGATTATGTTACTAAGTGTGTAGAAGCTATTCCAACTAGTAGCGCTGATCATAACACCTCTATTAAGATGCTTAAAGAAGTTATATTTCCGAGGTTTGGAGTCCCTAGATATCTAATGACTGATGGTGGTTCACACTTTATTCATGGTGCTTTCCGTAAGATGCTTGCTAAGTATGATGTCAACCATAGAATTGCATCCCCCTATCACCCACAGACTAGTGGTCAAGTAGAACTAAGTAATAGGGAGTTAAAATTAATCTTGCAAAAGACAGTTAATAGGTCTAGGAAGAATTGGTCCAAGAAACTTGATGATGCATTATGGGCTATAGAACTGCATACAAAAATCCTATGGGTATGTCTCCATATAAGATGGTATATGGAAAAGCTTGTCACTTACCTCTTGAGCTAGAACATAAGGCATATTGGGATATTAAAGAGCTCAACTATGATTTCAAACTTGCTGGTGAGAAGAGGCTATTTGATATTAGCTGTCTCGATGAATGGAGAACCCAGGCCTATGAGAATGCCAAACTGTTTAAAGAAAAAGTTAAAAGATGGCATGACAAAAGGATACAAAAGCGTGAGTTTAACGTGGGTGACTTTGTATTACTATACAACTCTCATTTAAGATTTTTTGCAGGAAAACTTCTCTCCAAGTGGGAAGGACCATACGTTATCGAGGAGGTCTATCGTTCCGGTGCCATAAAGATTAATAACTTCGAAGGCACAAATCCGAAGGTGGTGAACGGCCAAAGAATTAAACATTATATCTCAGGTAATCCTATAAATGTTGAAACCAATATTATTGAAATCATAACCCCGGAGGAATAAATAAGGGACACTTTACAGAACGGTTCAGCCTGCGAAAAGGAAGAGGTATGTGATACGGTAAGTAAACTGACTCCAAAACAGTTCTAAAGGCAATTTTTCTCCGTTTTGGAATATTTAGAAAAATAAAAAAATAAGAAGCAGTCCGGAGGGGACACGAGGCATCCATGAGGGTGGAGGGCGCACCCCCCTTCCCAGGGCGCGCCCCCTATCTCGTGGGCACCCCATGTGTCCCCTGGAATCCATTTTCTTGTGGGTTACTCCTTTTGGTCGGTAAAAATTCATTATATTACTCCCGAAGGTTTTGACCTCTGTATCACGCAAAAATCATCTATTTTTGTTTCGAGCTGCTGTTTTTGACAGATCTAGATCATCATGGCGTCCTCCAACACCCCCAAGGACAAGTTCTTCGAGAAGGTCATCAAACCCTACCTTGCGGAGGTGCTGCACCACCCCAAAACCATGGAGTTGCATGAGGGGGTGCTGCACATCCGTGATGTTGAGGGGCCGAGGAGGACCGGAAGCGTGGAAAGAAGACTCGAAGCAATGGAGCAGCAAGTTTTCAAGTGCCAAGGTATGGTGGAACGAGGACTCAACGCCAACCACATGATGATCTCGGAGCTCGCCAACAACCTCAAGCTGGACTCAAGGATCTTTGGGGAAGCTATCTCCAATCTTCAAGAGAAGACCGGACACCTCCAAGCCCAGATCTATGACCTGCAAAACCAAAACTGTGAGTATGAATATAGATTCAAGAAGATGAGTTTGGCTGCAGATTTGACTATCCCGGAGACTCGATCATTCTTCTACGATGGTGAACCCATGCCTTGGAAGGTGGACAACAAGCCTACATCATCAACAACTCCATCATCACCACCTCCGAAGAAAGAGACATAATCATATGGGTATGGGCACTCCCCTTGGCAACCTGCAAAGCTTGGGGGAGTGACCCCGGTATCGTATCACCATCACTCCTATCTTTACCGTTTTACTTAGTTCGATCCTTTTGGTAGTATCTTGATCTAGTAGAATAAAGTTAGCATGATCTAGTTGTGAGCTTTAGCTTTGTGAGCTTTACCCTTTGTAATCGAGTCCGTGAGCTATATAATAAACATTAGTGTTGAGTCAAGGGCTTGATTTCCTCACTTGGGTCATGATAAAAAGAAAGAAAACATAAAGAGTATCAAAGAGATCATATCAATCTTATGGGAAGTAATGACTTCACATACACGAGTATGATAAATAAAAGTTGCTGGGAGGTGACAAACATAGTTTTGGTCATCGCTGCAATTAATAGGGAGTAATAAAAGAAGAGAGGCTTCACATACAAATATACTATCTTGGACATCTTTTATGATTGTGAACACTTATGACATGCTAAAGAGTTGATGTTGGACAAGGAAGACAACATAATGAGTTATGTCTTCTTATATCCAAAATAAAGTATATTGTCATGGATCATCCAACATGTTGAGCTTGCCTTTCCCCCTCATGCTAGCCAAAACTCCTCGCACTAAGTAGAGATACTACTTGTGCTTCCATACATCCTTAAACCCAGTTTTGCCATGAGAGTCCACCATACCTACCTATGGATTGAGAAAGATCCTTCCAAGTAAGTTGTCATGTTGCAAACTCGCTAAAATATGTATGATTTATTAGTGTGGGAGAAATTAGCTTTATACGATCTAGTGATATGGAAGTAATAAAAGCGACGGACTGCATAATAAAGGTCCTTATCACAAGTGGCAATATAAAGCGAAGTTCTTCTATGCCAAGACTTTGTGCATCCAACCATAAAAACACATGACAACCTCTGCTTCCCTCTGTGAAGGGCCTATCTATTATTTCTGTCTTATAAGTGTCAAGGTGAAATCCACCTTTCCTTTTTACATTTTATCCTTTGGCAAGCACATTGTGTTGGAAAGATCCTGACATATATACCCACTTGGATGTAAGTTTTCATGATCTATTACCGTTGACATTACCCTTGAGGTAAAAGGTTGGGAGGCAACACCATAAGCCCCTATCTTTCTATGTGTCTGATTAAAACTCCATAAACATAAGTATTGCGTGAGTGTGAGCAATTGTGAAAGACTATATGATGGTTGAGTATGTAGGCTTGCTGAAAAGCTCTTATATTGACTCTTTCTGATGTTACCATAAATTGCAATTGCTTCAATGACCGAGATCAAAGTTTCTTAGTTTCCAATGAAGGTTATGATTCATACTTGATATTGTGGATGGATTGTTACTTTAGCATAAGAATCATATGACTATATTTACATAAGTTGCTGTTATGAGAATGATCATGATGCCCTCATGTCCGTATTTTGTTTTTATCGACACCTCTATCTCTAAACATGTGGACATATTTTTCGATATCGGCTTTCGCTTGAGGACAAGCGAGGTCTAAGCTTGGGGGAGTTGATACGTACATTTTGCATCATGCTTATATGTTGATATTTATTGCATTATGGGCTGTTCTTACATGTTTTGTCACAACAATTATGCCTTTTCTCTCTTATTTTACAAGGTTTACATGAAGAGCGAGAATGTCGGCAGCTGGAATTTTGGGCTGGAAAAGGAGCAAACTCTGGAAACCTATTCTGCACAACTCCAAAAGCCCCGAAACTCAACAGAACTCCGTTTCCGAAAATATAAAAAATATCTGGTGAAAGAAGTCCACGAGGGGGGCCACCGGCTGTCCACGAGGGTGGGGGGCGCGCCCCCCTGCCTCGTGGGCCAGCGGGAAGGCCCCCGATGCCCATCTTCTCCTATATGAGGTGTCTTGACCTGGAAAAAATCATAAGGAGGCTTTCAGGACCAGACGCCGCCGTCTCGAGGCGGAAGCAAGGCGGAAACCAATATTGGGCTCCGACAGAGCTGTTCTACCGGGGATACTTCCCCCCGGGAGGGGGAAATCGTCACCACCATCATCACCAACAACTCTCCCATCTTGGGGAGGGCTATCTTCATCAACATCTTCACCAGCACCATCTCCTCTCAAACCCTAGTTCATCTCTTGTATCCAATCTTTGTACCCAAACCTCAGATTGGTACCTATGGGTTGTTAGTAGTGTTGATTACTCCTTGTAGTTGATGCTAGTTGGTTTATTTGGTGGAAGATCATAAGTTCCGATCCATTATGCATATTAATAGCCCTTTGATCATGAAAAATATTATGTCTTGTGAGTAGTTACTTTTGTTCCTGAGGACATGGGAGAAGTCTTGCTATTAGTAGTCATGCGAATTTGGTCTTCGTTCGATATTTGATGAGATGTATGTTGTCTTTCCTCTAGTGGTGTCATGTGAACGTCGACTACATGACACTTCACCATTATTTGGGCCTAGAGGAAGGCATTGGGAAGTAATAAATAGATGATGGGTTGCTAGAGTGACAGAAGCTTAAACCCTAGTTTATGCGTTGCTTCGTAAGGGGCTGATTTGGATCCATATGTTTCAGGCTATGGTTAGGTTTACCTTAATACTTCTTTTGTAGTTGCAGATGCTTGCTTTAGAGGTTAATCATAAGTGGGAGGCTTGTCCAAGTAAGGCCAGCACCCAAGCACCGATCCACCCACATACCAAATTATCAAAGTACCGAACGCGAATTAGATGATCGTGATGAAAACTAGCTTGACGATAATTCCCATGTGTCCTCGGGAGCGCTTTCCTTTATATAAGAGTTTGTCTAGGCTTGTCCTTTGCAACAAAAAGGATTTTGACACCTTGCTGCACCTTATTTACTTTTACCTTTTGTCACTTGCTACCAATTACCTTTTCACAATACTATCTGTTACCTATAATTTCAGTGCTTGCAGAAAATACCTTGCCGAAAATTGCCTATCATTTCCTTCTGCTCCTCGTTGGGTTCGACACTCTTACTTATCGAAAGGACTACGATAGATCCCCTACACTTGTGGGTCATCAAGGACTAAACCCAGAGCACACGCACATCCAGCAGTCCCAAAATCGCCCGTGAGGGCTATTTGGGCCGGAAAATGGCCCAATAGTCTTCATCGTCCATGAACACCCCACCAATAAGGCTAGTTAAACAAAGCAGATCACGGGGCAAAGAAATATATACTACAAAAAAAGTTCAAAAACTGAATATATAAAAGTTCAAATACTAGTTCGCAGGCAATAATTTTAAATTCAAAAAATAAAAATAAAATTAATTTTAGGTCTGCACCACGGATGATAAAAAAGGAAAAAATATGATACATAAACAACGAAACAATAAAAAGCAGAGAACTTAATAGCCTATCTGTTAAATGTACATATTTTAAAACACCGAATTAGATATTACTTTCAAGTTCAACTACTAAAATGCAAGAAGTTCAAATAAATAATGTTTGTCAATTCTGCTAAATTTCCTATTTATATAATATCAGACAAGTTCAACTAGTAACACTACAAAAAAAATACACTTCTGTGATGATACGTGTTTGTCACAGTAGGTCGTGTTTTTTGTCATGCATGTACATCCATGACAATTTTATGACATAATCAAGATAGTCATACTTGTGCTGTCGTAGAAGTGTTCCATGACATTACCAAAATTATCATCACGTAAGTGTCCACTCCCATGACGAGAAATTGCGCGTCACAGAAGTGCTTTCGTCAAGGGTGACCGACACGTGGCATCCACCATAACGGAACGCCGTTAAGCTATCGGGTCCGATTTAGGATCCGATAACCCGCTAACAGCCCCGACCAATGGGGATTTTCCACATGTCAAATCATCATTGGCTGGAGGAAACACATGTCGGCTCACCGTTGGGACATATGTCATCCACTCATTGGACCGAAAGCGCCTATGATACGTCGACATGTGGCACGGCCGAACAGAGGCCCATTCATGTGAAAAGGCCGACCCATTTGACTTGGTCAAAAGGTGGCGGGCCGGCCCACAGAAAACCTGTTAACGGCTTGTTCGCATATAGCCCATTTACAGCCCGCTAACCCAGGGCCCGTTACGACCTATCCGAATTAGGCCCAGTAGCATCATCTGGGCCGTCCAATATGATTCCAACCCATTTTAAGTTTCGGCCCATGTATGGCCCATGACGTCTTTCGGCCCATATGAGGCCCTTTGTAACTCTTGGCCCATTAACGACCCGTGGTGAAACTGGCCCGTAATGAATAGTGTATCACTTTATACCCATTAACGGCCCATTAATCCATTGGGCCATTTGCAACCCATGTTATCTTTCAGCCTTCTCAGGGCCCATTTATTCTTGGGCTCATTTCCAGCATTCGGTTACTTACGGCCCATTACTGCCATTTTCTGCTTGTGGGCCAAATTCAGCCCGTGGTTACAGTCGGCCCGTTTGTGGCCCGTTAATAGGTTGGGCCGTTTTCATAGCGTCATCAAATACGGCCTATTAACGACGACCCGTTATGGTCGGCCCATGAAAGGACGACTCCAACTCTAGCTCGTTTACGGCCATAATGCGGTCTATTTTTGGCCCATGTTTGGCCAATCGATCATACGGCCCGTCTAAGGCCCATTGATGATACGGCCCGTAGAAGGCCCATTGTTTCTACGGCCCGTAGAAGGCCCATTGTTTCTACGGACCGTAGAAGGCCCATTGTTTCTGCAGCCCGTAGGAAGACCAGTATCACTACAGTAAATATGTAGCCCATGGCCTGTTAAAGGCGGTAAACTACTATAGGTTTAGACCTGCTAATGACCCAAGATGATTATAGGCCCACGTTTTGGCCCATATGAGTAACGGGCTGGCCTGAAGACCGACAACACTGAGATCCACTGAACCTTCCGGCCTAAATTACAGCATACCGACCAAAGAATAAACCTAGACTATACAACAAACACATTACGACATATTACATCCACTTGGAATCAAAGTTCGCTATCGGTGATAATAAAGCGCAACATGACCGCGGATTACATACACTGGGCATCAAAGGTCACCACCAGTGCATATAAACGCGTCGACAAAATAATATACAAAATTGAGAGCACTTCAGAAGGCACTAGACCTGGCAAGCTCGGGCCCCGCAAGCAACCGAACAAGCTGATGAGACCTCAGTTGTGTCAACGATAGATGCTTCATCCCTAGCTGTATGGCACCATAGTGCGCAAGGCAGTCCCCTGACATCTTCATTACATCTTTGACTTCAAGTCGGAGCTGAGCTGAAGCAAGCCTTTACGCTTTAAGTTGAGACTGAAGAAGTCGAATTGATTGTGGCAGCTACTGCACATAGGTTGTCTCACACCTGCTGGTGAGTACCTTCAACTCACTGTCTTCATCAAGACAGGACCTTGGGGTCATCTCGTTGTCCTCAAGATGGTTTGGCTCACTATCTTTCCTATAGTTCTGCCTGGCATAAGAGATACGACTCTGAAAGAGAAACAAGGAGACATGTAATAGGTTTCACAATTATATAAGCAAATAAATGGATCTGTTCTGCATAAGGAACATGTTTTTACTACTACAATTTAAAACTGGTAGTTGTTGCAAACATCCAATCAGATGTAAACAGTAGTGGAGGAAATGATGACTATCCAAATCTATACTAGAACAAAGTTTGAAGGCTTGAGAAGGATGAACTTACATTACATGTTAACACGGGCTGGACAAAGCCCTTCTCCATGTTGATGGAAAGATAATTCAATAAATTCCCCAAAGAAAATTCTTTATAAGAGTTGCCATTATTCTACATTTTGCAGAGAGTAAATGTAGATCAAATAATATAGGAAGAAATAGAGGATAATGAAGCTTAGGTGCAGACTGATGATACATAATCAAATAGCAATTAATTAAGTACATCGTTACAAGGCAAAAGGTACTAACAAGAGGAATGCCGACATCAACGTGTGCAGTGGCATTGGCTTTATTCAGCATTTTGGTAAGAGTAAATGTAGATATGATAATTTGGAGAAAGTGGAGGGCAGGGCAGATAAGATGCAGAGTAATGCTAGACAATCAACTATCTCGCGATGCATGTATAGTAATACCTCCACCGTCCATTATTAGTTGTCGCTCAAATGGATGTATCTAGCACTATTAAGTTCTAAAATACATCCGATAGATCAACGATTAATTCGATACAGAGGGAGTACATGGCAACAGGTACTTACATGAGCAATCCAGAACTTCATAACCATTGTGTTAATTCTACATTTATCTAAGAGTAAATATAGATCTTATATTTCAAGCAAAGGGAGGATAAAGAAACGAACATTTACAGTGATGCTACATAATCAAACAACAATGAATGTAAGTATGCTGACAAAGGGCAAGAGGTACTGACAAGAGTAATGCAGAGCCCAGTATCATCATGAGATCCTATGATCCTTTGAGCAAGGAGATTCATCTGAAATTAGTTTTCATACAAGAGAGAAGGTAAGGTACATGCAGAAATTTAGGAGTTCAATTTTTGAATGGATATCATAGACAGTACCTGACGCTGGGCTGTCAGCAGTTCTAATAGGGGTTTGGCCACTGGAGTAGGGGTAAAGTATGTTACAGTTGGGCCTGTGTTTTCTGTGGCTGCTGATCTGTCTGATTTAACAGGTATCACTACCTTTTCCAAATACCTAGTTTGTACTCCTTGATGATCTGCAACCACCCTCTTCCTTTTGGACATCTATTACGAAAGAACAACATTTGACTGGAAAAACATAGTATGACGACACATGTAATATGTACAGAAAATGGATAGGTATGGCATATACTCATATATGATGCTTTAACTAAGTAGATGGTGTAACAAAGTAGAAGTAATGCAAGATGTCAGATGCAAAATATGTGCGACCAATACAACCTTGCCAAGTTAGAGCATGCACCTTGATGGGTGAATAAGATAGGCCATCCTCCACCATGTCAAGTTTGTTAGCCAGTGGATTGTTCCGCAATATTCCTCTCGTGCTCCCATTCTCATATTCATTTTGAGAATGTTCAATACCTGACATGCATGAAAACATAAAAACAAGTGAGATTATCTTTGTAATGCAGAAGTGATTCTAATCCAATACTTCCTCCCTGTAAACCCCTTTGTGCTATCTCTGCAATTCTTCTAAGAGGTGCCATGCATGCTGTAATTTGGTGTGTGCATTGATATAGTGTGGCCTACTACTCAAAATAAGAGAGCTCCATAAGTGATGATACTTCACAGATGACAACTTCAACATATAGTAAAGAAGAACAAGTCGACCTGACCTGACAGATTCAAAATATACGAAGGGAGAATAACTCGACCTAACTAGTCGACCGCAAGAGAAGAGGATCATCTTAAAGAAGAGCAGAAGAGCAAGCAAATTGAAGATATTACAAGTCTTTCTATACAATGTCGGTTGGCCACCCATGATGAACCAGAGCGCACAGAGAAATACTATTCCTTCCGGTCTCTCCATATGTGGCTCACATGCACTTCGAAACTTAAGTAGGAACATTTAGCTGACCAATTAAACATCTCTCAGTTTTACTAATATCAACATAATATCAGATTTGAATTTGTACAACTAAGCATGTTTAGCTCGATGGGTGGAGCAGTGCTATTACGACACGAACCACGTAGGCTGATTGTGGTCATCATAAAATGGGGAAACCGTAAGCATGATGAGTATAGTGTTGACCGTGGCAGTGGGATGGCAGATCTGAAGCTGCAAACCACGCAAAGGGTAGTTAGCAACCGATATTTGCTTTGAAATAACAACTAAGATTTGGTATGGACAAGAAAGTACAGTCAACAAGTGACAAAGAAATGCAATTTTGTTGTCTCTCTATATGTCGCGACATGCATTTGGAAACTCAAGTGGGACCTTCAGCTAACCAATTAAATGTGTCTGTTAACTAATATCCGTATCTGATACGTCTCCAATGTATCTACTTTTCCAAACCCTTTTGCCCTTGTTTTGGACTCTAACTTGCATGATTTGAATGGAACTAACCCGGACTGACGCTGTTTTCAGCAGAATTGCCATGGTGTTGTTTTTGTGCAGAAATAAAAAGTTCTCGAAATGCCCTAAAAATGTACGAGAATTATTTTGGAAAATATAAAAAATACCCGCGGGAAGATCCAGACCAGGGGGCCCACACCCTGTCCACGAGGGTGGGGGGCGTGCTGTGACACCCCGAGACCGGTGCGCCAGGTGTCAGCCAGTTATTCGTTGCCTTTGCCATGTCATCTGCTTGCGTGTTGCATTTTGCCATGTCATCATGTGTGTTGCATCAGCATGTTTTCATAACTTGCATCCGTCCGAGTTCCCTCATCCTTTTCGTTGTCCGTTCTGAGCCCAGACACACTCACACGCGCCCGCGGCGCCTCCGAATATTTATTTTATGAGTGGCTGAAAAACGTTCTCGGAATGGGTTGAAACTTGGCGTGTGGTCTTATTATAGTGTAGACAGGCCGCCTGCCAAATTTCATCGCATTCGGAGCTCGTTTGATAGCCCAACGGATAATTATAGCGGCACTAGTCGCCGGACAAAACGTCGGACGTTTTCGGTCTCCGAAAACCCCCGCAGGCCTCTCCCTTTCTTCTCTTCTCTAAGCCCGAGGCCTCTCCTACACAGCCCAATACCTCCCCTAGGCCCATCCTACCTCACCTCGTGATCGGATCCGTCGGATCGCGATCGGAGGGCTCCCAAACGCTCCAAAACCCTCAAACCCTAGTCCCTTTGCTATATATGGACACACTTTGTCCATTTTGGGCAGCCTAGCCTCCTTCCCCTACCTCTAGCCTCCCTCCACATCAAATTCCGCGCCCCAATCATCAGCCAGCCATCCACCCACCTCCTCTCCTCAAAATCCGACGCCGGCCAGCCCCGAACTGCCACTTGGCAGTACCTGTATGGCCAGCCGCCGCCGGATCAGCCGCTCTGGCCAACCGCAGGCCGCCGCGTGGCTCCAGCCACGTCGCACCGCGCCCCTCAGCGCTCTCCCACCGCGCCTCCCCGAGTCAACGCCGCCGACAGCCCGCCTGGGCCCTGATCTGGGCCGCGGGGGGCCCGCTCCGCTCCGCCTGCCCGCTCCAGGCGCTGCCCGAGCCGCCGCCCTTCGTCCCCGTCGCATGGCCGCTTCCTCGCCGGTGCTCCCCGTCCCGCTGGCGACCTCCCTCGCCGGAGGAACGCCGCCCTGCGCCTCGCCTCCCGCCGGAACCTCGCCGCCAGCCAGGACCGCCTCCATCTCCGCCCTCCAGCTCCGCCCGAGCGCCGCCGCTCCCTGCCGCGGCCTCCTCTCGCCTGATCCGGTCGGGGGCCACCAGATCCAGGCCGCCGCCGCCCGTTCCCGGCTGCCGCCGCCGCCCTCAGCTCGCCGGCGCACCTCCCCGGCGGTTCCATGCCCGATCCGCTCCGTCGCCTGAACCCGATCCGCCTCCTCCGACCCGTTGACCTCTCCGTGCCACTGGCCAGTGGGCCCGCGTTGCCACACCGACGAACGTGTCCGGGAGGAGCTCGGACATGTCCGCCCCATCTCGCATGTGACACTGCCCCGTGGGCCCCAGCCATCGGACGTGTCCGCTGACACGGACATGTCCATTTTCCCCGAGGTGATTTTTCTCTCCAAGTCCCAGAAAATGCATATTTTGTTGCTATGTTCATGTGACTGTAACTAATTGTGTGTTTATCCAAATTGAGTGAATGATATGTCAAAATGATCGTGGTGATATGCTCTACACTTTGTTCCATTGTGCCATGCTTGTTTGACTCCATCTAGATGCTCTAATCTCTGTTGCAAGAGTGCTACTTGTTATAAACTGCTGCTACTTGTTATTTTGTTGCCATGTTTGAGATATGATAACTTGGTGCATGTTTATCCAAATGATGCATATGATATGTCAAAATGTTCATTATGAAGTGTACTACATGATGGTTGTTGTAGCATGGTTGTTTGACCCCATATTGCCATGTTAATCTCTGTTGCAAAAGTGCATTTGGCTGTTAAGTTCTGAAACTTGTTATGAGATGCTGATTTCAAATGCTCTTTGCTATTGATGTGTTTGTCTTCATGCCACATGTCTAGATGTTTTAGAAGCACCATTATATGGTGTTTGCTGTGGTGCAATTATCTTTCCATGATATGCCTTGAGGTGAATTAAACATGCTTGCAAACATGCCATGCCAACATAACTGTTTTATACTTTGTGAAAATTCTACTAAGTCTGGAATCTGTTATAACCTGATGCTATGTTTGCTTGATGCCCTAGTCAAATCCATGCTTGTTTTGGAGTGGCCAATGATCATGACTTGTTGTCCATGTTATTGTCTTTCCATTCATGCCCTTACTTGGCCATATGACCTGATGTAGCTTATTTATTTCTTGCTCTCAAGTTGCTATAAAATATAACTGTCAGGTTTTTAACAACATGTTCAATTTGGTGGAGCTTGTTGCTATTGATCCATGCCTCCTATGGAGTTGCTCCAATGGAGTTGTTTGCTGTAGGATATGTCTACTACATGTACATGCTCTTTAAGTTCTTATTAGAGTTGATATGCTTGTTGTTTTGTTCCTCCGAAGGCAGCATCGTGATGATGTTTCTGCCTTCCCAGATTTTGGCTAAGTCTGGATAATTTTATTGCAACTTGCCATGCTTGTTTAAATGTGTTCCAGCAAGCTTTTGGGTGTGTTCTAAGTTCCTACTTGTTAAGTATCATGTCTAGTTCATATCCATGCTTCTTGTTATGATGTTTGGGTGTTGTAGCTTAGATTTACCTTGCTCCGAAGTTGCTATGTGGCCGTTAACTCCAGCTTGTTGTTATATCTTGTTTCATGTGTATCTTTTAGCCCGTTGCTCCGTTTTTAGTGTGCCTTATATGAAACTTGTGTGATTTTACTTGTAGAATCATAATATCATGTTGTTTTCATGTTTGGAGTGTGTTTGCTTGATGTTTGGGTGCATCTTGCACTGTTGCCATGCTTGTCTTGTTTTGCTCATATCTTCTAGGCCGTAGCTCCGAATTAAACAAACTTTATATGAAAATTGACTAGAATTTAGTGTAGATCATCATGGTTCATGTTAAATTGCTGTTTAACAACATTCACTTAAGGTTTTTTCAGATCTGGACTAATTTCAAATTATGCATATGAGGACTATCGGATTTGTTATGTGTAGTTTCCGGCCTCATTTAAACTTGTTGACTTGTGTTGTTTTTCTGTGCTTCCTACCTTGCCATGTATTGCATCATATATAGACTTGTCTTGCATCATACTTTCTTGAGCATATTATCATGTTCTTGTGTTGTTTTTCTGTGCTTCCTACCTTGCCATGTATTGCATCATATATAGACTTGTCTTGCATCATACTTGCTTGAGCATATTGTCATGTCCTTGTGTTGTTTTTCTATGCTTCCTACCTTGCCATGTATTGCATCATATATAGACTTGTCTTGCATCATACTTGCTTGAGCATATTGTCATGTTCTTGTGTTGTTTTTCTATGCTTCCTACCTTGCTATGTATTGCATCATATATAGACTTGTCTTGCATCATACTTGGTTGAGCATATTGTCATGTTCTTGTGTTGTGTGTTTACTGTATTGCTTGCTTCTTCTCGTTAGTGCTTGTTCCATTGCGATCGTGAGGATTCGTTCGTCTACCCGTGGTTCTTCTTCAAGGCTTCTTCTTCGTCTTCTTCACGGATCCGTTCTTCTTCCTTGCGGGATCTCAGGCAAGATGACCATAACCTTGGATACCTTTACTATCATTGCCATGCTTAGTTGTCTCGATGCTATCGTTACATGTCGCGCTACCCATCATTATTGTCAGCCTCTCCTTGTTGCCATGAAACCTCTAACCTTTGACACCTTCCTAGCAAACCATTGTTTTGCTATGTTACCCGCTTGCTCAGCCCCTCTTATAGCGTTGCTAGTTGCAGGTGAAGATGAAGATTGATCCATGTCGGATCTTGTTGTTGGAATATCACAATATCTATTATTATTATTAAAACACCTATATACTGGGCATGGGTGGAAGGCTTGGCCTTTTGCTCGGTGTTTTGTTCCACTCATGCCACCTTAGGAGCCGATAAACCGGCATTATGTTCCTTGATTTTGCGTTCCTTACACGGTTGGGTATATGGGGACCCCTTGACACTTCGTCTTTGAATAAAACTCCTCCAGCAAGGCCCAACATTGGTTTTAATTTGCCTCATAATAACAACTTAATTAAATAATTAAAATTGCATAGGGGGTCGCGCCCTCGAGATTCTTCTCTACATAGCAGGGGGGCCAGTGCTGATGGTGTTGGTCCCAAATGGGGAGTATGCGGGGCCACCTTGGGGAAACCCGAGGGCTGGTTTTACTCGTATAATCGCCCATCCGTACATGGCCTGAGACGAGATACGCGCGACTACTATCAGGGTGTCGGCACGCCGGGAGGTCTTGCTGGACTTGTTTTACCATTGTCGAAATGTCTTGTGCACCGGGATACCGAGCCTGATCGGATTTCCCTAAGATAAGGGGTAATAATTATTATTACTTCAGCTGATCACGAGAGCTTGTGATGGGCTAAGTTGGGACACCCCTGCAGGGTTATGATCTTTCGAAAGCCGTGCCCGCATTTATGTGGCATATTGGAATTTGTTAATGTCCGGTTGTAGAAAACTTGACAGAGCATCCGAAGTAAAACACACAACTGTGTGAATAACCGTGACTGTCTCTTTTCACTTTGAGAAGAGAACACGGTGGGGTTATGTTTGACTCGTAGGTAGTTCAGGATCTTTGGCGATCACTACTAGTTGCGACCGTTTGCGTAGATGCTCATCTTATTCTTGTACTCGTAAGTTAGCCACCATACATTTTGCTTAGCCGCTGCTGCAACCTCACCACTTTACCTTTTCCTACCCGTTAAGCTTTGATAGTCTTATTACCCATGGTTATGGGATTTCTGAGTCCTCGTGGCTAACAGATACTACAACAACAGTTGCAGGTGCAGGTTTCCGATGTCTTGACGTGAGAGCGATGATCGTTGTGTTGGAGTTCTTTCTTCTTCTTCTTCTTCTTCTTCAGTCTTGGGTTAGGTTCCGGGTCGGCAGCATGGGATAGCAGATGGATGTCTTTGTGCTTTTCATGTTTGCATCCGTAGTCGGATGTCTTGTATTGATGATGTTGTATTCTTGTGACTTGTATTGTTGTATCCCCCATGTATGTATGTAATGGTATGATGTAATGATATCCATCTTGCTAAGCGCCCGAAATGCGGTTGTGCCTCCAATCACGTAAGTGTCACGTGATCGGGATATAATCGCATCTTGGGCCTAACACGTGCCCCCTCCCCCAAGGCGCGCCCCCTGCCTCGTGGGCCCCCTAACGCTCCACCGACGTATCTTTGGACCCCATATATTCATTTTCGGGGAGAAAAAAACCAGAGAGGAAGAATTATCGCGTTTTACGATACGGAGCCGCCGCCAAGCCCTAATCTCTCTTGGGAGGGCTGATCTGGAGTCCGTTCGGGGCTCCGGAGAGTGGAGATCGTCGCCATCATCATCATCAACCTTCCTCCATCAACAATTCCATGATACTCACCGTCGTGCGGGAGTAATTCCATCGTAGGCTTGCTGGACGGTGATGGGTTGGATGGGATCTATCATGTAATCGAGTTAGTTTTGTTAGGGTTTGATCCCTAGTATCCACTATGTTCTAAGATTGATGTTGCTATGACTTTGCTATGCTTAATGCTTGTCACTAGGGCCCGAGTGCCATGATTTCAGATCTGAACCTATTATGTTTTCATGAATATATGTGTGTTCTTGATCCTATCTTGCAAGTCTATAGTCACCTACTATGTGTTATGATCCGGCAACCCGAAGTGACAATAATCGAGACCACTCCCAGTGATGACCGTAGTTTGAGGAGTTCATGTATTCACTATGTGTTAATGCATTGGTCCGATACTCTATTAAAAGGAGGCCTTAATATCACTTTGTTTCCACTAGGACCCCGCTGCCCCGGGAGGGTAGGACAAAATATGTCATGCAAGTTCTTTTCCATAAGCACGTATGACTATATTCGGAATACATGCCTACATTACATTGATGAACTGGAGCTAGTTCTGTGTCACCCTAGGTTATAACTTCTACATGATGAATTGCATCTGACATAATTTCCCATCACCGATCCAATGCCTACGAGCTTTTCACATATTGCTAGTTGCTTATTTACTTTTCCGCTGCTACTATTACAAAAACTACAAAAACACTACCGTTACTTTTATTGCTGTTACCGCTATCTCCATATTACGTTGCTACTAAACTACCTTGCTGCAGATACTAAGTTTCCAGATGTGGTTGAATTGACAACTCAGCTGCTAATACTTACGAGTATTCTTTGGCTCCCCTTGTGTCGAATCAATAAATTTGGGCTGAATACTTTACCCTCGAAAACTGTTGCGATCCCCTACACTTGTGGGTTATCAAGACTATTTTCTGGCGCCGTTGCCGGGGAGCATAGCTATGTTCTGTAAGTCACTTGGGATTTATATCTGTTGATCACTATGAAGAATTTGAAGGACTCAAAAACCAAGATCTTACCCTCAACTACGAGGGGAGGTAAGGAACTACCATCTAGCTCTGCACTTGATTCACCATCTGTTATGGGTAAATTTGCGACACCGACTCCTGCTATTGAATCTGATATGTCGTATGTTCTTGATGATGCCACTTCTGCTATGTATGATGAAACTACCTCTATGCTTGATAATACTATGCCACTAGGTGAATTTCTAGATGAACAAATTGCTAAGGTTAGGGAGAATGCAAATATTGAAACTGATAATATGTATGAAAACGATGATGATGCTTCTCCCAATAGATATGAATTGCCTGTTATTCCCGAGGGTTATGTTATGGATGAAGAAACTGCTAGAGACTTTCTTGTGTGCAACGATAGATATGATCTTAAAAAATTATTAGCTAAGCTGAAAGAAAAGTCCTTGAATGCTAGAATGAAACATGACCCTGCTTTTGCTACTTCACCTATGTTTGTAACTGATAAGGATTATGATTTCTTTGTTGATCCTAAGTTAATTACTTTGGTTGAATCTGATACTTTCCATGTCTATGAGTCTGAAACTATTGTGGCACATCTTACTAGGTTGAATGATATAGCCACCCTGTTTACCAATGATGAAAAGATTTGTTACTACTATATCCATAAGTTGTTTTCGTGCTCGTTAAAGGGTGATGCTAAGACTTGGTTTAATTCTCTTGATCCTGGTTGTGTGCGTAGTCCCCAGGATATGATGTATTACTTCTCTGCTAAATATTTTCCCACTCATAAGAAACAAGCTGCCTTACGGGAAATTAATAACTTTGTGCAAATTGAAGAAGAGAGTCTCCCACAAGCTTGTGGGAGGCTTCTGTAATTACTTAATGCTTTGCCTGATCATCCTCTTGAGAGAAATGATATACTTGATGTCTTTTATAATGGACTAACCGATGCTTCTAGAGACCACCTGGATAGTTGTGCTGGTTGTGTTTTCAGGGAAAGAACAGTTGATCAAGCTAAATTACTATTGAATAATATGCTGGCCAATGAAAATAATTGGACACTTCCAGAACCAGCCCCTAAACCAACTCCAAGGAAAAGAGGTGTATTTCTCAGTCCTGAAGATATGCAAGAGGCAAAGAAATTTATGAAAGAAAAAGGTATTAAAGCTGAATATGTTAAGAATTTACCACCTATTGAAGAAATACATGGTCTTGATAACCCGACACAGGTAGTAAAGGTAAATTCTCTTTATAGATTTGATGAAGGTGATATTCCTCGTTATAAGTCTGCTAGCCAATGCTTAGATGAGTTTGACAATTTTATTGTGAAACAAGAAAACTTCAATGCTTACGTTTGTAGACAATTGCAACATAATGCTTATATGATTGAATGCTTGAGTGATTGTCTTTCTAGAGTTAAAGCTGAACTGAAATTTATTAGTATACATGCTTCTATGGTTACCACTCAGGTAGAACAAGTACTTAAGGCTCAGAATGATTTGCTCAATGAATTAAATAGTAAGAATAATGACTATGCTGTTAGAGTTGCAACTAGAGGTGGTAAAATGACTCAGGAACCTCTGTATCCTGAAGGCCACCCTAAGAGAATTGAGCAAGATTCTCAGAGAGCTAATTTAGATGCACCTAGTTCTTCTAAGAAGAAGAAAAAGAAAAATGATATAACTTTGCATGCTTCTAGTGAACCTGTAGCTGACACACCTGAGAATCCCAATGATATATCTGTTTCTGATGCTGAGACACAATCTGGTAATGAACACGAACCTAGTGATAATGTTAATGATGATGTTCATGATGATGCTCAACCTATTAATGATAATGATGTAGAGATTGAACCTACTGTTGATCTTGATAACCCACAATCAAAGAATCAATGTTATGATAAGAGAGACTTTGTTGCTAGGAAGCACAGTAGGGAAAGAGAACCATGGGTTCAGAAACCTATGCCTTTTCCTCCTAAACCATCCAAGAAAAAGGATGATGAGGATTTTGAGCACTTTGCTGAAATGATTAGACCTATCTTTTTTCGTATGCGTTTGACTGATGTGCTTAAAACAAATCCTTATGCTAAATATATGAAGGATATGATTACCAATAAAAGAAAGATACCTAAAGTAGAAATTTCCACCATGCTTGCCAATTCCACTTTTAAAGGTGGAATACCTAAGAAACTCAGAGATCCAGGAGTACCTACTATACCTTGCTCCATTAAGCGAAACTATGTTAAAACCGCTTTATGTGATCTTGGAGACGGTGTTAGTGTTATGCCTCTCTCTTTATATCATAGACTTGACTTGAGTAATTTGACACCTACTGAAATATCTTTGTAAATGGCCGATAAATCAACTGCTATACCTATCGGAATTTGTGAGGATGTGCCTGTTGTAGTTGCAAATGTTACTATTTTAACAGACTTTGTTATACTTGATATTCCCGAGGATGATAGTATGTCTATTATCCTTGGTAGACCCTTTTTCAATACTGCAGGGGCTGTTATTGATTGCAACAAAGGCAATGTCACTTTTCACGTCAATGGTAATGAGCACACGGTACACTTTCCGAGGAAACAATCTCAGGTCCACAGTATCAATTATATTGGAAAAATTTCAACTATTACTATTGGAGGTTTTGAATTTCCTCTTCCTACTATCAAGAAGACATATGAAATTCTTATTGTTGGGGACATACATATCCCCATTGAGGTAACCTAGTGTTATTAAGAAATTCTCCGGTTTCATGTTATTCGAAAAGAGTTTATTAACAAGACCTGATCAACCTTGTTAATGGATTCCTTTTGATGAGCATGGGATAGGTAAATCTAGATAGCACAACCTTCTGTACCCTCCTTTTACTTTCTGTTAATTAGGATAAATAAAGCAAAAATAATATTTTCTGTCTGTTTCCAGACTTATCTGTGCAATAAAAAAAACCCCAAAAATAAAGTTCTCCAAATGCCCTGAAAATGAAATATGATTTTTCCTAGAATATTTGAGAACGTATGGCACAAAAAACAAAGCGAGGGGAGCGAGCACCTGGCCACGAGGGTCCAGGGCGCGCCCACCCTCAGAGGGCGCGCCCCTGCCTCGTGGGCCACACGTGGCCCCCCTCCACTTATCCCTGCACCCACACACTTCTTCTTCCTCCCAAAAAAATCACTATCTAGCTCAAGCACGAGTTCTAGCTCATCTTGCTGCCATTTTCGATCTCCTTGCTCAAAACTCCATTCACAAAACTGTTTGGGGAGATTGTTCCTTGGTATGTGACTCCTCCATTGGTCCAATTAGCTTTTGTTCTAGTGCTTTATTATTGCAAATTTTTGCTGCTGTGGTGACCTTGTTCTTGAGCTTGCATGTCAAATTTCTTTGGTCCCAAGTAGTTCGAATGCATGATATAGTCTCTAGGCACTTGTAGGAGTTGTTGCTATCAATCTTGTTGAGTTTGGTTAACTTTTATTTTTAGTTACTAAAAATTTAAGGAAATTTCAGAAAAATGCATAGGAAAATCTTCCAAGGTGGTTCTTCAAGGAAGCAAGAATCGAGGCTGGCGTTTCGTGAGCCGGACGATGAACTAGCAAGGTAAACGGAAGTGCGACCTTGTGAATGGCCGTCAGATGACTTTATGGATCAGGTTGGCATCAAGGAGGAATTTTACGCATATGTGCGCAACACCTCGAGGGCTTCATACAAGATAAGTGCCCTCAATACTGTGGCTTAACTGATACCTTTGTGAGAAGGTTTAAATTTACATCTTCACGTAATTCTCACACTGTCGTGTTTTACCTTTATGATAAATCTTACACCATGGACTTAGAGGATTTTAATGATGCTTGTAACTCTCGTAGTGGGGCAATATGGGTGATCCTCGCAAATCTGAATATAGAGATTTTCTTGCTAGTATCACAGTGGGGGAATCTAGAGAAATCACGCATGCTACCATAGGGAGCATTCATTTTCCTGCTATTCATTACTTTGCTCTATTTATTGATAGATGCATAAACGATAAAGACGAGGCTTGCCACATGTGTGTCCCTGATCTTAGTGTTCTCAAGAGTGTTGTACTAGGCGATAGACAATATAACTTGGGAGCCATTGTTGCACATAGGCTACATCATAATGGTTTGCACGGAGATTTATTTGGTGGGATTTATGCCACTCGCATAGCCTGCCGTCTTGGTGTGCATGTACATGAAAATGATGAACCTTTACCGCCTGCTCATTTGGATTACCATGCTATGACTAGTCTGGTTTATAGAGAGGGATGAACAATCCCTCAAATATCAAGTAATTTTTAATAGGCGTCATGCCTTCCCTATTATTCTTCCTGCCCCTACCTTGTTTGACTTTCAGGCAAAAGGGAGATACACTATAACCAGGGAGGAGGCAAATGAATATCATAATATGACGGAAGCAGCCCGCCTTCGAGCTGCAGCTCAGCAAGCAGTAGCTGCTGCATCTCAGTACAACCCCAACTACGACTTTGGATATCCGTCAGGCCAATACTAGCCATAGACCAACTTAGGCCAAAAACCTAAGCTTGGGGGAGTACGTGTTTCTCACCGACATTACATTCATGTTCACACACTCATTCTAGTTGTCGGCGCTCACACTCTTTCATTGTACCATCCATGTTTAGATTCATTTTTTTTTCTTAGTCTTTTTCTCGTGTGCTAGAAAAAACCTTAAGAAAAACAAAAAATATTAGTTGTAGCTTTTAGCTAGTTTACTTTCCTTGCTTGTAGTAGTAATAATTAAAAGAAAACCCAAAAAGATTTCCCGTTCTTCTTTTGCTTGTTGGGAGCTTTCCCGTGTAAATAGTTTCTTTTATTTTCTTTGGGGATCAAGAGCAGAAGACCATGATTAAAATGTTTACTGGTTATATTATGCTTTATTGTTGATTTAACCTTGAGCCATATTACCCTGTCTTCTCTCTTGTATTAAATGCTCGCAGATTCCAGCTTAGTCCAATGCATGTACACTATTATTATTATCCACATCATTCGGTCGTGCGAGTGAAAGGCAATAAGGATGATATTTGATGAACTAATTGAGATGAGAAAAGCTGGTATGAACTCGACCTCTCTTGCTTTTGTAAATATGATAGTTCATCGTTCCTGATTCAGCTTGTTATGAATGAAACATGCTTGCAATGACAATTAGAGATCATAGCTGCTTATGCCATGCTTAATTAGCTGAGAGTTTATAATGGTCTATCTTGCGTGCCAACATGATATTAAAATGGTTGTGATGTGGTATGATGGGGTGGTATCCTCGTTTGAGCGATTCAAGTGGTCTGACTTGGCACATGTTCATGCATGCAGTTGAAACAAAATCAACATAGCCTCCACGGTATTTATGTTCATGGTGATTTATATCCTACTCATGCTTGCATTCATTGTTGACTACTTTTAATGCATGTTCATGACCGTTGTCCCTCTCTAGCTGGTCACTTCCCAGTCTCTTTCTAGCCTTCACCTATACTAAGCGGGAATACTGCTTGTGCATCCACTTCCATAAACCCCAAAGTTATTCCAATGAGTCGACTATACCTTCCTATATGCGGTATTTACCTGCCGTTCCAAGTAAATTTGTATGTACCAAACTCCGAACCTTCAATTGAAATTCTGTTTTGTATGCTCGAACAGCTCATGTATCAACTAGGGCTGTCTATATCTACCATGCTAGGTGGGTTATTCTCTCGATGAGTGGACTCCGCTCATCATTCACAAGAAAATGGCTAGTAACCAGGATGCCCAGTTCCATGCTCAAAATCATAATAACTAAACAAAACTCCCGCATGGCTGTTGCTAGTTTGGATGGTACCCGTTGTTCCGGGCTAGCCGTGGAGTGTGCTTGTTGGTGGTGGGGGAGTATAAACTTTACCATTCTGCTTGGGAACCGCCTATAATGTGCGTAGCATGGGAGATATCGAGATTATTGGTTGTTATGTTGACAATGAAAGTATACCACTCAAAATGTGTCGGGGTTTTGGGACGACATATGCCAACGGATGGCTTATCATGCATGGGGTCAAAAGAACGTCGCCGGGCTCGGGAAGCGGGATAAAGCGAAAATTAGGACGCCTACGGATCTTACCCAGGTTCGGGGCTCTCCAAGGAGATAACACCCCTAGTCCTGCTCTGCGGGGGCTCCGCGTCATGACTGATAGCACTAAGGTAGCTACAAGATTGCTCCTCGAGCTGTGTGGTTCGAGGGAAGAAGATGAACAAGGCTAGCTCACCTCCTCTCTCGCTCTATCTAGGGTTTAATCTCGATATCTTCCAACCCTCCCTCATGGAGGATCCTGGGGGTTTATATAGGCCTACCCCTAGGGGTACAATGGTAATCTTGACGGTGTGGCCCCCAGCCGTCAGTGTTTTCTGGCGCCGGCTTTACCGCCTGTCTGCTGGGGCCCGCCGCCCGCGGGCCCCTCGTGATTGTCTTTCACTGTGGGGATGCCTCTGCTGACGACAACCTTGCCGAGAAGGAAATGGCTACAGTACCATCGCCTCCCGCCGTACACTGTTGCCTCGCCCTGTCCTGTCATCTTGATGAGGCTCGGACTTCTAGGGTGAGGTTTGCCGTCTGCTACCAGGCAGCCGTCTCACCTGGCCATCTGCCAGGGGCGGCTTGTTCATGAGCTACCCGCTGACCGATGGGGCCAGCCGCCTACTGGCCCCGTCGTTTGCGGGTAGTGGGATCGCGGCCTCCTCTGACCGGCGCTTGGTCACGAGCTGCGTGGCTACAGTGACCCGCCGCTTAGGAGATATTCATAAGGTACACGGTAACTGTAGCCACGCCCTTATAGATCTTCTAAGGACGTGTTCTCCTGTAGCCACGCCTCCGCCGCGCAGGTCCCCCCAGCGTGCTTCCCGGGGAGGGAGTGCGGGGCCGTCTGCTCGCTAGTGGTGTTGGGGTCGCCGCCTGCTGGGTCCCTACCGCCTGCTGGCAGCCGGCTCCTAGGGCAGGCTACCCTAGGAGGCGGCTCGATGAGCAGACGGCCGCTGCGGACCAGGCGGCTGTCATTTGTCTTAAAACACCAAGGGTAGGCGCCGAGGGTACCCATGGTCAATATCTCCGACAATAGTCCCCGAAGCTGGTGGAACTCCGAGGCGGGTGCTGGAGATGCCGAGGGGTTCTAGCAGCTTCCCCCCTCAGGCAGGCCCATCGTCCTTCACTTGTCTGCTAAAGATGTTCGTCTGCTGACAGCCGGCCCTGTGCCGCTGAAGCCGGCTCCCAGCAGCCGAACCGTCGTCTCAGAGTCTTCGGCGAGAAGGCGCCGCCTGGTCAGTGGACAGTCGAACAGGCCCACAGACCGTTGGCAATGCCCACGCGTCACCGTCCTGTCGCGTCGGCCTGCCAGCCCACGCGCGTGACAGGACGCAACAGTGGGCCGGGGCCTGCCACTAAGGGCCTCGGGCCCCGCGCGGATCCATAGTGGCAAGGGTAATCGATTACGCTCCCAAACGCATTTAATGCGCGGGGATTAGGCGCGAGAAAATCGGGGGTCGTGCGGGACGTGGAGCGGTTAATACCACGCCTGCCCCCTCGCCTTCGACGCCCGGGCCTATATATAGGCCGGGGGGAGAGGGCTAGCGCCGTTCTCGCGCTCACTCTCCCTCATCCTTCATCTTCTTCCTTGCCCTTCTCGTCGTCGTCACAGCGAACCGCCTCCCGAGCCATGTCCGGTCCAGCACCTCGCCGACACCATGGCCAATGGGACGGCAGCGAGGTCTTGCAGGAGCACGTGGACGTCCTCCGGCGGTCGCGGAAGCTGCCGCCGGCCGACAGCGTCGCCGTGCGCCTGGCGCCGGTGGCAGAGACCAGGCCGGCCCTGCGGCAAGGCGAGCGGGTCATCTTCCGCTCGCACTTTCCGTGCGGATTCGGCCTGCCGGCGAGCGGCTTCTTCCGCTCCTTCCTTGACTTCTTCCACATCCAACCTCACCACCTCACGCCAAACATGGTGATCACTCTTTCTTCCTTCGTCGTTCTCTGTGAGGCGTACCTCGGCATCCTCCCAACCATTGAGCTCTAGACAGAGCTCTTCTACATGAAGCTCAGCACCGCCGTCCAGAGCGTGGCTGCTCAGTGTGGGGGGTGCATCGCGGTGAAGCGCACCGGGGCGAAGAACTTCTTCCCGGCGCCGAAGCTCGTGGGATCGGGGAAGCAATGGCAGAAGACGTACTTCTACGTCTCCAACGTCGACCCCAAGCAAGACTTCGTCTGCCTGCCGGAGTGGGTGCCGGGGCCGCCTGCTGAGCCTCGGGACTCCTGGAGGACCCGGCCCGTCGCCCTTACTGAAGGCGCCTCCGTCGCCCTGCGCCGTCTCCGGGAGCTGAGAGACGACGAGGGCCTGGACTTCGTAGATCTGCTGCTGATGTTTGCTGAGCGCCGGGTGCTGCCGCTGCAGCACCGCCCTCACCTCATCTATGACATGAGCGGGCGCCGGGACCCCAGCCGGACTTGCACCAAACCCCTGCCCTACGGGGAGGTGGCCCGTCTGGTGAATCATATCTCCAGCTGTAAGGTCTCCGACTCCGACTGGGCCTTCGGCAAGGCGCCGTACAGCCGCGCCAACCAGCCGCCCGCAGTAAGTTTTTCATCCTTCTGCTTTCTTTCTTCTTTATCCGGCTGCTGTAGCCGTCTGGTGCTAATACTTTGTTCAGATTTTCCCAGGCCAGCCGGCACTGGGCTCCAACCAACTGGGCCGCCCCCTAGAGCCGGATCGCTCCCAGAGCGATACGAGCGACCCCGATCTTGGGGCCGCTGCCGCCATGGAGGAGGAATAGGTGACGGGTGGCGGGGACCAGCCATCGGGCGCCCTGCAAGAAGGCGGCCTCGAGAGCTGGCCGGATGATGACGAGGAGATGGAGGAGGCACCGTCTGCGCCAGCCAGCAGGCGGGGCCGTCTGGCACAACCGGCGGTGGGAAGCGGCGGTCCTCATCAGGGCCGACTGGCGCCCCACCCAAGAAGCTCCGGCTGTCGACCACCGCCACGAGGCGTCGGGAGGCGGCCGCCTGGGCATATGTGCCGAAGAAGCCCAAGGCCAGGCCGGTTGTGGCCGGGTAAGTATCCTTCATTCCTTCCTTACGTGTTATTCTTTTTTCACAGCTGATCCATTCTTGGCCGACCCTCTGTTTCCTGGGGACATCCGCACAGCGCACCACTTTCCCTCTCGCGGGTGCCAGCGAGCTCTATTGTGGGAGGCCCAGATGCCCCCCGGCGCCCCCTCGCGTGGATCCAGCCGCCGCGCTCCGGGAGGCGACAGAGAGGAATGCCCGCGAGGCGCGCGCGGAGCGCGAGGCCACGGAGCGTGAGTGAGCAGCGGCCGATGCCACCGCCCAGGCGGAGGCCGAAGCCGCCAAGAAGGCCAAGGCAGACGCCGCCCGCGTCCGGGAGCGGGGAAAGGGCCCCCAGTAGCCAGCGGGCCACGTCGTCCGCCCGGAGTCAGGGTCTCAGGAGCCATCGGCCCAGGCGCCGGCTGCTGACGAGCAGCCGGCTCCAGACGATGGGGGAGACGAATGCGTCATCTTGGAGACGCCGGCACCACCCCCGCGCCGCCTGCTAGGGAGCAGGGCAGCCGGCCAGTGGGGACAGAGGTGCCACCGGTTGGGGGCGTGCTGGTGACTGGCCCGCAACCGGCCCCCCGAGGCCCAGCCCGTCGGTGCCTTGCGAGAGCGGCCTCTATGCCCCAGCAGGTGGAGGTCGGCGGGGCTAGCTCGTCCGCGCCGGAGAACGAGGCAACCAGCGCAGCGCCATCAAGCTGGAGGTCCGGAGGAGGCGGCGCGTGGATCATCGCGTCGCGGGACATCCTGGACCGCATGAACTCCTTGGGCAATGTCGTGCAGACAGGGATGCCGGAGTTCATCGCCACGCGGTCCTCCGTTCGGGTAAGTGTGCTTCGTTTTCTTTTGTTTTTATTCCTTCAATTTCTTCCGTGGGGGTGCGTCAGCGCACCCATTTGGTGTAGTCTCCGAGTTCCGAGCCGACTGCTGAGCAGGCGGCTTGGAACTCCAAAGTGCACATCCTGATCTGATCTTGCTTCTTGTTGCAGGAATACCACAACCTCCGCGGGGCCTCCTACAACGCTCATCGCCAGGAGCTGGCGTAGTTGCAGGCTGCCTTGGCAGACAGCCAAGGCGAGTGCCTCCTCTTCTCCTTGCGGGGGCGCGTCAGCGCACCCGCTGGGTGTAGTCCCCGAGTTCCGAGCCGGCTGCTGATTAGGCGGCTTGGAACTCCAAGGTTATATTTTTTGCTGCTGACCTTCATTCTTTTGTTTCTCCCTTGCGAGTGGTCGCAGCCGACCTCCGCAACCAGCTGGGCGAGGCCCAGACGGAGCTGGCCGCTAAGGAGCGGGAGCGTGGTCTCGCCGCTCAGGACCGCGACCGCCTGGCCAAGGATCTGGCGGACCAGGCGGCAGCTCACAAAGCCGAGCTTGGCAAGATGTCTGACGCTGAGTCACGTCTGCGGGCCGAGTTCGAGATTGAGCGCTTGAATTGGGCCGAGAAGGAGGCAGCTCTCCAAGACGGCTATGTAGCCATTGGAGACATGGTCGACGGTGAGACGTCTACCCTTTTGTCTTTGTCTTCGCCGTTTGCGGCGGCCGTCTTTCTTTTCTTCTAATCCTTCTTCTTGTCTTGGCAGAGTTCTTCCCGGGCTATTCTGTGGCCGCCACCCAGGCCATCGAGGCCGAGCGTGCTGCGAGGCGTCAGGCGGGCCGGGTGATCACACCCAACGCGCCTAGGACCCCGGCCGAGGAGCTTCTTGCCATTCGGGTGCATCTTCTACCAGTCCGCCGTCTTCTTCGTCGGCTGCAGCGTGCTGGCGCCCAGGTCCTGGCCGCCCTTTAGCCAGGTGTGCCAATGCTCTGCACCCCAGCCGGACGGCCGCCTGGCTGGAGGCGGCCGGCCAGCGCTTCGAGGCTTGGAAGGGCTCCGCAGCAGGGGCTGGCGCGCGGACGACCCTGGAGTTCACCAAGAGCTGGTATCCTGGCCTGAGCCTTGCACAGCTAGAGACCTTCCGCGTGGAGTCCCAACCTGAGCTGGTCGTGGAGCAGAGGGAGCTCATCCAACGTGCCGCCGCCCTTGCCGAATACGCCGACACTTCCATCTTCATCTCGGAGTTGGATGACATGGGCCATGTGGTGCCGCCTGGCAACTTCGGGCTGGACTTGGCGGCGTCGGAGGAGCCGGACGAGGAGATCACCTCCAGCGAAGGTGACGAGGAGGAGGAAGGCAGCGACGAGGAGACCAGTTCCCAGGAGGCGGACCCAGCGGCCAGTCGCCAGCCTGACCAATCCTCAATAAGCGGACCAGGAGTGATGGCCCCGCCTGCTGCAGGAGACGGCCAGACCGAGACCCACAGGGCGGCCTCCCCTGAAGCCGGCTCCGTCGTGCCACCTGCCCAGCCTGGTACACCTTAAGTTTTTCATTTGCATCTTATGCTTCTCTGTAAGACTTGTAGGGTTAATCCGAACAATTCCACCCGCTGGGTGTATTAGTAAGTTATTACTGCAAGGCGGCTCTTGAGGCCTTCTGGATGTAAATATTCTTTTTAATGCTGCATCGTTTTTATGCACTTATGCCGAGTCCTAGGATTAGCCTTGCCCTAGTTTCCTTGTGGCGATTTTCTTCTTGCCGTCTCCTTGAACTGCCGCCCTGCCAGCCAGACAGCCACTCTGTGGTTCTGTGGCTGGGCCAAGGACTTGGCTGTTTTCGGGGTGGGCAAGTATCTCACCTTCTGGAAGGCGGCTTGGCCAAACCTAGAACCGGCTGGCCGGCTGCTTGGCAGCCGTCGGTTCGTGTGAGGGGACGGCTGGCCCTATGTCTTTCTTCCTTAGCCATTTTTCATGTGGGCACCATTTCTTGCCTTTGGCTCCTGCCAGCCGGACAGCCGCGTTCTGCGAGTCTGTGACTTGATGCAGGTGAGGGCTTGGATGCCATCACATTACTTGTCTGACTTTTTAATGAGAATTTCCTAGACATAGGGCTAGGCGGCCAGTCCTCGGGCCGTCTGCTAGGCTCCGGTGCCGGACAAAGGAGTGAACAACAATCATTCTCAGGCATAATTCTTATCGTATAGATAAAGGGTTGGGCAGTCCCCGAGAACTCCTCGGGGTTCCCACTGATTCTCAAAATAACTTTAGATAGCACGACACATACTGTCTTTCAGCTATAAAAGCGACGAAGAAGATTTGCATTCCATGGGCGCTGTGACTCCTTGCCTGAGTCATCTCTCTTGCGCGCTCTTGGCTTCTGGGCGTCGATGAGGTAGTAGGCATCGTTGCCCAGTACCTTGCTGACGATGAACGGTCCTTCCCAAGGAGTCGAGAGCTTGTGCTGGCCGACTCTTCGCTGGATCAGCCGGAGCACAAGGTCTCCCTCGCGGAAGGAGCGTGGCTTGACTCGTCGGCTGTGATAGCGGCGGAGACCCTGCTGGTAGATGGTGGAGCGGCTGAGTGCTACCAGCCGGGCCTCCTCCAGCAAGTCCACGCCGTCTTCGCGTGCTTCTTTGGCTTCAGCTTCCGTATACATGGTGACGCAAGGCGAGTCTGAAAGTGCAACTAATCCCCGGGTGGTTTTGGTAATTAATAACAATATATATATCATTGAACTAATATTTACCTGAGAATCATTTCAGAGAAGTTCGATGATATGGGTATGGAAATGTCTGAAGAAGTGGACCCCTCAAAATGCTAAGACAAGCATTGGCAAAAGCTCAAGACTCTATTTTTGGTTTAGTGATCAAAGATCACATTGAGTCCATAGGAAAAGCCAATACTATTAAAAGGGGATGAGGTTGTGTTGATGATCTGGTTGCTCAAGTGCTTAGTGATTTAGCTCCCTCAACTATCAGCAACTTTCACTACTTAACACACTCATAAGTAATCTCGGACAAACCGATTCTTCCAACTCAGTCCCACCGAGATGAACCACCTCAGCTATTCTTCCAAACCCTAATATTTCGGTCCATCCGATTTTGAGTTCGGTCTCACCGAAACTGGACTGCCAACCTTCTGTAACCGTTTGTCATCATTTCGGAATATCCGAGTTGTTGATTTCGGTCCCACCGATTCTGGCAAGTTCCTACCTTTGACTCATATCGGACACACCGAGATGGTATTTTCGGTCCCACCGAAAACCCCAACGTTCACTATATTTGAACTTTCGGTCTGACCGAGTTTTCAGTTCGGTCTCACCGAGATTGCTCAATTATGTGTGTAACGGTTGGATTTTGTGTGGAGGCTATATATACCCCTCCACCCCCTCTTCATTCGTGGAGAGAGCCATCAGAAAGTCTACCACTCCTACCATACACTTTCTGAGAAGAGAACTACCTACCCTTGTGTTGAGATCAAGTCATTCCATTCCTACCATATGAAACTTGATTTCTAGCCTTCCCAAGTTGCTTTCCACTCAAACCTTTCTTCCACCACAGCCATATCAGTGAGGAGAGTTGAGTGTTGGGGAGATTATCATTTGAAGCACAAGAGCAAGGAGTTCATCATCATCAACAACATCTATTACCTTTTGGAGGGTGGTGCCTCCTAGATTGGTTAGGTGTCGCTTGGGAGCCTCCGTCTTTGAGATGTGGAGTTGAACCAAGAAGTTTGTAAGGGCAAGGAGATCGCCTACTTCGTGAAGATCTACCCCGAGTAAGGCTAGTCCTCCGTGGGCGTAGGCCATGATGGAATAGACAAGGTTGCTTCTTCGTGGACCCTTCGTGGGTGGAGCCCTCCGTGGACTCGCGCAGCCGTTACCCTCCGTGGGTTGAAGTCTCCATCAACGTGGATGTACGATAGCACCACCTATCAGAACCACGACAAAAATCTTCATGTCTCCAAATTGCGTTTGATCTTCTCCACCTCTCTTTACTACATGTGCAATTTACTTTCCGCTGCTTATACTCTAGAATTGCATGTGTAGGGTGATACTTGAATTGATCATAATTGTGAAACTGCCAAAAACTGTTCATGATCTAAAGGCAGATTTTTTATATTGTCAAGTAGTCTAATCACCCCCCCTCTAGACATACTTTCGATCCTACAAGTGGTATCAGAGCTTTGGTCTCCATTGTTTTGGTTTCCATTGCATTGGACTCCATAAGCTTGGTTTCACAACCTAGGAGAGTATGGCGTCTAGTGAGGGTAATTATCGTAGAGGTCCTTACTTTGATGGTACAAATTTTGCTAGTTGGAAGCATAAAATGAAAATGCATATTCTTGGTCATAACCCAGCCGCATGGGGCATTATTTGTGTTGGTATGCAAGGTGATTTCTTCGAGGAAGGAAAAGTTCCGGATCGCGAAGCTACACCGGAAGAGTTGCGGATGTTGCAAAACAATGCTCAAGCTTGTGACATTCTCTTCAATGCTTTGTGTCCCAAGGAGTTCAACAAAATCAGCCGTCTTGAGAATGCTAAAGAGATTTGGGATACTTTGGTTGAAATGCACGAAGGTACTGAATCTGTGAAGGAATCAAAGCTAGATATTCTTCAAGGTCAACTTGACAAGTTCAAGATGAAGGATGGTGAAGGAGTCGCTGAAATCTACTCTAGGCTTGCTCTCATCACAAATGAGATTGCCGGCTTAGGAAGCGAAGAAATGACCGACCGATTCATCATCAAGAAGATTCTAAGAGCTTTGGATGGAAAATATGACACCGTGTGCACTTTGATCCAAATGATGCCAAACTACAAGACCCTCAAGCCAACTGAAGTCATTGGAAGAATTGTTGCTCATGAGATGACACTTAAGGATAAGGAAGAGCTTCACAACAAGTCAAGTGGTGCTTACAAAGCTACAAGTGATGCTCCCACCACCTCAAGTGACAAGTTAATTTCCAATGAAGAGATAAGCCTAATGGTTAAGAACTTCAACAAGTTCTACAAGAATAGAGGCAAAGAAAGAAGCTCAAAGTCTAGATCATATGATGAAAAGAGATCTTCTAGTCGTGATCGAAACTGCTACAATTGTGGAAGACCCGGACACTTCTCAAATGAGTGTACGGCTCCCCACAAGAGAAGAGAAGAATCTCCAAGAAGAAGAGCAAGAGATGAGTCACCTCAGAGAGAGAGAAGGAGTAGAGATGATCGTTATGAACGAAGACCCTCTCGGAGAAGCAAGGATTCGGAGAGGAAAGACAAGTCATCAAGGAGCTACACAAGAAGAAGACATCAAGCTCATGTAGGTGAATGGGTCTCCGGCTCCGACTCTGACAATCAATCCGATGGAAGCTATCACTCCGACTCCGACTACAGTCAAGATGAAGGTGTTGCCGGACTTGCACTCGTATCCTCCAACTCCAACTCCTACGACTTATTTGATTCACCAAATGAGGGAATTGGAAGATGCTTCATGGCTAAAGGCCCCAAGGTAACACACCCTGAATTCATTGACTTTGATAGTGATGAGGATGACTTGCTTGGTGAAGATGAGCTCTTGCATGATAAATCTAGTGAGCTTAGTAATGATGAAAATGCTAGTAGTCTTTATAGTCGAGAAGAGTCGAATGACAATGCTATGAAGGAGATTGAGCGTCTAACTAAAGAACTAAACACTCTTAAGTTAGCTCATGAAACAACTCAAGAAGATCATAGAGAGCTCCTAAGATCTCATGAGAAGCTACGCTTCGAGAAGCTCACTCTAGAGAAAGAACATGAGTTTCTAAAAGCGATCAATGACGATCTTCGAAAGAAGAGTTCTTCATATCTTGCCAAACGACTTCTCTTGTCTAATTTCTTGCCACCTATTAAGACTAAACATGACAAGCATAAGAAAAGTTCTTCCTCTAGTAGTAACAATAACAATGTTAAATCCAATATTGTTACTTCTAGTAGTTCTCTTGATTCCACTAACAATGTTTCAAGCCAAGTTACACTTGAGCAAGAAAATAGCTTATTGAAGGAAATCATAGAGAAGGGTGTCTACAAGAGTCTTGCCGGAAGCAAGAACTTTGAGGAAATTGTTCGCAAACAAGGAAGACACCGGAAGAATCAAGGGATTGGTTTTGAGCGAAAGTTCAACGCCGAAGGTGTTGAGTGGGAAGAAGGTCAATACCCTACTCCACAGTTTGTTTCACAAAAGGAGAAGTATGATCCTACTTCTTCCAATGTGGAACAAGCTCAAGATGACCTTCCACCACAAGACCACAAGCTAAAGGCCAAGGACAAGCTTCAATAGGAGATTGATGCATTCATTGAAGCACCTCAAGCCATGGTCAAGTGGGTTCCCAAGGACACATGAAGTTCTACTTCGTCAAGCTCAACTACAACTCCAAGGATTCCCATCAAGATGATGTGGATTCCAAAGAAGAAGAACTAGAAGGTTCTTGAGGGTGACTCCGCCAACATACTTCACTCATATTCATTTTGGCAAGAACTTGTGCAATCAACTTCCACATCATGCACTAGTTCATGGAGTCACAAACCCTCTTGTTGGTAAGTCAAGGGACAAGGTAATCATTGCTTTCATGGACATCATCTTTTGTGAACTTCAATCTATGTCTATGGATATCCTTGTTTGTTCCTTGTGGGACTAACCCATGTAGGTATTGAAAGTGCCCAAATCCAAAGGATAGCTCCCAACTCTTGATGATCTACATCAACATTGAGCATCCACATCTTCAACATCTACATGAAGTCTTCTACGACAACCCAAGGTTAGTTTGACCCTTTAAAAAGGGGTTCTCACATCTAGGGGGAGCTTTGCTCTAAAAAATTGAGCTAAAGCATCTCCAAATGATGTGAACACACAAATGCTTTATGTAAAAGTGGTAACCCCACTTGTGCTTAAACAATGAGTATGACCTATGATCAAATGTTCTTATTTGACTCCTAAGTCAATATACTCATATATAGATGACCTAGTCATCGACAAATTGTGTGCTAGTAGCTAGAGTATTGGTTGTGCATGTTTGACACATATTTCAGTTGCTATCTTATTGTCTGAGCATGTTGAATGCATGATTTTATTCATTCAAGGACATCCATTTGTTGTTTTGATTGTTTGACTTTTCTGGCCACATGGATGGACAAGAATGCCTAAGCACCTTCCCTAGCTATCTATGCTTTCTTGTCTCAAATTCTATTCATGCTCATATCACAACTTTGAACAAGTCATTTTCGGACCCTCCGAGTGAGGAGCACTCGGAGCCACCGATCCGTCTAAGGCTGACCTCCAAAACCTTCTAAGTCCATTTCGGTCTGACCGACTTCTCCATCTCGGTCCAACCGAAACGCTTAGACTGATCTAGGTTTCATCTCGGTGAAACTGAGTTCAAAATCTCGGCGTGACCGATATGTGTAACTGCACAACAGTTAGCCATTTCGGTGTCACCGAGTTTTTCAACTCGGTCTCACCGACAGTATGGGGATATATATACCTGAGGGCTGCGCGCGATTTAACTCTTCAAACCGTTTCGCCCCCAAGTCCCCTGCTGCCGTCGCCCTGGTCTTCGGATCGTCGCCGTCGTCGCCTGTGCGCCCTCGCCGCAGGTCTCCGCCGCCGTCAACGGTAATCTTCTCCGTGCCGTTGCCGCCGTAGAGGGACTCCACCAAGTTAGGGTGAGTCCCGATCCCTCTCGTGCTCCCCATCTGATTCTTGCACGATTGGTTTGCCATGTATCTATCCACGTTTGAGATATTCCCTAAACATCAGATCAGATCCTTTTAGTTTCGAGCGAAATTCTTAGGTTTAGGTTTCCACGGAACACATCTCGGTGAAACCGATTTTTAAAACTCGGAATGACCGATTTGGCCTCTGGCCATTGCACTGCACCGTTCGGTCTAACCGATTCGTGCAAATCGGTGTGACCGATGTAGAGTCTCAGTGAAACCCTAGTGTTTCGGTAGGACCGAAACCCATTTCGGTCTGACCGAAAGTGGTGTGTAGGTTTCTGTTATACACTTCGGATTCACCGAAACTGAAAATCGGTTTGACCGAAATGCATTCTGTGAAAACTCAAAACTAAGATTTGAACTCATTTTTTTTGCAAAAACCTCTGCAGTTGTGATAACTCTTCTACTCTGCCTATACCTTATCTTTTCACAGGTTGTCAGCCATGTCAGATGTTAGTGACAGCCAGAACAGGTCTGAGTCACCGTTTTCAGAGATTCCAGAGGCAGATACTAGTCCTGAGGCTAGTAGTTCCAGTGATGATGGTGAGAGGAGCACCCCTAGTGGTTTGCCTCCTGCAGCCACCAGGACCAGGAAGAAGAGAAATTCTGATGATGAGGACTCTGACTTCGTTGCTGAGGAAGTTACCTCCAAGCCCAAGAGGAAAGTTGTTGCCAAAGAGCACGAAGGGCAGCAGTCAAAGAAAGGCACCAGCAAGGTCAAGCAATCAGCTATTGCAAAGAAGCTCAACTTGGAAGAGCCAGCTCCAAGTAAGGTGAAGAAAACTTCCAAAAGGAAGAGGGTAGTATATGCTGAACCTCATGATGATGCAGCTGCTGAAGAAGAAGAAGAAGATGCACCCCAGCCTCCTCCTCAGAAAGCTAAGTTCATGGGTGATGCTATTAGGGCTCAAGCCACTTCTAAGCCCAAGAAGCCTGCTCAAGCCAAGGTAGCTCCAGCCAAGCCCAAGAGGACAACCAGGAGCATTCCAGCTTCTGAGAAGAACAAAGGTGAGATGCCACCGTCTGAGTCAGATGAAGAGCATGTGTTGCTTAAGCTCCGTCCTAAGTTGCCGCTCCACAACGATGCTCATCCTCAAGCCGAGGACATGAAGGCAAGGAAGGATAAAGGTCTCAGGCTATGGAGACAGTCTGATCCATATGCCGTGAGGAGAAGGACTGCTGTGGACCCCAGATTCCACACCCGAGAGCAGCAGGACTTCTATGAGACCGTGCTGATGGATAAGAAGCCTATTGTTGCTGACACCAGGTATGTTGACTGGAAGTATATTGACAGTGAAGAGCACCGAGACTTCTTTCCCCATGTGCATGAGAGCTTCACTGCATGTGGAGTTGCTGATTTTGTGGGTCAGGAGCTGACAGCTTGGAATGACGAGATGATCATGTAGTTCTACGCCACAGCCCACTTCTATCCTGATGGCAAGATCACCTGGATGACAGAAGGTCAAAGGTTTTCTTCGTTTGTTGAAGAATGGGCAGAACTTCTGAATGCTCCAGTACAGAGAGAGGACGACATTGATGTCTATGGGATTCCTAAGAAAAGCCATGATTCCATGAAGAACATGTACAAGGAGATCCCCGCTGCTGATTTGGAAGGGTGGAAGCTTGGCTCAGTGTACTATCTCCAGGCAGGTCTGACCACCACAAACACTATTTTGAGGCATACCTTGATGCCCAAGTCTGGAGACCACCGCATGATTCGAGGCTATTCTATCAACATGCTGCACATTCTCGATGAGAAGGCACCTTTCAAGGTGATAGACTTAATGGTAGAGACCATTCAGAGGACTGCAGCTGACCAGAAGAGGTCGTGTGGATTTGCCCCACAAATTCAGATGCTCATCAATGCCAAGTTTGGCACGGGCAAATTCATGTTGGATAGGAAGCACTTGCCACTGCAGCCAGAGCATGAGGACAACGTAGTTGTGATGGATGAGGAGGATCCAACCTCAGTTGAAGGACAAGCCAAAATTGAAGCTGCAAAGAAAGCCAAAGCTGATAAAGAGGCAGCAGCAGCAGCAGCTAAGCCAAAGAGCTTCGGAGAGCAGATTCTTGAAGCTACCCAGAAGATTGAACAACGCCTGGCCAGCATTGAACAATCTCAGGAAAGCCTAGAGAGGATTGTTGAGGACAAGATCCACGCTCTGGACGTGAAGCTGACTGAGATTCAGGTGTCCGTCAACAAGCTTGAGGCGGACATGGAGGAAGCAAGGCAAGAGAGAGCAGAGCTCATGCAGGATGATCTAGTCCAGGACTCTCATCGCCAGACTGCTCAGGTTCCCAGAGGATCCCGATCTGCAGCTATCCCAGTGACTGACTCCAGGGCTACCACTTCAGCACCAGCTCCAGCTCCAGCATCCACTCCTCCAGCGCAGACATCAGCAGAAGTCTTCGCCGATGCAGTCATTTCTACACCGACATCTACCCAGACGGGAGCCGCCAGCAGAGCCCACAGTGACGCTTAGTTCTATATCTTTTCGAACTTTTTGGTAACTTGTTGCCAAAGGGGGAGAAATTGTATAGATCATAGGGCTTCGAGAGAGAGAGTGCTCTTTCGTTCTTTTGCCGGTTTCCTTTGAGATACATTTGGTTCTTTTGGTTCTTAAAACTTTCAGTGTGCTTGCTACTACGTTTGATGCTACCTTAATGAGTGCTTGGTCGTACTATGCTTTAATGTGTGCTTAATGCTTATCATATGCTATTCCTTATTGTATGGCTATTTACTCATGTCTTGGTGATTGAGTGCATGTTATTCATTCTTATCATTTTGTGCGCTCCACCAAGATGTATGTGACATGGAAGAGTGACCCATAATCCTAATCGATTGTGCATTTGCATTCAAACGCAAATTTTAAATAATGCACAAATTTAGGGGGAGCTCTTGTTTATCACATACTTCTCAAAGCGACGATATTATTCATTGATTATATCTTTTGTCGAAGCTTTGATCTATATGTTGTCATCAATTACCAAAAAGGGGGAGATTGAAAGTGCAACTATTCCCCGGGTGGTTTTGGTAATTAATAACAACATATATATCATTAAACTAATATTTACCTGAGAATCATTTCAGAGAAGTTCGATGATATGGGTATGGAAATGTTTGAAAAAGTGGACCCCTCAAAATGCTAAGACAAGCATTGGCAAAAGCTCAAGACTCTATTTTTGGTTTAGTGATCAAAGATCACATTGAGTCCATAGGAAAAGCCAATACTATTAAAAGGGGATGAGGTTGTGTTGATGATCTGGTTGCTCAAGTGCTTAGTGATTTAGCTCCCTCAACTATCAGCAACTTTCACTACTTAACACACTCATAAGTAATCTCGGACAAACCGATTCTTCCAACTCAGTCCCACCGAGATGAACCACCTCAGCTATTCTTCCAAACCCTAATATTTCGGTCCATCCGATTTTGAGTTCGGTCTCACCGAAACTGGACTGCCAACCTTCTGTAACCGTTTGTCATCATTTCGGAATATCCGAGTTGTTGATTTCGGTCCCACCGATTCTGGCAAGTTCCTACCTTTGACTCATATCGGACACACCGAGATGGTATTTTCGGTCCCACCGAAAACCCCAACGTTCACTATATTTGAACTTTCGGTCTGACCGAGTTTTCACTTCGGTCTCACCGAGATTGCTCAATTATGTGTGTAACGGTTGGATTTTATGTGGAGGCTATATATACCCCTCCACCCCCTCTTCATTCGTGGAGAGAGCCATCAGAAAGTCTACCACTCCTACCATACACTTTCTGAGAAGAGAACTACCTACCCTTGTGTTGAGATCAAGTCATTCCATTCCTACCATATGAAACTTGATTTCTAGCCTTCCCAAGTTGCTTTCCACTCAAACCTTTCTTCCACCACAGCCATATCAGTGAGGAGAGTTGAGTGTTGGGGAGATTATCATTTGAAGCACAAGAGCAAGGAGTTCATCATCATCAACAACATCTATTACCTTTTGGAGGGTGGTGCCTCCTAGATTGGTTAGGTGTCGCTTGGGAGCCTCCGTCTTTGAGATGTGGAGTTGAACCAAGAAGTATGTAAGGGCAAGGAGATCGCCTACTTCGTGAAGATCTACCCCGAGTAAGGCTAGTCCTCCGTGGGCGTAGGCCATGATGGAATAGACAAGGTTGCTTCTTCGTGGACCCTTCGTGGGTGGAGCCCTCCGTGGACTCGCGCAGCCGTTACCCTCCGTGGGTTGAAGTCTCCATCAACGTGGATGTACGATAGCACCACCTATCGGAACCACGACAAAAATCTTCGTGTCTCCAAACTGCGTTTGATCTTCTCCACCTCTCTTTACTACATGTGCAATTTACTTTCCGCTGCTTATACTCTAGAATTGCATGTGTAGGGTGATACTTGAATTGATCATAATTGTGAAACTGCCAAAAACTGTTCATGATCTAAAGGCAAATTTTTTATATTGTCAAGTAGTCTAATCACCCCCCTCTAGACATACTTTCGATCCTACAGAGTCAAACTCAACGTCCGTTGGGATGACGGCCTCGGCCCCGTAGACGACGAAGAAAGGAGTGAAGCCGGTGGATTTATTCGGAGTGGTTCTGAGGCTCCATAGGACAGGCGGCTGTTCTTCGATCCAGCAGCCGGCCGACCGTTCCAAAGGTTCGACCAACCGGGGCTTGATGCCGGACAGGATGAGGCCGTTGGCGCGCTCGACTTGGCCTTTAGACTGTGGGTGGGCAACGGACGGTAGGTCCAGTTGGATGCCCTGAGTTGCACAGAAACGGGCGAGTGCACCGTTGGCAAAATTTGTGCCGTTGTCGGTGATGATGCTGTGCGGTATACCATACCGGACTGTGATGACTGCAATGAATGTCACATCAGTTGGGCCATTGAGTTTCTTGATTGGCTTGCCTTCGATCCACTTGGTGAATTTATCTATTGCCACGAGCAAGTGTGTCAGGCCTCCTCTGGCAGTCTTGAAAGGTCCTACCATATCCAGACCCCAGACGACAAATGGCCAAGTGATCCGAATAGTCTTGAGTGCAGAAACAGGCAAGTGTTTCTTGGAGCTGAAGCGTTGGCAGTCGTTGCACTTTCTCACCAAATCTTTGGCATCGTCCAAAGCAGTCGGCCAGAAGAAACCGTGGCGGAAAGCTTTGGCTACGAGAGACCTTGAGGCCACATGGTGGCCGCATTCCCCTTGGTGAATGTCCTTCAGGATGGCCAGCCCTTTTGTTGCTTCTACACAGCACTGGAAGACGCCCATCGCACTCCTTCTGACGAGCTCTTTGTTGACAATGGTGTATGCTGAGGCTCGGCGTTGAACTTGTCGTGCCGAAGTTTCTTCTGCTGGCAGCTCTCCTTTGAGCAGGAATGTGAGGATTGGCTGTGCCCAAGACGGCGCTGAGACTCCAGTTGCTTCGGCCAGAGAGACCAGGGTGGTTGGGCTGGGAGGTGGAGGGCTGGGCTGAGCCGCCTGCTGTGTATTCGAAGTCCCAGAGCCGTCCGCTGGAGCCGGCGCCTCCTGGCCATCTACCGGAGCAGTCCCCGGGCCAGGAGCTGGCGCGGCTGTAGGTGGTCCGTCTGCTGGAGTTGGAGTGTCGTGGCCGCCTGCTAGGGCAGTCTCTGGGCCAGCAGCCAAAACTGCGAGGCCGCCTGCCCCGGGGTCGGCTGGTATGAAGATTGACTCCAACTCTTGTGAATGCTTGATAGACGGTTTGCGCAGGCATTGGAGAGATACGCCGGCTGGTATTGCTTGGCGGGTGGAGCCGATTCGTGCCAAGGTGTCCGCTTGCATGTTATCAGTTCGTGGCACGTGGAGGAACTCGCAGCCATCAAAGTGTCCACTGATCTGCTGGACAAGGAAGCGATAGCTTTCCATGTTTGCGTCCTTGGCGTCCCAGTCCCCAGACGACTGCTGGACAACCAAATCTGAGTCACCGTAGCACAGCAATCGGCGTATGACAATCTCCTTGGCCATCAGGAGCCCGTGGATAAGTGCCTCATATTCGGCCACGTTGTTGGAGGCGGCAAAGTGGATCTGTAGGGTGTACTTGAGCTTGTCGCCTTTGGGGGAGGTGAGGACTACGCCGGCTCCCAGGCCGGTGCGCATCTTTGACCCGTCAAAGTGCATCCGCCAATGGGTTGAGTCTGGCATAGGCGGCAGGTACTGGGTTTCGGCCTAATCGATGAGGAAGTCAGCCAATGCTTGTGACTTGATGGTGGTGCGTGGCTGGTAGAAGATGGTGAAGGGGGCCAGCTCGATGGCCCACTTGGCCAATCTTCCTGAGGCATCTCTGTTCCCCATGATTTCAGTAAGGGGGGCCGTGCAGACGACCGTGACAGAATGCTCCTGGAAGTACTGCTTGAGTTTCTTGGCGGTGAAGTACACGCCATAGCACATCTTCTGTTAATGGGAGTATTTCTGCTTGGACGCTGACAACACTTCGCTCAAGTAGTAGACGGGCCTCTGGACAAGCAAGGCTCTGCCGTCCTCTGGGCACTCGACCACAATGACAGTGCTGACCACCCGGCTGGTGGCGGCTATGTAAAGGAACATGGGTTCCTTGTCTGCTGGCGCCGCCAGGACAGGCGGGGTGGACAGCAGTCGCTTGAGCTGCTGGAAAGCTTCGTCTGCCTGATCATTCCACTCGAAGCACGTGGTCTTCTTCATCAGTTGGTACAGGGGGAGTGCCTTTTCTCCCAGCCGGCTGATGAAACGGCTGAGTGATGCCAGGCATCTCGTGAATCTCTGGACATCTCACACACGGGTCGGTCGTTCCATCCTCTCAATGGCTTTGATCTTTGCGGGGTTGCACTCAATGCCGCGTTCGGATACCAGGAAGCCAAGGAGCTGGCCTGCCGGTACACCGAAGACGCATTTCTCCGGGTTTAGCTTAATCCGAAAGCGGCGCAGATTCTCAAATGTTTCCTGGAGATCCTCCAAAAGGGTTCCTCTCTTTTCCGTCTTCACCACAATATCGTCCACGTAAACGTGGGCGTTCCTGCCCAGCTGCTTGAGGAGACACTTCTGCATGCAACGCTGAAAGGTGGCGCCGGCATTTCTCAAGCCGAATGTCATGGTAAGGTAGAAGAAGGCCCCAAATGGCGTGAGGAAGGCTGTCTTCAGACGGTCAGCTGGATCAAGCTTGATTTGGTGGTACCCCGAATAAGCATCAAGGAAAGGCAGCAGCTCGCATCTGGTTGTGGAGTCGATCACTTGATCTATTCGTGGCAGAGCAAATGGGTCTTTTGGGCAAGCTTTGTTCAGGCTGGTGTAATCAATGCACATGCGCCATTTGTTGTTCTTTTTCAGCACCAGGACTGGATTCGCTATCCACTCGGGATAAAAGACTTCCATGATGAAGCCGGCTGCTAGCAGGCGGGCGACTTCCTACCCAACGACTCTTCTCTTCTCTTCTGACAGGGCGCAATGGCTGTCTGATAGGCTTTGCATCTTCTCTCACGTGTAGCTTGTGCTCGGCGAAATCGGTGGGGACACCAAGCATGTCCTTGGGGGACCATGCAAAGATGTCCCGATTCTCACGGAGGAAATCGACGAGCTTGCTTTCCTATTTGCTGTCTAGGCTTGACCCTATGACAACAAATCGTTCTGGGTGAGACGGGTCCAAGGCAATCTTCTTGGTGTCCTTGGTTGGCTGGAACGAGCCTTGCGGCTCCGCCTCCCTGGGATCGGCTGGTATGGCCGGCTGCTCGCCAGCCATTGCCACCAGCCGCTCTAGACGACGCCTTTCCTCAGCCACGACAAGGGTTTCTGCCAGGCGACTGCTGGCCGTTGCGCATGCAATGGACTTCTCGTAGTCCCCGGCTATGGTGATTATTCCCTTGGGACCAGGCATTTTCATCTTGAGGTAGGCATAATGGGGGACTGCCATGAACTTTGCAAGAGCTGGCCGGCCCAAGATCACGTGATAGGGACTTTCCAGGTTCACCACTTCAAACCAGACCGTCTCTCTCCGAAAGTGCGTCTTGTCACCAAACTGGACATCGACCCTGGCCTTGTGTGGGGACCCCGACTTAGAAGTCGAGATCACCGAATGCACGTGTACAGTGATCCCAGAGATCAATGCTCAATGAACACACAGAAGCTGAATAACAAGAGTCTTACATCCATACAAATAGTCTTACACGAATTAAGGCCATTATGGCCAAGTCTTACATAGATAGAGCCTCACAGGCTGAATAGCAAATAACTCAAATAGCGGAAGTCTTCTATAACGGGTAGAACCCATGCCATCTGCCTTAACCCTACATGCATTCTGACTGGGATAGCGTCCCAGTTCGCATGTTCGTCTCCAAAGAACTCTTCCTCATAATCCTGTTCTTCCATGCCTGGCCAATTAAATAACCAGTGGCAAGCCAATGAGTACTTTGAATGTACTCGCAAGCAACCCATGATGTGGTTCAAGTAACAATGCAATAGAACGATAATGAACAACCTAGCAAGGGCTAGAATAAATATTCTACTATTAAGTGTATGCATCAATAACCTCGCGTAACCTTGAAGACAGGTTACCGATATCAACATGAATATGATCCAACTCTTCGAGTCAAGTCACCACCTTGAATCACATATACACGCATGGTTTCACAAACATTGGACGTAGCCCAAGAGCGGTTACCCAACTGTCCATGACCGTGGACACGGCTATTCGAATAGTTTGACACTCTGCAGAGGTTGTACACTTTACCCACAAGATCCGGGGAACTTCCGTGTCATCCACGACCCGCGGTACCTCAAGTACCCGGGGTAAGCACCCGGTCATTATCTTTCCTTAGACGACACTATCATAGAGTCCACTCGTTGGTACATGGCCCTCGGGTACAAACAATAGATCACGGGACTTGCCCTAATTTCAATGTCACGCGTACCCGAAGGGACCAACGGTGTGTCCGGTGCCCTGTAAAAACAGTCATGGCCGTCTATCCAAGCACGACCCCGTCCCGGGAAAGACCTCAAGTCTTCTCGTCACTAGTAATGCGGGCACCATGCTAGTATGGACCTAAGTAATCAATAAAGCCCTGTCCCATAAGGGGTAGTGTGGTTGCACATGTATGGTTGGAATAACGGTCGCAACTTAAACCAATCCGTTTGAAAAACACACACACTTGCCTCGGTACACCACTTCATCATCAAGTGGTCACCCAACTCATCATCTCCCTCGGGCATGAGTGGCACCCGACGGGGTTTTATGCAAAAGACTTCAACCATGAAGGTCCATGTCACACATGCATCACTAAGTATCACTGCTAGCTATTTGCATGACATCTAGCACATAGCAAGATCAAGAATAAAGCATGCATCATGTGGTGGAATCAACTAGGTCACTATCGTAACCCTAACATCATGCATCGGAAACAAACGGGTTCCGAAGAACAAGTGTATCATGGTCAAAGGGCTGCTTGCCTGGATTGGCTTGGTCTTCAAAGTCTTCAAATCCTTCTCCTTCTTCTTCCACAGCAACTTCGTCAAATACGGGATCTATACGTCGCATAATAACCACGGGAAAATAAGACCACAAATAAAACAGAAAAATCAAAGTGCCCAGAAAAATGTCAACTTATTTTTGTAAGATACTAGAGGGATTTCTAAGATGGGGAAAATTCTTAGTTGGAGTTTTGGAGTAACAGAATCGAATCTATTGATTTTAGAACAGGAGTTTTACTGCTCAAATTTGAATTTAAATTTGAACAGAACAGAAAAGTTTCATAGATGTGAGTGAAAGTGGTACCATTAAATAGGTTGGAATATTACAAGATTTTAGGAGTTGGAATTATTTTATTTGGACCATTATTCTTTTCTGTAGAAATGTTTAAAACAATTACAGAAAAGAAAAAGGAAAAAGTGCCCTGTGCAACTAGGCCAGAGAAGGCCACAGTGCACGGCCCAGGGCGGACCAGCCCAGCCGCACGGGTGCCTGCGCGCGCACATCAGGTTTTTGAACCTGACGGGTGGAATGGGTGGTGCTGGAGGGCTCAGTGAGGTGTGGTGGAGCTGCTGATGTTGCTGGAGAGGCCCGGGGGGGTCCTATTTATAGGAGGTCGACGGAGGCCCGTGGTCCAGTGCGCCGGCGAGCTCCGGCTCGAAGCTACAGCGCACAGGGGGCGAGGGGAATGAGTCCACGGAGTTCCTGGACGAGCTCCACGTCCAGTAGAGGTGAGAGGAGGAGCGGGGGAGCTTCTGGAGCGCACGCACGTGCGAGGCAGAAGAGTGGCCGTTGCGGGCGGCCGGTGCGCGTGCGACAATGATCACTAGAGGGCGCAGGAGGAGGGGGGACAGCGCCGGGGCGGCCGCGGACGTCGAGGAGCATCGACTGGCGCGAGGGAGTGGCCCGAGGCTGCCGGGGGTGGCTGATTGGCTGGAGCTACAGTGCATGTCCGCACTGTTGCGTGCTCCAGAGCGCGCGTATGGCTGGCACCACCGTGCCCTCGCTGCTCCGGTCAAAACCAACGTGCCCAAGAGTGTCTAGAAGGTCAGGGGAGGAGTAAAGAAATGGCCTGCGGCCTTGGATGCACTGGAGATGCTGAGAGAGAGGGAGGATGCTAGTGACTTGGTGAAAACTTGCTGTCCAGCAAGGTAAACTTGGGTTCTTACCCCTCAATCATGGAGCTGAGGTGCTGGGGAAGTTACTGGGGGTAGCCAGTAACTGAATGATCATGTGGTAAAAAGTTGAGGCCATGGAGAAGAGTAAAAGTGATCAAGATGGAGGTTTTAGTAAAAAGCCAGAAGGTGTTTGACCAGTGTTTGGTCAAGCAAATGACCTCCACTTGACATGGCACTTAACTGGATTGTAAGACATGAGAAAATAGGGTGCTTCACCAAATTTGGGCTCATTTGAAGAAACTAGCCAATGTAACTTTGGTGAACCCTAGAAATCAACAGAAACAGCTTCATCTTGATTGAGTCAAGCTAATCATCTCCCCTTGATGCACCACTTGGTGTAGCATCATAATTTGGGGTATTGATCATGCCCACAAAGTTTGAAGCTCCAGATAAAAAGTTTGTAATGTAAAGTTGTTCAAATTTGCATTTGAACATAAAGGGTTTTGAGGTGATCAGATCAAGTTGCTCTATTCCAAATCTTGTGCCATTTGGTCTAGATGCCTTATTAGGCCATTCTAGCATGTGCACCAAATTTGAGAGCATTTGGACAAGTTTGGCAATGTAAAGTTGCTCAAACTTCAAATATGGACAGAATGGTTATGAAGGGGTTTGAGGATGTTTTCTTGCTTCCCAAGGTATGGGACTTGGCAAGATCATCAAATATGTCATATGTGACATGATAGAATTTCCCTGGAATTTTTGAAGAAAGTTTCCTTTGTAAATATTTCAAAAGCTTGAAATATCCAGAAAGGGTTTTAGAGGGTTTAGCCCATTATTTTGAACATGACCAAGTGTTGAAATTCTTATATATGGACAATATATGTCCTCTAAGTCTTCCTGAATTTTGGAAAATATTTTTGAAATAGTTAAATAATTTTTCCCTATTAAAGACCATTTCTGGCCTTAAGAAAAAGCTTTTAAATAAAATAGGAAAATAACTTTTAAAATTATACCTTTGTGGTTTCTGGGAGTCCTACGACTACTAGGTCTCAAATGTCCCTTTTGAAATAATTTTCTCACCGTAAATAAAGTACTTGCAGTGCAAATCTCAATTCAGGGGTTTTTGGAAAACTAAATTTATAAAATACATTTTGGCCAAATTATTTTTGTAAGAAAATACTATACTGTTATATAACACTTGGCATGATCATTGGGCAGAAGTTTTGGGCATGGAGATGAATTCTACAAGAGGTCATAGTTGACTTTAATGAGCACAAGAAAAAGCACATGAAGAAAACTCAATTTCAAATAAAAGCCAAATGATGCTAAAAAAATTTGCTGGTCCAAATTTTCATGCTTCAAAGGTACAAATAACATGTTACAAAATGCAGGGTGTGACAGACCTACCCCCTTACAAGAATCTCGTCCCCGAGATTCCTAAACTAGGTCTTAAAAGAGGTCGGGAAACTCGGATCTAAGATAGTCTTCTCGTTCCCAGGTTGCTTCTGCTTCGGTGTGGTTGCTCCACTGGACCTTGAAATACTTGATGGTACGGCTTCGCGTCCGTCGTTCTGCTTCGTCCAGAATGCGAATGGGCTTCTCGTGGTAGGTCAAATCAGGCTGTAGATCAATGGCTTGGTGATCCACATCCTTGTAGAGATTGGGCTTGTCCGGAACTTGGAGACGTTTCCGGAGTTGTGACACATGGAATACATTGTGCACATCGGATAGCTCAGGTGGTAGTTCCAACTGGTAAGCCACTTCTCCTCGTCGGTCGGTGATCTTGAAAGGGCCAATGAATCTTGGCGCAAGCTTCCCCTTGACGTGGAAACGCTTGGTTCCCTTCAGAGGAGTTACCCGCAGGTACACATGATCTCTGACACGGAAACTCATGTCTCGGCGTCGAGTGTCAGCATAACTCTTCTGCCTTGACTTGGTTGCCTTTAATCGCTCTCTGACTAGTTGGACTTGCTCTTCTGCTTCGCGAAGAATATCCGGTCCAAAGACTAGTCCTTCTCCAGTCTCTGACCAGTTGAGGGGTGTGCGGCATGTGCGTCCGTACAACACCTCAAATGGTGCCATCTGAAGGATTGACTGGTAACTGTTGTTATAGGAGAACTCGGCAAACGGGAGACAATCTTCCCACTTGGCTCCATACGCCAGGACACAGGCTCGGAGCATATCTTCGAGAATTTGATTGACTCGCTCTGTCTGACCTCCAGTCTGTGGGTGGAAAGCCGTGCTGAAAGACAACTTGGTTCCCAAGGCTTCTTGGAATCTTCCCCAGAACCTTGAGGTGAACTGGGTGCCTCGATCTGACACAATCTCCTTGGGAACACCATGAAGACTTACGATTCGGTTGATATAGAGAGTTGCCAGTTGGTTGCCTGAGTAGGTAGTCTTGACAGGAATGAAATGGGCCACCTTGGTCAAATGATCGACTATGACCCAGATAGAGTCATGTCCTCTATTCGACCTTGGTAATCCAGTGATGAAGTCCATTACGACTTTATCCCACTTCCACTCAGGAACCTTGAGTGGTTGAAGCAATCCAGTAGGTCGCTGATATTCAGCCTTGACCCTTTGGCACACATCACACTTTGCAACATAGGTTGCTATCTCTCTTTTCATCCCGTGCCACCAGAATCGTGCCTTCAAGTCTTGGTACATCTTGGTTCCTCTGGGGTGGATGGAATACGGAGTGTCGTGGGCTTCTTGCAGAATCAGCGTCTTCAGCTCGGTGTTGTTTGGTACGCAGATGCGACCTTTGTACCAAACAATCCCGTGCTCGTCTTCGGAGAATCCTGGGGCCTTGCCCAGCTTCATCTTCTTCTTGATGCCTTTGATGCTTGCATGTCCATCTTGTGCCTTCTTGACGTCGTCCATCAGGGTTGGTCTGACTTCCAAATGATCTAGAAATCCAGGGGTGACCAATTCCAAACTGAATTGTTCGATCTCCTTAAACAAGGCTGGCTGCCTTACTTGAATAACAGCATTCAAAGAGCAAGCCTTCCTGCTTAAGGCATCGGCCACCACGTTAGCCTTCCCAGGGTGATACTGAACACTGAGGTCATAGTCTTTGATGAGTTCCAACCATCTCCGATGCCTCATGTTCAATTCCTTTTGGGTGAAAATATACTTCAGACTTTTGTGGTCTGTGTAGATCTCACACCGTTTCCCTAGGAGGTAATGCCGCCATGTCTTCAAGGCATGAACTACTGCCGCTAGCTCAAGATCGTGAGTAGCGTAGTTCTCCTCATGGGGTCGTAGCTGCCTGGAGAGGTATGCTATGACGCGGCCTTCTTGCATCAGAACGCTTCCCAATCCGGTTCGAGAGGCATCACAATATATCACGAACTCCTTGTGAATATCAGGTGTTGCCAGGACTGGGGCGGTGGTCAATCTCTTCTTGAGCTCTTGGAAGCTCTCTTCGCATTTTGGCGTCCACTCGAACTTCTTGTCCTTCTTGAGGAGCTGGGTTCCTTGGTGGCATTCCACGGCCTTGTCCCTGGTTCTGCGCATTGGGGCGCGGGGCATCAGGCTTCTTGTTGGGGCACACCCTTGAGATGTGTCCGGACTGACCACATCCAAAGCAAGTAACTTGGTTTGGATTGTTGATCTTGTTGCCACCACATGTATTGGGGTTGAAAGCTGTCCTGGGGTTGGCATACTGCTGAGGCTGAGGGTTGGTGCGAGGTGCAGGAGCTCTTGGTTGCTGATAGGTTGGCTTGGCCGGGGCTGACTGCCACGGACGAGGCTTCTGGTTGCTGGAACTTCCCTTACTGACCAACTTGCGCTTGCGAGTGTCTTCCAAAGCACGCCGCTTGTCTTCAAGCATAAGTGCCTTGTTCACCAGGTCAGGGAAAGACGGGCAGTCGCACACGACAAGCGAGTATTGCAGAGTCTGATTGAGGCCTTCCATGAAGCGCTCCCTTTTTGCAGCATCAGTGCTGACATCTTCAGGGGCATACCTTGATAGAACACTGAACTTCTGCATGTACTCCTTGACGGTGCCACTTCCTTGCTTCAGGGCTCGGAACTCACGCTTTTTGATAGCCATGATTCCGGAAGGAATGTGGGCCTTGCGGAATTCTGCCTTGAAGTTAACCCAAGTGATGTCTTGTTCATCATGCATGACCTTGAATCCATCCCACCAAGCTCTAGCAGTCCCCCCCGAGGCAGTGGGCTGCATAAGCCACCTTCTCGCGGTCTTCGGTGCATCCGACTAGTTCCAGTATCTCCTCAATGGAACGGACCCAGTCGTCTGCATCCAGGGGTTCTGCAGTCTCGATGAAGGTTGGCGGTGCATGCTTCTTGAACTCTGCCAACGTGGAATGTCCATTGCCATTCCCCGCCGGCTGGCGGTTGTTGGCGACAGCTTGAGCAATCAGCTGAAGAGCTGCAGTGTTGGCTTGGCGTTCCTCTCGGAAAGCTTGGAGAAGCTGAGCCATGTCCATGCTTGGAGGAGGTGGTGGTGGAGCTTGGTCGTTGGTTTGGTCGTGGCCTGCCTCTGGCTGAGCGGATGCTCCGGCTTCGGGCTGCTGGGTAGAGGTACCAGTACGAGTTACAACAGGCATCCTGTTGGAGCGGTAAAAGGTCTCATGACTCGGAAGAGGGAAAGCAAGATAGATGGGTGCCTAGTAAGGGGGTGGGGGTGACACTAAATCAAATCATGCAAGGGCCGAAAGGCCAAAACACATTCATTAAAATCCAAATGGGTGATGTAGTCGTTTACACATTCCCGAAGGAAGAATATGACATACATCCAGACACAACAAAAGAAAGCACTAGATGGTTTCATATGAACCATACAAGGACTCGACTGCGCATAGGGGTTACATGACCTATCCTACCGTAGAGGTCACAACTGGCATATCCGAGTAGCGAATAATGCCTAAGCGGCGGAATGCTTGGTCGCGTATTCCGGCTCTTCTGGGTCTTCCTCCTTGTCTTCATCTGTCTGGGCCCCCTTGTCACTTGAGGGTGTGGGGGAGTGGAGGAGTTGGATACGAAGGTGCTTCGTCGGTGGTGCAGGGAAAAGCTTGCGATATTCCCTTGCCGTCATCCGGCGTCATCGAGGTGGTTCTTCATTCTTGGAAGACACATCCTCGGAGGGCCTTCCGCCTCGATATGCGATAGCGGATTGTCCAGAAGGTGCTCCTTCCTTCTTGATCCTATTTGCCTCCCCTTGAGCTCGACGAAGAAGTACCTTGGTCTTGTGAAGTTCTTCTCGAAGCTTCATTGATTCCAAGGCCAAGTCTTGTGCCAAGCTGTCGGCACATAGACTGAAGTAGGCCTGGAATCGAAGCGAGAGTCCTTCCTTCAGTGGAGGGGCTAGTGCGCTGCTTTCTTCTTTACCTTCCTTCCGGCAAGGTAAGAAGCGAGTTGTCATCTTGGCTGCCATCTCCGGAAGAAGCTCGCGGAGAGGGGTTAGTGCCTTGAGTGCAGCAGCCTCGACAGCGAGAGGTAGTGTTGCCATCTGGGGTCCCTCGAAGAACCAACTTGTGGGAGTATCGTTTGCCTTCACGATCACTTCCACATGGTACTCCACCTCAGTGCCGCTAACCCAATGCTCAAGGTAGGTGAGGATGGGTGCTCGGTGGAACTGACACTCCTGGAGGCTATCCTCGAGAAGTAAGGGAAACCCAGTGGTCAGGTGCTCTTCGGGTACAGCGTCCATCTACAAAGGTGGAATAGGAGGGGTTAATAAGCTGATGAAATCTCAGGTTTAGAAAAGAAGAGAGGTTCATAAGGTTTTTGAAAAAGGGTCTCATCTAACTAACGCCCATGCTAACTAAGGCTTCCTACAGTCAGGATGGCTCTGATACCAGCTCTGTGGGGACCCCGACTTAGAAGTCGAGATCACCGAATGCACGTGTACAGTGATCCCAGAGATCAATGCTCACTGAACACACAGAAGCTGAATAACAAGAGTCTTACATCCATACAAATAGTCTTACACGAATTAAGGCCATTATGGCCAAGTCTTACATAGATAGAGCCTCACGGGCTGAATAGCAAATAACTCAAATAGCGGAAGTCTTCGATAACGGGTAGAACCCATGCCATCTGCCTTAACCCAACATGCATTCTGACTGGGATAGCGTCCTAGTTCGCATGTTCGTCTCGAAAGAACTCTTCCTCATAATCCTGTTCTTCCATGCCTGGCCAATTAAATAACCAGTGGCAAGCCAATGAGTACTTTGAATGTACTCGCAAGCAACCCATGATGTGGTTCAAGTAACAATGCAATTGAACGATAATGAACAATCTAGCAAGGGCTAGAATGAATAATCTACTATTAAGTGTATGCATCAATAACCTCGCGTAACCTTGAAGACAAGTTACCAATATCAACATGAATATGATCCAACTCTTCGAGTCAAGTCACCACCTTGACTCACATATACACACATGGTTTCACAAACATTGGACGTAGCCCAAGAGCGGTTACCCAACTGTCCATGACCGTGGACACGGCTATTCGAATAGTTTGACACTCTGTAGAGGTTGTACACTTTACCCACAAGATCCGGGGAACTTCCGTGTCATCCGAAAAGAATTATTGCCGAGCATGGCAAGCTAGATTTAAATGGTTCAAAGCAGCATCAGCCGAAAAGAAATTAAAATGGTATGATGAAACTAGGGATGTAAGTGGCAAATAAATTACATCTGCCAGTCCCATCTAGTTAGTTTTTGCTAGCTCCCAGGTTCATTTTCTTCAAAAAACAAAAACTCTTTTGAACTATCATACCACTAGTGGACTTTAATCGGGATTAAACGGGACCCAGTTGACATCCCTAGTTGAAAGGGAGTGCACCACTGCTATATTTAAGTTGCCAAGGCATCTAAGCAGTTGAAATAATCCTAGAAAGCACTTAACAGTGTGGCCTCATATAAACTACGAAGACAGTCTTGTGATGAAGTTCAGAGGAAAAGTTAAGGACTCAAATGAACTAGGAATGCATTTCTTTACGATAGTACAACAGGCACGACTGATATATTGGCCAACTCGGGTATAGCGTAACAAGTAACAAACAAGCATTCGAATCAAGCAATATAGCAAAGCAGACAACTGAACTATTTGTTATTCTATAGGATTACAGGTTGAGGGCACAAGCCAAGAAAGCATCCCTCACTTATTACATTTCACATGTACTAAAACACATTGGCTTACCATATGTTGTTGGGAAGCCTCGTTGCTGTTGAAATGTACTTTGAAGATATCGTCAGCATCCCGTGGTTGCAAATCTACTTGTTGTAGTTTATTCTACACCCTCTATTTAGGTAAAACTAATTTTAATCACATGCACTGGTTCGAATTGATCATCAATGGTTCATCTAAACTAATGAAAGAAGGGTGTGTGCATACACGACAATATATCTGCTTCCCTCTATTTTTATGCTTGTTCGAGGTGCCAGCCCCAAAAGAACAAATATTTTGCTTGATGGGGTTGGCAGCTCCATAATTAATAGAAGCATCAAATTAGTCATGCAACTTGAGAAGATCAAGAACACACAAAAAAGTAATGAACATAGGCTCGTAGCAGTGATGTAATAGCTAGCATCAGAAAATGTAGGGTAAAATAAACAAAAACCAGCGGAACCACATGCTAGTTTGCTGATGTGTAATTAAGCATAGAGGACATGAATCAGTCTGATGGAACCAACAGGTGGCATCAGAACAACACCATTACCATAAATATAGCATGCAAAAAGTAAAATAGTAGGAAGTGATATCTAGGAAGTACAGTAATACTCAGGACAAAACTAAAGCATATTAATTATATGTGCACTGGTATGTAATTTAGTACATCTAACATGTTCACTGTCAGAAGTATGGCCCTACAGGTGCAAGAAGAATAACGCGTCTCAAGATAAACTGAATGATGCCCTGAAGAAATTCAAAGGTGCAGTGCTTATGCTAAGAAAGTGAACGTAGGTGTGACACCCCGAGACCGGTGCGCCAGGTGTCAGCCAGTTATTCGTCGTCGTTGCCATGTTATCTACTTGTGTGTTGCATTTTGCCATGTCATCTTGTGCATTGCATCCTCATGTTTTCAAGCTTGCATCCGTCCGAGTTCCCTCATCCTCTCTGTCGTGGAATTAGCACGGCAGATGTCCGATTTAGCGGACTTGATGATGGAACCATCGCATGGGTTAGCTTGAAGGGGTTCATAGCACACAAAGGACACAGAGAGTTTATACTAGTTCGGCCCCTTCGATGAAGGTAAAAGCCTACGTCTAGTTGGTTTGGTATTGCTTGGGCGTCGGTTTACAGGGAGCGGATCGCTTGCCTGTAGTCTCGACGGGTTGATTCTTGCTTGTCCTTGAACCGTCGCCGGGTCGTCCCTTTATATAGAGGTGACGTCTGGTCCGGTTTACAGAGTCCCGAGGCCGGCTCATACTCGTGTCCGCCTCGGTCTCTGTCCTTTCTTCCTTATCTCTCAAGTTACATCGCTTGGCGGTTTACAAACCATAATTCTATACATGGGCCCTAAGATCTCATGGGTCGTAGCCTTTACTAAATATTACAACCAAGCATACTATAACTAAGCCGGTTTACACTAGCCGGTTCATACCTGCTAGTAATATCGATGACATTAGGCCCCATAATATTTTGAACTTGTTCATATCAATCTCCCTTGTCTTGTATAACTTTCTTCTGTGCCTTCTCATTTTTTTGTAAACCGGCTCTGACGTCATCCTCGAGAATCATTGAATCTGACCGTGACATCATCTCCGCATTTAACGCTGCGAGCTGTACTGTGACTTTGTTTTAATGGTTATCCCGAAAATCGAGGCGTCAAGGGATCTTTATCGGATCTTTGCTCCCTCGAATCCTGCATCTGTCGCTTCATATCTGACCTTCCCTTATAAATGCTGCTGCCCCCATCCATTTATTCTCTTCCCGCATCTTCTTCCTTCGTCCGTCGCCCGAGCTTCAAGACGCCATTGACGCCCGAGCTTGAAGCGCCGCCGTCGCCCGCCGAGTCAAGACCTCACTGGCCGCTGCATCAACCTGACTTGACCAGAGAACTTCCGCTGCTGATATCCACCGTTCCAGGTATGTCTTTCCTCCTCATTATAGATCCGCGTCTTCTAGGGTTCTTCCCCGCGCTTCCGCCATTAGAGCCTCTACGAGAGCTTCGCCTTGTACACAGAAACTTTTAACCTTTATGTTCTGCCCTTAGATCCTACCTTTATTTTGCTGCTTCTATGCTTTAGATCTCGTTACTTTATATAACCTGTAGATTCATCCGCTCCGTCCATCACCCTTGTAGTTCTTCCCGTATCTTCACGTATTTTTTTTTCTTGCATATCCAGATCTGTTCTGCCCTAGTTGTCTGTCAAAACTTGTTTCTTTCCCTTTATAAATCTGCCAAGTATACTCCGGTTTATACTGTCATGCCCTGTTCCTGTAAATTTTTTGAAGTTGAACGTGACGGTTTAGCTGTTCCTCTTTTGCTGTCATGAACCGGCAGTGGCATAGCTCCCTGTTATTGCCGGTTTAACCATATCATTAGTCCCCTGTCTAAACCGTTACGTAATCTTCGTAGATATCTTCCGGTTTATCCTGCTATACTCGCATAATCCGGTTTTACACTTTATCTTTTTCAGTACTTGTCCTTCTGTCGCTATGGCCAAGCAGTTTGTCTCTTGTGACTGGGTCCCTTCCATCATCATCGAAGAAGACTTGGTCAAAATTGCTGAAATTGGTACTTTAGGCCCTCAATCCGTTTTGAAGTGGCGGGCTCCAGGAAACGAATGCCCTCCTACTCCCAGAGAAGGGAGGTTATTGTTTTCTTTGATCACATAACTCGAGGCTTCACACCCCCCGGTTCAAAGTTTTTCCGGGATGTACTAGCCGCCTTTCAACTCCATCCTCACGACATAGGTCCAAACTCTATCTCCAATATTTGTGACTTCCAAGTATTTTCAGAGGTGTATCTGCAAGAAGAACCATCTGTTGATCTGTTCCGGGATTTCTTTCACTTGAACCGGCGCACGGAATTCACCAGCGGACCGCATCAAGAACTCGGCGGAGTTAGCATCCAGAAAAGGAGAGACGCTGTCTTTCCCCACGCCGCTCTCCACACGCACCCGAAGGAGTGGAACAAGTTATGGTTTTACTGTGTTGACACTTCTCCTGAAGGGGAGAACCCACTACCGGGCTATCGCGAGCACCGTCTTCCGGAGGATCATCCTCTGCCACAACGACTCAGCTCCGTCGAACGGACCCGGTTTGCATCTCAGCTTTCCAGACTGAAAGCTTTTATGGCCAACGGTTTACTAGGAACCGACTTTATGCGCTGTTGGCTCTCTTGGAGTATTCTTCCCTTGAGTCGGCGGTCGCAGTTGATGTGCCAGTATTCTGGTAAACCGGACGACCCTCAACGGTTTACCAAGGATAGACTTTCTGAATCGGAGGTTATTGAATCGGCTAAGAAGATGCTCAATGTCTCCTTAGCAGACTGCGGCAAAGTCGGATTAGCCCCGTATTACAAGAAAAACAAGCTGCCTGTGGTAAGCTTTGCTTTGTCATACATTTGTAATCCGTTCTTTTAAACCGTCCTTTCAATTGTCTTTTCTTCCTTTGAATAGGCTGAGGATCCTTTCTGGAAGAGAAAACCTCAGGAGAAACCCGGCAAACAAGCACGCCGGAAGACCTTTGCTAATAAGAAAAGAAAAGCAGCTGTTGACTCTAGTTCTCATGCTGAGGATGATGATCCGGATTCCGACGTATGAATTAATCCGGTTTTAATTTGCTTTCTTGTACTCATATCTGTATCTAATGATAACTTTCCACAGGAGTTGGCTGAAGGTGATAAACCGGCCGAAGTTGAGGTAACTATCCTTTCTTCCGATTCAGAACCTCTTCCACAAAAAAGTCGTCGGACCGTCCGGAAATACCAATTTTCTCACCCTTATGCTCAATTGGATCTTAATTTTATTTTGAAGAAACAACAGCATGAAGCTCTTCGCCGGACCACTCGCCATAGCGGCCTGGCAGTGGAATCATCCGGGATTTCTCTAACTCCGGCTCGGAAGTGCCGCACTGAGGTGATACTTTCTCTGACCCTCCTTCATCCCAAGGCCGGGCTTATCCGAAAACCTCTTAAACCGTCTGACCCTGATTATCAGGAAACTCCACTATCCTCTTCTGGTGAATCGACTGCCACACAACTTCCCCCACTAAAAACCGTCCCAGGGCAAGTCCTTTTAACTTATCCGGTTTATGATTACATTTGTCTTTATAGTTCTAACTTGTTTTTTCCACTTCCTTCAGCAAGCCAAAGCCTAGTAAAAAATCAAAGGCCAACCCCTCAACTGCTGAGATTATCGCTGATGACCCGACAGCTAATCCGGATTCAACTGTCCCTCCAGAAGGCGAGCCCACAATTCCTCTTGAGGATCCTACGCCTACGGATTATATGTCAATGCCCGAGAACTCTACTGTTGATGATGTTCATAATGCGCCAAATCCTGCCCGAACCAATTCTCCTCAGGCCAATTCGGCCTCTCCCAATCCGGCTCATATTGCAACTCCACCAACTGCGCCTACTTCTCCAGAAGTTGTAGTGACTGGGGCTGCTTTCGTTGCTCCGGCTGAGCCCACCGTTTTAGCCAAACATACGGCTAAAACGGAGAAACTATATAAAGAGAAGGGTAAATGGAGTACTGAGTTATCCAATCTTGCTGATATGAGTGCTCAAGAAATCTATTCCGGGTATTTAAACCGGCTCCACAGCAGCCGAGATTACGAAGCGGGCTTGATTAATTTGATGAAGGAAAAATATGAGGTAATCCTTTTCCTTTTGACTTTGTGCTTTTGATATGCCTCTATCTCATAGTAGCCCCCAAGTTCCGGTTTAGCTGCGTGTTGAAGGTGAAACGGAACTTATAGCTTGAACAATTGATCTTTACATTAGCCCCCAAGTATCAAGTAGATAACTTGGTTATGTATTTGATACTTGTAAGAATTTCTTCTGATACCTCAATTATCCATTAGCCCCCAAGTGTCAAGTAGACAACTTGTTTGTGTGCTTGAGACTTTTGACTTTGAATTTCTGCTGTTTATTGCTTCAACTGCCATTAGCCCCCAAGTGTCAAGTAGACAACTTGTTTGTGTGCTTGAGACTTGTCTGATTTTCACTTCTTATCACTTGATTGTACTCGCAGACTGACTTAAACTGGAATGCTGATGAGATCAATGAGCTTCGGAACCGTCTTACTGAGACAGAGTCTGCTGCTTCGAAAGCCAAGAAAGATCTTCAGGTGAGTTTAAAGACCGCTGAAGATCTGAAAAAAATCTTTGAAGAAGAACGGACCACTTTTGAGGTTCAGAAGAAAGAGCTGGAGAAAAGGGTTCAGGATGCTGAAGGGGCGCTTAATCCGGTTACTGAAGAGTTAACCGGCTTAAAGCAGCAAATTGAGTTGATGACTTCTGCAATCTTTGGTAAGTATAATCTGAACTCCTGCTTTATCCTTGCGATCTTCCATCTGTGCCGGTTTAACCGTGATATTTATATGCAGGGCGCCTGGTCACCCGTCTTGGGGATGACCTACGCAAGAAACTTAAGGCATGTTATACTTTGGTCGAGCAACTGTATTCCGGCGCCCAGAGGATCATCAGTGCAACATCTTTCGGTAAACCGGCCCCCACGACTATCCAAGGCACGTTGGAAAAGTTGTCTGTTCTGCCCGTGCGTCTAGAAGAAGTTAAAAAATCTGCTGCTCGAGGCGGTGCCCTCCTGGCACTTACCAGGGCTAAAGCCTGGGTTCCGGATCTTGATCCGGAAGAAGCTCTGACTGGATTTCCTGACACTAAAGAAGACGGTTCTACTTTTACCGCGAAGGACCTCCACGCCTTGACGAAGGAGATGCGCCCCCTCGCCAGCAAGCTTGCAGCTGAATCCGATTTATCCAGGTATCATCCGGGGTACGACTTGCAAAACGAGCGGGTGGAGCGGCCGGTTTATGACACCATCAATTTAATCCCACCAGTTCGCCCTCATACCTTTGCTCCAGATATCGAACCTTCTGAACTTATCAGCGAAGAGATGTACTTTCGGGCTTTGACGAAGATTGATTGGCGTGTTCCGGACTTCCAACCGCTTCAAGAGGACGAAGATATTCCGGATCAAGCTGATGGCCAGCCGTCTCAGCAGGAAGGAGCATAACTTAGAATTTATTGTTGTAATTGCAGTCTCTCCTTTATCAAACAATCTTTTTAATCCGTCAGGCTTGCTATGCCTTGTAATAGGATAGCTGAAAACATGATCCGCTTTGAGCCGGATATTCTGACTTCTAGTTTTAATGTTTGCCAAATTAAATTTTGTCTGATGTCGCTTATCTTGCGTGTCGTCTGTTCCTACATAAGTAAGACTGAAAACATGTCCTAGCGGTTTACCACTTGACAGATTAAATTGCCCTCACAGTATATCAAACAAGTATATACTTGTATCAAAAATAAATTTATACCTGAGACCAAGCATGCTCAATACTCTTAATCCGGTAGAATTTAAAATTTCTTGATGAAGATCTTCATGGATCCAATAACAAACCCGGGCTTGATAAAAGATACCGGTTTATATCGTTCTGAAACTTTGTCCAGAAGTTTGTAGCTTGTTGCCTGATGGATGATCCGGGTTATAATGAACACCGGTTTATTCATGCTGGTATTCATGACCCAGACTTTTCACTTTATAGATATGTGGTCAGCTTCTGTAGCTGTTCCACTCCGGTTTAAAGAGTTATAAAACATAAACACCAAAGATGCGAATTTGCAAATAAAACCATGTAGTCAAGGCTTTTTAAGAGCTGCCAGGCTCAAAGCAAGGTTCAGCCAATCACTGGATGTGGATTATCCATCTTTCCAGAGGGCCGTTGGATGTGGATTATCCATCTTTCCATATGAACCATAAGAAAAAATTTAGCCAATCACTGGATGTGGATTATCCATCTTTCCAGAGGGCCTAGCCAATCACTGGATGTGGATTATCCATCTTTCTAGAGGGCCGGTGGATGTGGATTATTCATCTTTCCACTTGAACCATCATAAACAATTTAGCCAATCATTGGATGTGGATTATCCATCTTTCCAGAGGGCCTAGCCAATCACTGAATGTGGATTATCCATCTTTTCAGAGGGCCGGTGGATGTGGATTATCCATCTTTCCACTTGAACCATCATAAACAATTTAGCCAATCACTGGATGTGGATTATCCATCTTTCCAGAGGGCCTAGCCAATCACTGAATGTGGATTATCCATCTTTTCAGAGGGCCGGTCGATGGATGCGGGTAAACCCGACTGTTCATATAGTTTTCCCTGGCTCCATGGAATCATGGGTAGATCTTGAAGCGTCCTCTCTTGAACCGGATGTGACCTCATGCTCTTTAGAGAGTTTTATTGCTTCTGTGTATACTCTGCAAAAAATCAATTTTAAACCGGCCAATATGTTGAAATATAACATATGATAAAACATGCATGGTTGTCCTCACAAGATATTTGTATTTGGAAAAAAGGCTGAGCCCCCGGTTTACCGAGGGTGCCGGTTTATTCATTGATCATAATATATACATAGGATACAGTGGAGCTCATAGCTCAAGTATAGTATGGCCGTAAATGGGCGATGTTCCATGGTCTCTTCGTCTCCTCCTCTGATGTCCATGAGTCTTTGTGTTCTCGAACGTCCAGCAGGTAATATGAACCATTGTGGAGATTCTTGCTGATCACAAAGGGCCCTTCCCAAGGTGGTGATAATTTGTGCATATCTGTTTGATCTTGGATGAGCCGGAGTACCAAGTCGCCCTCCTGGAATGTCCTTGTTTTGATCCGGCGGCTATGATACCTGCGTAAATCTTGTTGATAAATTGCAGATCGTGCCGCAGCTATATCACGCTCTTCATCCAGCCGGTCCAAGCTGTCTTGCCTTGCTCTCTCGTTGGCCGCTTCAACATAAGCCGTTACCCTTGGTGAATCATGACGGATATCACTTGGAAGGACCGCTTCAGCACCATAGACCATGAAGAAAGGTGTGTAACCTGTGGACCGGTTTGGTGTAGTGTTGATACTCCAAAGAACAGATGGTAACTCCTCAACCCAACATCCTGGGGTTCTCTGCAAAGGAGTCATAAGCCGGGGCTTGATACCTCGCAAAATCTCCTGATTTGTCGTTTCAGCTTGACCATTGGATTGGGGGTGGGCCACAGAAGATACATCTAAGCGAATATGCTCCCGTTGACAGAATTCTTCCATCTCACCCTGAGATAAATTGGTGCCATTGTCTGTGATGATGCTGTGCGGAAAGCCAAACCGGAAAATTACCTTTTTAATGAATTTGACTGCCGTTGCCGCATCACACTTGCTTATAGGTTCTGCTTCAACCCATTTTGTAAACTTATCCACTGCTACTAGTAGATGAGTTCTCTGATCTTGGGATCGCTTGAAGGGTCCGACCATATCAAGCCCCCAAGTCGCAAACGGCCAAGTTATTGGTATCATCCGGAGCTCCTGCGCCGGAACCAGAGCACGCCTCGAAAATTTCTGACAAGCATCACACTTCCGGACCAAATCTGCCGCATCAGCATGAGCAGTTAACCAATAGAAACCATGCCAGAACGCTTTAGCCACCAATGATTTTGAACCGGCATGATTACCGCAATCCCCTTCATGGATCTCGCGAAGAATCTCACAACCTTCCTCAGCTGATACACACCGCTGAAATACTCCAGAAGTACTGCGATGATGAAGCTCTCCGTTTGCAATTGTCATGGACTTAGAACGCCGGACTATCTGTCGTGCCTCGATCTCATCATCCGGTAACTCTCCTCGACTCAAATACGCCAAGTAAGGCTGCGTCCAATCCGGGATTATATGAAGTGCTGCAACCAACTGTGCCTCCGGATCAGGAACAACTAGGTCTTCCTCTGATTGTACTTGAACCGAAGGACTGTGTAACTCATCCAAAAAGGTATTTGGTGGCACCGGTTTACGTTGGGAGCCTAGCCGGCTTAAAGCATCGGCCGGTTCGTTCTGTCGCCGGTCTATATGATCCACCTGATACCCCTTGAAATATCCTGCAACTGCTTCAACTTCTCGTCTGTAAGCTGCCATAAGAGGATCTCGGGAATCCCACTTGCCTGAAACTTGCTGTGCCACCAGATCTGAGTCACCAAAGAACTTGACCCGGCTCAAGTTCATCTCCTTTGCCATCCGCAAGCCATGAAGTAACGCTTCATATTCCGCCGCATTGTTAGTACAAGGAAACAATAAACGGAGGACGTAACAAAATTTATCACCTCGGGGGGAAGTTAAGACAACTCCAGCCCCCGAGCCTTCCAACTGTCTTGAACCGTCAAAGTGAATCGTCCAGTATGTAAGATCCGGCTTCTCCTCAGGGGTTTGTAACTCTGTCCAATCATTGATGAAATCCACCAATGCCTGAGATTTTATAGCGGTGCGTGGCACATACTTTAATTCATGTGGGCTGAGCTCAATGGCCCACTTCGCCACTTTACCTGTAGCTTCCCTGTTCTGGATTATATCCCCCAACGGTGCTGAACTAACCACAGTTATTGGATGACCTTGAAAATAGTGCTTTAGCTTCCGGTTTGCCATGAACACACCATATACCAGCTTCTGCCAATGTGGGTACCTTTGCTTGGACTCAATAAGTACTTCACTCACATAATAAACCGGGCGCTGAACCGGGTGTTCTTTCCCTGCTTCCTTGCGCTCAACCACGATTGCAACGCTGACTGCCCGTGCATTAGCAGCGACGTATAACAGCAACGACTCCTTATCAACAGGGGCAGCCAGGACCGGTGGCTTTGCTAGTTGTCGCTTCAAATCCTCAAATGCCACATTGGCCTCATCACTGCATATAAACCGGTCTGTTTTCTTCAACATCTGATAGAGCGGAATCGCCTTCTCTCCCAAACGGCTGATAAACCGGCTTAATGCTGTGATCCGGCCAGCGATACGCTGAACATCGTTGATGCAAACTGGCTTAGTCAAAGATGTAATGGCCTTGGTCTTCTCCGGATTAGCTTCTATTCCTCTGTTTGAGACCAAGAATCCCAATAGTTTACCTCCCGGAACACCAAAAGCACACTTCTCCGGATTAAGCATCATCTTGTAAGCCCGAAGATTGTTAAAAGTCTCATTAAGATCCTCTATCATTGTCTCCTCTTTCCTTGATTTAACCACAATGTCATCCACATAGGCATGAACATTCCTCCCTATCTGTCCTTTTAAGACAATTCTGAACGCAACGCTGATAAGTTGCTTGGGCACTCTTGAGCCCAAAAGGCATAGATACATAGCAAAAAGCACCAAAAGGGGTTATGAAAGCCGTCTTCTCTTGGTCTTTAACTGCCATCTTGATCTGGTGATATCCTGAATATGCATCCAAAAAGCTTAGCCGCTCACATCTCACTGTAGCATCGATGATCTGATCAATGCGAGGGAGAGCAAAAGGATCAGTTGGGCAAGCCTTGTTGAGGTCTATGTAGTCCACGCACATTCTCCACTTCCCATTCTTCTTTAACACCAGCACCGGGTTAGCCAACCACTCTGGGTGAAAGACTTCCACTATGAATCCTGCGGCCAAAAGCCTGGCCACTTCTTCCCCTATAGCCTTGCGCCTCTCTTCGTTGAAGCGGCGCAAATATTGTTTAACCGGTTTATATTTCGGATCAATGTTAAGGCTGTGCTCAGCGAGTTCCCTCGGTATACCTGGCATGTCAGAAGGCTTCCATGCAAAGATATCCCGGTTCTCACGGATGAACTCGATGAGCGCGCTTTCCTATTTGGGATCAAGGTTAGCGCTGATAGTGAACTGCTTGGACGAATCTCCTGGCACAAAATCAACTTGCTTGGTCTCCTCTGCCGATTTAAACTTCAATGCCGGATCATGCTCTGTAGTTGGCTTCTTCAGCGGAGTCATATCTGCCGGATCAACATTATCTTTATAAAATTTCGACTCTTCTGTGGCACATACCGCCTCCGCATAAGCTGCATCTCCCTCTTCACATTCCACTGCTATCTTGCGACTTCCATGAACCATGATCGTGCCCTTGTGACCCGGCATTTTGAGTTGCAGATAAACATAACATGGCCTAGCCATAAACTTAGCATAAACCGTCCTCCCAAACAGAGCGTGATAAGGGCTTTTGATCTTGACGACTTCGAAAGTTATCATCTCTGACCTGGAATCATGCTCATCTCCAAAGGTAACTTCCAAGTCAATCTTTCCAACCGGATAAGCCGACTTACCTGGGACCACCCCATGGAACACTGTGTTCGATTGCCTTAACTTTTTATCTGTCAGGCCCATACAACGGAAAGTCTCATAGTACAAGATGTTGATGCTGCTACCACCGTCCATGAGAACTTTAGTGAATTTATAACCTCCCACCTGGGGTGCCACCACCAAGGCCAAGTGGCCCGGATTATCCACCCGCATTGGGTGGTCTTCCCTACTCCATATAATGGGCTGTTCTGACCAGCGCAGAAATTGCGGCGTTGCTGGTTCAACCGCGTTAACTGCCCGCTTCAAAACCTTCTGATCCCGTTTACACAGACTTGTGGTGAAGACATGGTATTGCCCACTGCTCAATTCCTTCGGATTATTCTGATATCCGGATTTCGGCTGCTGTTGCTAACGCTGCTGATTCCCCTGATTATTGAAATTTCCTTGGCCCTGCTGTTGATTGCCTTGGTTATTGTAATTACCTTGGCCATGCTGCTAACTGCCTTGGTTATTGTAACCACCTAGGTTACGCGGCTGATTGCCCTGGTTATTATAACTTCCTTGACTATTTTGATTACCGGCCCGGTTTTGATAACCACTGTTATTGCCCCTATATCCTGATCCTGAGCTGCTCCCCTGATGACCCGGACCATAAAACCCTGGACCTGAACCGCCATTTGGAGGCCTGTCATAAGGATTAAAGCGGCCCACTATTGCTTCCATAAGGGGCCTACACTCTCTTATAGTGTGTTTTGCCGGTCGATTTTTTGAGCCATGCTTCGGACAAGGTTGATCTAACTCTTGATCCCAGCTAACAGCCCCTCCGCCGGTTTGTGGAGGTGGGTTCTCCATGCTACGCTGAAAACCCCCTTGAACTTGAGTATTGGCCACGAAGTCGGAGCCACCTTCTGCCTTTCATTTGCCCAAGAAACTTGTAGTAGCCGGATTAACTTGCGCCGGTTTACCAGGCTTGTTAACCTTCCCTGCCTTGTCTCCTTCAGCTTCTGGATACTTGGTATTATCAGAGTCCCCATATTTTACCAGAGCACTCATGAGAGTTCCCATATCATTGCAATCCCTTTTAAGCCGTCCTAGCTTTAACTTTAAAGATTCAAACTGGCAATTGTTTTCCAAAGTCACTATCGTCGTACTAGGATTGATACCATTCGAAGAGTGCAAGATCTCCGCTACTCTCCGCACCCAAGCACTTGTAGACTCCTGCTCTCCTTGCACACAAGCTGCTAGATCCACCACTGACATCGGCTGCTTGCATGTATCTTTGAAGTTTTTGATAAACTGGCTGCATAGTTCCCCCATGATCCGATGGAATTCGGGGGTAAACCCTTCAGCCAGGTCCGGGCTGTACCCTCAAGCATCATAGTAAAGTACTTTGCACAAGCCGATTCATCCACATCCAGCATCTCCATGGCCATCTCATAACTTTCAACCCAAGCTTCTGGAGCTAAATCTGCTGTGTAATTAGGTACCTTGCGGGGCCCTTTAAAATCTTTAGGCAGCTTGACACTCCGTAAAGCGGGGATAAGACATTGCACCCCAAAAGAACTCGTCGTAACTCCTGTTTCTGCTGTGGCTGTGTGAACCGGCGTCGTCTGACGAACCTCCTCCCGGGCTCCTGATCTAACCCGGTTTATATCCGGAGCTGGTGCCGCTGCGCCTGCCGGATTATCCTGTCTGCGCTGATGCCGCCTGCGTTCACTGCTAGATACTTCTGGCTCCTCCCAATGCCTAGTGTAACTCCGGCTAGGACGCTGTGTTGAATGTAGCCTTTCCCTGCTATGAGAATATGCTTGCTGCTGTATCAACGCTGTATTAAGCAGCTCCTTGGCCCGTCGCGCCTCCAACGCTACCCGGGACGTCCCCTCGTCGGGTAAAGCGGCCAATCGTGCTGCAGCAGCAACGATGTTATCCAAAAGGTTCGAATAGTGACCTGATGGGTGAGGTGTAGACGTGATCCGCCGGTCTTGCTCCGCAATGGGCTGCTGAACCGGCTCATCCCTGACTGGGGGTGCCCTTCGGTTTAAAGCGGGATTATTGCTAGTCCCTGCCCCTGGTGTTCTAAACAAATCCATGGCTTCGTAAACCGGCGGTATACGAGATTGGTACTTCCGACTTCTTACTCCCTGCGTAGAGGCCTGTTCCATCCTTAGGTGAAAAGCCTGATCATCCAATTCTGCTTGCCTCCTTGCTATCATTGCCTTCTCTGCTTTCAGATCCTCCTTTAATTGATCAATCCGGCCCTTTAACTGAAGGAGCTCTGCATCATGCTGCGCCTTGTCTGCTGGAGCTATTGTTTCCACCGCTTTAGCTGTGAACTCCTCGATCAAGGTGGATAGAACGTCAGTAGGTGAGAGGGCCGGGCCGCTCCCCCCTACACCAGCTTCTGCTGTCGCCCCGTTCACTGGGGGCTGTGAACCGACCATAAAGACAGCCACCCGGTTTGGCGGGTCGAAGGGGTCCGCAATACTGTTTCCATCGGACTCGCCCTCAGACCGGCCGTCCTGCAACTGATACAAAGACTCAGTTTCTCCGGATGAAGATTCGTCGTCGGAGTAGACAACTGTTGCACCATCGGATTCCGATCCGTCTTCGGTTCGAACTCCATGGATTGCTCCAACGAACACGTGCTTCATGGCGGGCTGAATCCGGGCCGATCTTGCATGCTGAGCCGGCTCGACGATGTTGGGGAAGATGTCCGGCTCAGGTCCCGGTTCGCCAATTTTGCTAATGAAGACTTGGATGCTAACGAAGGGAACCCGGTACCCGTATTCGATTGAATCGGCCTCCGGTCCCCAACCTGCGTCGTCGATGTAGATCCGGCCGCGGCGACTCTTGGTCATCCGGCCGACCGCGTAACCCTTGAGCCCTTCAAAGCTGCCCTTCAAGAACTCGAAACCATCGTGCGGAGGCCCCACGGTGGGCGCCAACTATGGTGGAATTAGCACGGCAGATGTCCGATTTAGCGGACTTGATGATGGAACCATCGCACGGGTTAGCTTGAAGGGGTTCATAGCACACAAAGGACATAGAGAGTTTATACTAGTTCGGCCCCTTCGATGAAGGTAAAAGCCTACGTCTAGTTGGTTTGGTATTGCTTGGCCATCGGTTTACAGGGAGCGGATCGCTTGCCTGTAGTCTCGACGGGTTGATTCTTGCTTGTCCTTGAACCGTTGCCGGGTCGTCCCTTTATATAGAGGTGACGCCTGGTCCGGTTTACAGAGTCCCGAGGCCGGCTCATACTCGTGTCCGCCTCGGTTTCTGTCCTTTCTTCCTTATCTCTCAAGTTACATCTCTTGGCGGTTTACAAACCATAATTCTATACATGGGCCCTAAGATCTCATGGGCCGTAGCCTGTACTAAATATTACAACCAAGCATACTATAACTAAGCCGGTTTACACTAGCCGGTCCATACCTGCTAGCAATATCCATGACACTCTCCGTTGTCCGTTCTGAGCCCACACACACTTGCAGGCGCCCGCGGCACCTCCGAATATTTATTTCTGAGTGGCCGGAAAATGTTCTCGGAATGGGATGAAAATTGGCATGTGGTCTTATTATAGCATAGGTAGACCGCCTGTCAAGTTTCGTTGCGTTCAGAGTTCATTTAAAAGCCCAACGGTTAATCATGTTAACCGCCGAAAGCCTTTTCTCTTTTGGCCCAGCTCCCTTTCACAACAGCCCCCAAGCCCATCCCAACCACCTCCATGCTCTCGGTCGTTGGATCGTGATCGCATGGCCGAAAACCGCTCCTCATTTGGACACTCCTAGCTCCCTCTACCTATATATATGTGTCTCCCCCCGAATTTTCGCAGATGAAACCCTAGGCCCGCTCCTCTAGCGCCGCTAGACATGTCCAGCTTCCACCTCACCCCGGCCAATGGCGGCCTGCCACGTCACCCCGCCGCTGCTCTCAGCCAATGGGCGCGCGCAACCTCGCACCCCTGCCTCCCCACTCCGCCGCGGCCTGTCGCGGGCCCGCGCAAGCCAGCAGCCGCCGCCGCCGGACCCCGCGTCCCGTGCCTCGCCTTCACTGCCGCCGGCGGTCCTCCGTCGCCAGCCCCACCGCCGGCCTCGCTCCGCCGCCCAGGGCCCGAGCGCCCCGCCTTCGGCCACCGGAGCTCCGCCGCCGGGGACCTTCCAGGATCGCCGCCGCCCCACTGCTCCTCTGTCGCCTCGCCATGGCTGCGGGAGGACCGGCCGCCGTCGGATCCGCCCGTCCCCGCCAGACCGTCGCCGCGATCTGCCCCGCCGGACCTCCATCACCGGAGCGCCGCCCCGCCGGACCGTCGCCTGCCTCCTCCTCGGGCATGAGAGGACGACGACCACGGCCACACCCGCCCGAGCTGGCCGAGTGCTTGCGTGGGCCAGGCCGAGCCACCAGCCCCATCCGCCTGGCCTGCCTTGCCTCCTCTCCAAATGGGCCGAGCCCACGAGGTGAGAATCGCCTTACCCCCGCCTGGGCGTGTTATAAATTTTGTGCGCCCTCTGTTTTTCTGTTAATTTTGGCTAAGTCCCAGAAATCATTAATTAGGTATGCATGTTTGTATGGCTGTAACTTTTTGTGTATATGTCCAAATGATGCATACAATATGTCAAAATGATCGTGGTGATATGCTCTTCATTTAGTTCCATTGTGGCATGCTTGTTTGAGTTCATCTTGATGCTCTAAACCTTGCTGCAAGAGTGCTACATGTTTAAAACTGCTGTTAACTGTAATTTTGTTAGCATGTTTGAGATGTGATAACTTTGTGCATGTTTATCCAAATGATGCATATGATATGTCAAAATGTTCATTGTGAAGTGCTCTACATGTTGGTTGCTGTAGCATTCATGTTAGGTGCCATCTTGCCATGTTAATCTCTATTGCAAAAGTGCATGTGGCTGTTAAGTGCTGAAACTTGTTATGAGATGCTGATTTGACTTGCTCATTGCTATTGGTGTGTTTGTCTTCATGCCACATGTCAATATGTTTTAGAAGCACAATCATACGGTATTTGCTGTGGTGTAATCCACTTTCCATGATATGCCTTGAGGTGACTTAAACAAGCTTGTAAACATGCCATGCCAATGTTGCTGTTTTATACTTAGTGAAAAAACTGCTAAGTCTGGAATCTGTTAAACCTGATGCCATGTTTGCTTGATGCCCCACTCAAATCCATGCATGTTTTAGTATGTCAAATGAGCATGTCTTGTTGTCCATGTTATGCTCTATCCATTCATGCCCTTGTTTGAATATATGGCCTGCTGTAGCTTATTTATATCTTGCTGTCAAGTTGATATAAATTTTACCAGTCTGACTTTTATCAGCATGATCAATTTCGTGAAGCTTCTTGTTATTGATCCATGCCTCCTATGGAGTTGCTCCAATGGAGTTGTTTGATGTATGATATGTCTACTACATGTCCATGCTCTTTATATACTTAGTAGAGTTGATATGCTTGTTGTTTTGTGCCTCCGAAGGCAGCATCGTGATGATGTTTTTGCCTTCCCAGATTTTGGCCTAGTCTGGATAAATTTATTGCAACTTGCCATGCTTGGTTAACTGTGTTCCAGCAAGCTTTTGAGTGTGTTCTCAGTTCATGCTTATTAAGTATCATGTCTATTTCACATCCATGTCTCTTGTTCTCATGTTTGGGTGCTGTAGCATATATATATACCTTGCTCCAAAGTTGCTATGTGGCTGTTAACTTCAGCCTTGAATTGTAACTTGTTTAGCTCATAACTTCTTGCCCTTTGCTCTGTTTTGGGCGTGTCTTATATGAGACTTATGTGATTTTGCGTGTAGAAGCATAATATCATGTTGTTTACCTATTTGGAGTGTGTTTGCTTGATGTTTGGGTGCATCTTGCACCGATGACATGCTTGTCTTGTTTTGCTCATATCTTCTAGGCCGTAGATCCAAATTAAACAAACTTTATATGAAACTTGACTAGAATTTCGAGTAGATCATCATGGTGCATGTTAACTTGCTGTTTAACAACTTTAACTAAAGGTTTGTTCAGATCTGGACCAATTTCAAAATATGCATATGAGGGCTTACCGGAATTGTTACATGTTGTTTCCGGCCTCATTTAAACTTGTTGGTTTGTGTTGTTCTTGTGTGCTTCATCCCTTGCCATGTTTTGCATCATATAGACTTGTCTTGCTTCTTACTTGGTTGAGCTTCTTGTCATGTTCTTGAGTGGTGTTTTTACCCATGTTGTGTGCTTTCTTCTCGCTAGTTCTTTTCTGTTGCGATCGTGAGGATTCGTTCGTCTACACTTGGTTCGTCTTTGAGGCTTCTTCTTCGTCTTCTTCATGGACTCATTCTTCTTCCTTGCAGGATCTCAGGCAAGATGACCATCACCTTGGATACCTTTACTATCATTGCTAGGCTAGATGTCTCGATGCTATCGCTATTTGTCGCGCTACCTATCTTTTGATGTCAGCCTCTCCTTGTTGCCATGAAACCTCTAACCTTTTACACCTTCCTAGCAAACCGTTGTTTGGCTATGTTACCCGCTTGCTCAGCCCCTCTTATAGCGTTGTTAGTTGCAGGTGAAGATGAAGATCGTTCCATGTTGGAACTTGTTGTTGGAATATCACAATATGTCGTATATATATTAACACACCTATATACTGGGCATGGGTGGAAGGCTTGGCCTTTTGCTCGTTGTTTTGTTCCACTCATGCCACCTTAGGAGCCGATAAACCGACGTTATGTTCCTTGATTTTGCGTCCCTTACACGGTTGGGTATATGGGGACCCCTTGACAGTTCGTCTTTGAATAAAACTCCTCCAGCAAGGCCCAACATTGGTTTTAATTTGCCTCATAATGACAACTTAATTCATTAATTAAATTGCATAGGGGGTCGCGCCCTCGAGGATTCTTTTCTACATAGCAGGGGGGCCAGTGCTGATGGTGTTGGTCCCAAACGGGGGTGCTGCGGGGCCACCTGGGTAAACCCGAGGGTTGGTTTTACTCGTAGCTTCTCCCATCCGGTTGTGGCCTGAGACGAGATACACGCGGCTACTATCAGGGTGTCGGCACGCCGGAAGGTCTTGCTGGACTTGTTTTACCATTGTCGAAATGTCTTATACACCGGGAATTCCGAGTCTGATCGGGCCTTCCCTAAGATAAGGGGTAATAATTATTATTATCTCTACTGATCGTGAGAGGTTGTGATGGGCTAAGTTGGAACACCCCTGCAGGGTTATAATCTTTCGAAAGCCATGCCCGCAATTATGTGGCAGATTGGAATTTGTTAATGTCTGGTTGTAGAAAACTTGACAAATGATCCGAAATAAAACACACAACGGTGTGAGTAACCGTGACTGTCTCTTTTCACTTTGAGAAGAGAACACGGTGGGGTTATGTTTGACTCGTAGGTAGTTTAGGATCTTTTGCGATCATTAATAGTTGGCGACCGTTTGCGTAGATGCTCATCTTATTCTTGTACTCGTGAGTTAGCCACCATATATTGCTTAGCCGCTGCTGCAACCTCTCCTTTCCCATTAAGCTTTGCTAGTCTTATTACCCATGGTTATGGGATTACTGAGTCCTCGTGGCTCACAAATAATACAACAACAGTTGCATGTGTAGGTTTCCGATGACTTGATGTCAGAGCGTTGATCTTTGAGTTGGAGTTCTTTCTTCTTCTTCTTCTTCTTCAGTCTTGGGTTAGGTTCCGGGTCGGCAGCCTGGGATAGCAGATGGATGTCGTTGTGCTTTTCATGTTTGCATCCATAGTCGGATGTATTGTATTGATGTTGTTGTATTCATGTGAATTGTATGTATTGTTGTATCCCCATGTATGTATGTAATTGTACGATGTAATGATATCCATCTTGCTAAGCGACCGAAATGCGGTTGTGCCCCAATCATGTAAGTGTCACGTGATCGGGATAGAATCGCATCTTGGGCCTGACAAGTCGGTATCAGAGCCTCGACGACCATAGGAGCCCCCTTGATTGATTGTAGAATGGCCGATGTCGAGTCTAGCAAAAACTATTTTTTCGGAGTCTAGTTATATCTGAGAGTAGGAATTCTTTTTACTCCCTTGCCCCTTCGTCGCTCTGGTGAGGAATCTTGACGTAGGTCTTTTGAATTACTTCTCTTCCCCTTCAATTTTTTTTAGGATCACACGGTTAGTTTTCGTTCGTTGCGATATCAGTTCTTTCATCTGGTGCATCTCTCGTGAAGTCGAATTGACCCTCCTCGTCTTTTGCTTCAACCCTCAGTTCTTTCCAACCGATGTTTTTTCGCCTTCCGAAGTGGTCTTTCTTTTCCCACCCACCGACCCTTTTTGCTTCTCGGAGCCGAATTCCTTAATCGAGTATCCATCCTACTCGTGTGAAGCCTTTGAATTCCTTTCCTCAATTATTTCAAACTGGTGAATTCTCGTCTAGTTCTTCATCATTCATCTCCTTTATTCTCCAGTGAATTCTCGTCTAGTTCATCATTCTCCATCTCTTTTCTTTTCAGGTGGATTCAATTCAAGTTTTCGGTGTTGATCTTATTCTTTTCCTCGGCTCAATTGTTTCCTCTTGCTCGTTCGCCTCTCGTCATTTAATCATCCCGGAGGTCCGAAGACATGTCAGGAGATTCATCTGTGTTCTAATTAATTCAAGGTTTTCACCTCATTCGAGTTTTCAATTGTTCCGGTGCATTATCTCCTTTTCAATCCTTTCAACGGTGTTTTCTCTTCAGTGGGCTCATAACCCACATGTTTATTCCCAGGATCTTACCTGACTCTTCTAATTTCCCGGAGTGTTCTGAAATTCTTTTCAATTTTGACGTAAGTATGGATACCATCAGTCATATGCCTTCTCCAAGATCGTTTTAAATTCTTTTCATCATTGGTTCAACCTTTCTTCTTTTCATTCTTCTAGAGATTTCTTGAATTCTTTTCTTTGTGTTCCTCCGAAGGCCATCATTTTAGAAGATTTCTTCGTTCTCAGTTTTCAACTTCGTCCTGCAAATATTCTTCATCATTGCCTCTTCGTTCGTCTCACATTCGTCCGGTGCTTCGTTCAAGTATTCTTAATCAGTTCACGATCTCTTCGTTCTCTTGTATCTAAATTTCCTCAAGTGCTTAATTCTTCCGGCGATTCATTTTATTTTCTTCGTCCAATTTCAATTTCTTATGGTGGTCGTTCTCTTTCATCACTTGTTTTCAATTCTTCCTAGTGGTTCTTTCTTTTCTTCACTCGGTTTCAATTCTTACGGTGGTTCGCTCAAGAGTTCTTTTCCGGTGATTTCATATCAATTTGCTCGTTTTTTCAATCCTACCGGTGTTTCATGAATATTTCACAAGTTCGCGATACATCCCTCTTTAACCAATTTCAACGCGAATAAGTGATATGCGAATCCATTGCTTCTCATCAATTTAATTGGTGGAGGATAAGCATAACATAATTCTTATTCGTTTTTCATCAGGTTGATTTGATCTTTTTCTTTTGAAATTTGTTCTTGATGAATAAATTCTAGTTCCAAGTGTTTTCATCTTTTCTTCTCCGGAGTTCAAGTTTCCTCGGCTATCTCGTCGGACCCTCGTCTAAATCATCGCAAGGCTTTAATTTTATTTTTTTCGTTCGTCATTTCTAAATCATCATCCTTTTGTTACCGGAGTTCCTCGTGGTGGTTCTTCACGATTTAATTCATTCGTCAGACGTTCATCTAATTCTTTTGGAGCAGCTCAAGCACTATTATTTTGTGTCTCGGGATGCAAATAATTCTCCTTATTCCTTTGAAGTAGAGTTTTGCATTTCTTATTCTCAGCTAATCCATCTTTTCGTTGTGGCGATATTTCACCTCAAGTTTTGAGATGATTTCCATAAGTCCACAACAAGTTAATTCTTTTCTTGTTGATTTTTCTCAACAACTCCGTTCAAGTCTTTCTCTTAAGATCCTCTTTATAATTCATTCGTGAGGGAACTTGTTGTTATATTATCCGTTCTTTCATTCCACTCTTTAAATTCTTCCGGAGGCATTGTGTTGTTACTCTCGTCGAGTATCGTTTTCATCTTTCCAAGTTCTTGTTCTATTCTTTCAATGCTCAGCCGGAGTCCTGCCTAAATTCCTTCGTTCGAATTTCTTTTCTATCCCTGTTAACCGGAGTGATTTCGAATTCATTCTTGTTCCGTCAGCTCTTGTGTCGTGCCTTCAACCTCCTTGATTATCGTCGTATTCCTTGTTTCTCTTGTTTAACAAAGTCTTTGCAACTTCGTTCATCTCTGTTGTATCCTTTCTTTCAAGTTGTTCAATCCCTCAATCTTCTTTGGGTTCACTCTTTTGTCCTCGAAGAACTGTGTTCTTCCTTTTTCATCTTCCGTCTCGTTCCTAAGATCTCGGGACGAGATCTCTTGTTAGTAGGGGAGTGTTGTGTCACCCCGAGACCGGTGCGCCAGGTGTCAGCCAGTTATTCATCGTCGTTGCCATGTCATTTGCTTGCGTGTTGCATTTTGCCATGTCATCTTGTGCATTGCATCCTCGTGTTTTCAAAACTTGCATTCGTCCGAGTTCCCTCGTCCTCTCCGTTGTCCGTTCTGAGCCCATACACACTTGCACGCGCCCGCGGCACCTCCGAATATTTATTTTATGAGTGGCCGGAAAATGTTCTCGGAATGGGATGAAAATTGGCGTGTGGTCTTACTATAGCATAGGTAGACCGCCTGTCAAGTTCGTCGCGTTCGGAGTTCGTTTGATAGCCCAACGGTTAACCGTGTTAACCGCCGGAAGCCTTTTCTCTTTTGGCCCAGCTCCCTTTCACAACAGCCCCCAAGCCCGTCCCAACCACCTCCATGCTATCGGTCGTTGAATCGTGATCGCGTGGCCGAAAACCGCTCCTCATTTGGACACTCCTACCTCCCTCTACCTATATATATGTGTCTCCCCCCGAATTTTCGCAGATGAAACCCTAGCCCCACTCCTCTAGCGCCGCCGGACATGTCCATCCGCGCCGGACATGTCCAGCTTCCACCTCTCCCCGGCCAATGGCGGCCTGCCACGTCACCCCGCCGCCACGCTCAACCAATGGGCGCGCGCCACCCCGCACCCCTGCCTCCCCACTCCGCCGCGGCCCGCCAGGCCCGTCGCGAGCCCGCAGCCGCCACCGCCAGACCCCGCGTCCCGCGCCTCGCCTTCACCGTCGCCGGCGGTCCTCCGTCGCCAGCCCCGCCGCCGGCCTCGCTCCGCCGCCCCGGGCCCGAGCGCCCCGCCTCCGGCCACCGGAGCTCCGCCGCCGTGGACCTTCCAGGATCGCCGTCGCCCCACTGCTCCTCTGTCGCCTCGCCATGGCCGCGGGAGGCTGGCCACCGTCGGATCTGCCCGTCCCCGCCGGACCATCGCCATGATCTGCCCCGCCGATCCTCCATCGCCGGAGCGCCGCCTCGCCGGACCGTCGCCTGCCTCCTCCTCGGGCACAAGAGGACAACGGCCTCGGCCACACCCGCCCGAGCTGGCCCAGTGCTCGCGTGGGCCAGGCCCTGCCACCAGCCCCATCCGCCTGGCCCGCCTCGCCTCCTCTCCAAATGGGCTGAGGCCACGACATGAGAGTCGCCTAACCCCCGCCTGGGCGTGTTATAACTTTTGCGCCCTCTGTTTTTCTATTAATTTTGGTTAAGTCCCAGAAATCATTAATTAGGTATGCATGTTTGTATGGCTGTAACTTTTTGTGTGTATGTCCAAATGATGCATATGATATGTCAAAATGGTCATGGTGATATGCTCTTCATTTTGTTGCATTGTGGCATGCTTGTTTGAGTTCATCTTGATGCTCTAATCCTTGCTGCAAGAGTGCTACATGTTTAAAACTGCTGTTAACTGTAATTTTGTTAGCATGTTTGAGATGTGATAACTTTGTGGATGTTTATCCAAATGATGCATATGATATGTCAAAATGTTCATTGTGAAGTGCTCTACATGTTGGTTGATGTAGCATTCATGTTAGGTGCCATCTTGCCATGTTAATCTGTGTTGCAAAAGTGCATGTTGCTGTTAAGTGCTGAAACTTGTTATGAGATGCTGATTTGACTTGCTCATTGCTATTGGTGTGTTTGTCTTCATGCCACATGTCAATATGTTTTAGAAGCACAATCATATGGTCTTTGCTGTGGTGTAATCCACTTTCCCTGATATGCCTTGAGGTGACTTAAAAAAGCTTGTAAACATGCCGTGCCAATGTTGCTGTTTTATACTTAGTGAAAAACTGCTAAGTCTGGAATCTGTTAAACCTGATGCCATGTTTGCTTGATGCACCAATCAAATCCATGCATGTTTTAGTAGGTCAAATGATCATGTCTTGTTGTCCATGTTATGCTCTATCCATTCATGCCCTTGTTTGCATATATGGCCTGCTGTAGCTTATTTATATCTTGCTCTCAAGTTGCTATAAATTTTTCCTGTCAGACTTTTATCAGCATGATCAATTTGGTGAAGCTTGTTGTTATTGATCCATGCCACCTATGGAGTTGCTCCAATGGAGTTGGTTGATGTATGATATGTCTACTACTTTTCCATGCTCTTTATATAATAGTAGAGTTGATATGCTTGTTGTTTTGTGCCTCCGAAGGCAGCATCGTGATGATGTTTTTGCCTTCCCAGATTTTGGCTAAGTCTGGATAAATTTATTGCAACTTGCCATGTTTGATTAACTGTGTTCCAGCAAGTTTTTGAGTATGTTCTAAGTTCATGCTCTTTATATACTTAGTAGAGATGTTATGCTTGTTGTTTTGTGCCTCCGAAGGCAGCATCGTGATGATGTTTTTGCCTTCCCAGATTTTGGCTAAGTCTGGAGAAATTTATTGCAACTTGCCAAGCTTGGTTAATTGTGTTCCATCAAGATTTGGAGTGTGTTCTAAGTTCATGCTTGTTAAGTATCATGTATATTTCACATCCATGTCTCATGCTCTCATGTTTGGGTGCTTTAGCATATATATACCTTGCTCCAAAGTTGCGATGTGGCTGTTAACTTCAGCCTTGCATTGTAACTTGTTTAGCTCATAACTTCTAGCCCTTTGCTCCGTTTTGGGCGTGTCTTATATGAGACTTGTGTGATTTTGCATGTAGAAGCATAATATCTTGTTGTTTACCTATTTGGAGTGTGTTTGCTTGAAGTTTGGGTGCATCTTGCACTGATGACATGCTTGTCTTGTTTTGCTCATATCTTCTAGGCCGTAGCTCCGAATTAAACAAACTTTATATGAAACTTGACTAGAATTTCGAGTAGATCATCATGGTGCATGTTAAATTGATGTTTAACAACTTTAACTTAAGGTTTGTTCAGATCTGGACCAATTTCAAAATCTGCATATGAGGGCTTACCAGAATTGTTACATGTTGTTTCCAGCCTCATTTAAACTTGTTGGTTTGTGTTGTTCTTGTGTGCTTCATCCCTTGCCATGTTTTGCATCATATAGACTTGTCATGCTTCTTACTTGGTTGAGCTTCTTGTCATGTTCTTGAGTGGTGTGTTTACCATGTTGTGTCCTTTCTTCTCGCTAGTTCTTTTCCGTTGCGATCGTGAGGTTTCGTTCGTCTACACTTGGTTCGTCTTCGATGCTTCTTCTTTGTCTTCTTCATGGACTCATTCTTCTTCCTTGCGGGATCTCAGGCAAGATGACCATCACCTTGGATACCTTTACTATCATTGCTAGGCTAGATGTCTCGATGCTATCGCTATATGTCGTGCTACCTATCTTTTGGTGTTAGCCTCTCCTTGTTGCCATGAAACCTCTAACCTTTTAGACCTTCCTAGCAAACCGTTGTTTGGCTATGTTACCCACTTGCTCAGCCCCTCTTATAGCGTTGTTAGTTGCAGGTGAAGACAAAGATCGTTCCATGTTGGAACTTGTTATTGGAATATCATAATATGTCTTATATATATTAACACACCTATATACTGGACATGGGTGAAGGCTTGGCCTTTTTCTCGGTGTTTTGTTCCACTCATGCCACCTTAGGAGCCGATAAACCGGCGTTATGTTCCTTGATTTTGCGTCCCTTACACGGTTGGGTATATGGGGACACCTTGGCAGTTCGTCTTTGAACAAAACTCCTCCAGCAAGGCCCAACATTGGTTTCATTTTGCCTCATAATAACAACTTAATTAATTAATTAAATTGCATAGGAGGTCGCGCCCTCGAGGATTCTTTTCTACATGGCAGGGGGCAGTGTTGATGGTGTTGGTCCCAAACGGGGGTGCTGCGGGGCCACCTGGGGGAAACCCGAGGGTTGGTTTTACTCGTAGCTTCTCCCATCCGGTTGTGGCCTGAGACAACATACACGCGGCTACTATCAGGGTGTCGGCACGCCAGGAGGTCTTGCTGGACTTGTTTTACCATTGTCGAAATGTCTTGTGCACTGGGAATTCCGAGTCTGATCGGGCCTTCCCTAAGATAAGGGGTAATAATTATTATTATCTCTGCTGATCGTGAGAGCTTGTGATGGGCTAAGTTGGGACACCTCTGTAGGGTTATAATCTTTCGAAAGCCGTGCCCACGGTTATGTGGCAGATTGGAATTTGTTAATGTCCGGTTGTAGAAAACTTGACAGAGGATCCGAAATAAAACACACAACGGTGTGAGTAACCGTGACTGTCTCTTTTCACTCTGAGAAGAGAACACAGTGGGGTTATGTTTGACTGGTAGGTAGTTCAGGATCTTTAGCGATCATTAATAGTTGGCGACCATTTGTGTAGATTCTCATCTTATTCTTGTACTCGTAAGTTTGCCACCATGTATTGCTTAGCCGCTGCTGCAACCTCACTACTTAACCTCTCCTTTCCCATTAAGCTTTGCTAGTCTTGTTACCCATGGTTATGGGATTGCTGAGTCCTCGTGGCTCACAGATAATACAACAATAGTTGCAGGTGCAGGTTTCTGATGACTTGACGTGAGAGCGTTGATCTTTGAGTTGGAGTTCTTTCTTCTTCTTCTTCTTCAGTCTTGGGTTAGGTTCCGGGTCGGCAGCCTAGGAGAGCAGATGGATGTCGTTGTGCTTTTCATGTTTGCATCCGTATTCGGATGTCTTGTATTGATGTTTTTCTGTATTCATGTGACTTGTATGTATTGTTGTATCCCCATGTATGTATGTAATGGTATGATGTAATGATATCCATCTTGCTAAGCGTCCGAAATGCGGTTGTGCCCCAATCACGTAAGTGTCATGTGATCGGGATAGAATCGCATCCTGGGCCTGACAGTAGGCGCCGACTGTTGGATAATAGTACCTGATTCTCGGCGTCGTCTGGGTATCATTGGCATACTTGATAGCTAAGGATCGTCGATGGTGCTCGTGTTGTAGTTGAGTTTGGGCCGGCTGTCGCCGTCGCTGAAGCGGCTCCCATGCTACGGTTGCGGCGCCTGTCGACATACAAGAAAGCTCATTTGTGGTAAGTGAACAGTTGCACGATAAAGAGAAAAACCAAAGGAGTACAGATCGAAATAACCTGATGAGGCTGCGACGTCGGTAAAGCAGGGCCGATGGAGTTGAATATGGTGTCCGTGGAGCGAGTCCAGTGCAGTGGACGAAGGCTTCGGTGGGCACGTTGTACAGTGCTTTCGGTGAGGCGGATCTGTTGCGACGGACGAGGGCTTGTATGTAGGGCCAGCGAATGGACGAACGAGGAAGTCAGTGAAGGGCCTACACTGTGGTGGACGAGGGCGTCGGTTAAGCAGATCCAGTGCGGTGGACCATGATGGCGGTCAAGGAGATCTAGAGCGGTGTACAAGCCAGTCGCTGAAGCAGCTCCGGTGAAGTGGTGAGTTGGCAGTTGGGGGTTCCAAGGTGCGGAAGGTAGATCCGTGGGGGTGTGAGGTCCACCGCTACGGTGGAGGACTAGATTCGGCGGCTTGCCGTGGTTGGGGGCGGGTTGGGGAGGGGAAGGGGAGGGGCTCTGGGGAAGAATGTTGGGGGCAAAGAGGGGAAAACAATGGAGTTGCCAAAGCAGCCCTTTTCCGTTCATGTGGCACGAGTAAAACAGGAATATCGCAGGGCTAAACTTTCGGGTGTGAGATATTTCGATGTGAGCGGGAAGTTTGAAAGCTTTTAGCGCCTGAAATTATATTCTGCTCTTGTACGGCCGACTATGATATCATGGCCGATAATTTGTTTATTTTGCACGCAAAAAAAAGTGCAAGTTTTGAAAATCAATGTCTCCAACTCGAAACTTAGATTTTCCATTCAATTCAAATATGGATCATTGAGCTAGTACAAGCAAATACCGTCATATGGTCCAATTCAAATGAAATTCGAAATGTGGTTATCCTAAATATGATGACAAAAGCAAAAATGTGTATGTGTATGAATAAAGTGGATGATTATAAAGTTTGAACATGCCCGTATGTGTATATCTCTAGGTTAGATATATGAATTTGAAATCACGAAATCCCGGCTTAAAAATGTACCTCTGTTTAAATGAATTGCAAAAGCTAATGATGGAGTCGAATTCCAAAATTCCAATCTTAGGTTTGTAATTCTGGTACATCAAAGTATATCACGCATGTTCAAAAGTATCGTTATCTCATAGTTCAAACTGTGAAACAAATTTATCAACCTTGAGTGCACACACTATTGACCATGTAAATCTCAATTACGCTAAAGTCCCTGAAATAATGGAAACCTCACTCTTTATCTGAAGCCAGCCCCCCTCGTCGCCCCCACACACAAAGAAGTCATTCTCTCCCCCAAACACCAACACACGAGCACATTAACACCCCTCTCTCTTCTAAAGTCCGGACCCCAATATAGGTCTCTATCACTTTGTTTCTTGGGCATGCACACATCTCTTCCCCCACTCACTAGCTAGGTCACCCGACATCTCTCTTTCCCAAGCACACGCACTATGTAGAGTGTATCTTTCCCATACACACAAAACGTCGCCCCCAAACGTCTATCTCCCTAGTTATGTGCTTCTCGCACACTCACCTCACACACCACCCCCAGTGCAAAACAAGCACACTTTGTCTCCTTGTGCACCACTCTCCTCTTTCTATCTCTCCCACATGCAGACCCGCACCAGCTCCTCCCTGCATACATATATGTCGTGACTCTTTCCATAGCTCCCTAATGTATCATCGTTCTCGATCTCGCACATTGTTCTCTACACCATCTACTCTAGATCTCTCATGAAGTCCCTATCACACACACGATGACTCGCTTCCCTTGCGTCTCCGTACATAGGCCAATTTCAA
>LR738711.1:300874439-300930006 GCA_902687465.1 Secale cereale
CTCTCTCTCTCTCTCTCTCTCGGTCTCACTCCCCTCTCCCACACACAATCGACATCTCTTCCAAATAGTCTGCTCCCCCGCCCGCACCCATGCTATCCCGCTACTACCCATGTCACACCACTCCCCCTTCCCTTATACTAGGTTTACATCATTAGTGGTCTCTCTACTCCACATACACACACTCCCTCTCACACACAAACGCGCACACAAACACACACAGACACGCACAAACACCCATTAATCTGGATCCTCATCTCTCCCCATGTCCGCATGTGTATCTCGCACACTCACTCTCTAATTATGTATATGTGTCTCCACATTACACAACCCAAAGCCCCATGTACATGTCTCTCTCTATCCTCCACACACATAGACACAAAGAATCTGTTATCATTGCCCCAGTCTCTAGACATATCACACATGCACACTTTCTCTCTCTCTCACAAAAACGCTCAACAAGGATTTCCCCATGAATAACTTACCATCTATTCATCAACAGTCGTGGAAGTATGGCGAACACGTGACGTGAAAAAGAATAAATCTACACATGCTTAGACCACCTAGTATGACTACTAGGACTAGAGCAAGCCAAAAACGCGTCGCCATTACCCGCTCCTTATCGGCGACAGGAAAACCTTTGTTTTACACAGTCGAGAAGTCATTGTGCTAAGGCCTCACATACTAAGGCGTTGAATAGAATGTAGATGCTAGTTTACGGAAACAAGTATCGATAATACGTTTGTATCTCCATACTTATATTTCTTCTCTTATAAAAAACCGAGTTGGTGATGATGGTACGCGTGCCATCTTGCAATATAGACCTTCTGATCTATATCTGACTGATGGAAATTAAACTAAAAGACACCCCGCACCCCTCTCCACATTTGCAGACAAGGCCTTCCCTCGTTCATCCTTATCTCCAACAACCTCATTGTTGAGCAATTAAGAAAGGAAGCCTCTGGAACAAACTGGCTAGGTGGTCGCTGCCGGCGTCGTCAATCCCCATGCCTCCGCTCAGCCCGACCACCAATCACCACCACGCCCCACTCCTCTTCACCTTATCTCCTATTTCTCAGGATATCATTAGTTTTTACACATGGGATTACTCCCGCATGGGTCAATCACAACGAGTGTTTTTATAAAAAATGCATCTTGATGTTCCGTGCAATGCACGGATCTTGGTAGTACTCCTACAGAAGACTAAGTTGGTGATGATGGTGTGTCTGCCATCCGTCGTTTGTGACCATTAGATCTACATCTAACGACTGTGAGGTAAGTTGTTGCCTTTTCTCACAAACATCCCACTTGCCTACCAATTTGCAGAAAAACCCATAATTAGTATCTTAAAACCAACCACATCCCTCCCTGACCTTACCAAAATAGCCCAAGGAATATATTCCAATTGAAACATAATATATCTCTAGTGATATATGTATATCAAAGTTAGAGTGTTTTCTATACAGTTTGTGAATAAGTATTATTCTAATTATGATTCGTTGCAACGCACATGAACATTGCTAGTATTTTCAACCATGCAATTTTTTCCCTGGTATTCCATAGTTTCGAGTTTTCCATCAAGATATTAGTCACTCATGGTTGATATTTACTTTCAATCATGTACACATAAGCACTATGTAACTAGCCTTGCTTAGGGTTCCAAAGCTTAACTTTCACTCCTACTTACAATATGTAGAGTATTTAACAAAAAACTACCACTTTCAACCAGCCCTAGGAAGAATCTATTGTACAAAAAATAGCAAAAACATACCCAAAATTTCTTAATCCACGCCAAAAACTACTACCTACCGATTAGGTTAGTTTAAACCCATTTATGACAGGGTTGGCCCACACATCCGTGCTGACGAGGCAGCTTAAACCAACACATTTTGTTTGACTGTTGACACGAGGGACCCACATCTGACCTTCTATCCTGTTATTCCCCCTCATATCATTATTTTTCCTGAACATTACTTCAAACAGTACTGATGCGTGTTCATCGATGGCGCCGGTGACGAGCGAGTTGGCTGTCGCTCCGTCGGAAGGGCCGGATGCCGCGCTGGCCTCCGCCCGGGTTGGCAGGCTGGCCCGAGCGTGACTCACGAGCGAGCAAGCTGCCACGTTGGCATTCGCTCGAGCCTGATGGCTGGCCTTAGCGCGGCGCGTGCGAGCAAGCCACCGCGCCGCCGTGCCAATCTAGCTGGCAAACCTTGCAGACAAGTAGCTAGATGGAGCTATCTTGGCTAGCTAGCGGCCGCGAGCGCCGGAGGAGCTGGCATCCGGGCTGCCGCAAGATGGGCTCCGCACTGCCGGCGGTGTTTACCTCGCCTTCTGCCGGCGGCGGTAGCTGTGCCCCATGGCCGAGGATGACTAGGTGGACGGACCGGAGGTAGGAGGTCACTCGGGGATTATTGTGCAGACTGACATGTAGGTCCCACAAGTCATAACGCCCGGTCGAATAGAAGGCGTTGACTTAATGGGCGACATGGGCCCTGTTTGGATACTCTAAGTCAGAGGTTAGATTCTAACCCTGAACTAACTCTAACCAAAGTGGTGTTTGGATGGCAGGGTTAGATTGATAACAAATGTATCCAAACAGGGCCATTGGTTGAAACGTGCCTATAACGGCACTTTGTAGAGTAGTTGTTTCTTGGTAGGGCTGGTTGGTAAGAGCATGTACAATGGTTGATAAGGTAGTCTTATCTTAAGTCTGCCACGTATGCAAGTGGTAGTAGTTTATTGGCATTGTTAGTGGTTTCTTGCATTATTAGGGGTTTCTTGTAAGGAACAATGTACTACTAGCGATAAAAGGCGATTCTAGGTTGCGTTGTACTACAATGAGTACTACTAGTGGTCGCGGGAGTGTATACCTCGTTTTGTGGGTTTGATCCCGGCCGAACGCACGGCGGCCTTTTTTTAAATAGTAACTTCGCTGCGAGCCAATATTTTACACGGGTAGTTTGAGTTTTGAAGTCAAACGGACATGCGGCACCACAATCTGGGTGCATTGGATAGCCTAGCCACGTGAACGGGTTTTCCTTCCCAGCATGTCGTGGCTCGTGTGCTCACCCTAGCCGCACCTCGCTTGTAGCTTCCTCATCAGCTAGTAGCATATTTAAACTAGCGCCTCCCAATTAAGCCCGAGGGCCGGAAAAGCCTGGCGGGGCATTGGGAACTGTGGAATATGGCTCTGTACGTAAAGTGCTCTACTACTACTCTGTAGCTTGTGGCGTTGCATGCATGGACTTCACTCCATTACCGGCTCTACTATAGAAGAAATTCATCTTAACGTGTTTTTTTTTTGAAACGGAGGCAAAAGCTTTGCTTCATCTCATTCATAAATAAGGAACTACTAACAAAGTTCGACGAGATCCATTACACCTCCACAAATGGAAGCGAAAAGCCTAGTCTCGCTGTATCAAATAACTCAAATGTTCTGCCCCCCGCAGTAACCGTCGCTGATAGGCTGCTAGTGTGTGCGTGAGAGGAGCGGCTGAGTAGGCCAGCTACGTGAGAGGAGCGGCTGACTAGAGCACCGAGAGTACCCACTAGGCCACTATGCAGGTTTACTTTCCCTGCATTGATAGTACAATGATGGTTCTAGAGAACAGTAGTATCCTCCACTTCCAACTGTAGCTCCTTGGCCCTGAGATTCAAGAGTTCAAAACTGGTGCACTATACTAGAAGTACAGTACATATCACTAGTAGTACCCTCGCACTACTAGTTGAGAAAGTAGTACTAGTACTGCTACAGTACGAGTACGTACTCCTCCGTCACATAATGTAAGATGTTTTTTGACACTAGTTGGCGTGTACAAAAATATAGCAAAAACAGACCCAGAATTTCTTAATCCATGCCAAAAACTACTAGCTAGTGCCAAAATTTCTTACTAGTGCTATTATTTACAGTATAATGCAATGCCTTAATGTCCCATAATGCTAGTACTAGTAGTGAATAATAGCCTCACCCCTTCGCTACAGTTGGAAGAAACGATCTACAGTTGGAAGGGACGAGGCCCTGCGGTTACTACGCTCTTATCTCCTCCTCGCTAGTTCCCCTCCCCCCGAAGAGATGGTAGTTCATTGTTGCTCCCGTGGATTCACTAGGAGGTTATCCTCCTCGTCCGGGCTGGGAGACCTTGGATGACGATCCTCTGGGAGAAATCACACACCGCTCCGACGTCCTCACCGTCGCAAGACTCGGTGCTTCCTGCACCAACGTTTTCAAGATGGTGCTTAAAATGGCTTGGGAAAAGGCCATGCTTGTTGGTCTTCCATGCGTCCTCGAGGAGAAGGTTCTTCTATGGGATAATCCTTCGAACAGTCGATCGCTCCCTGGCCATGGTTGCATGTTGACTCCGCTAGAGTTGCTGACGCTGAGAGGTAGTAGGATTTTGTCCGATGAGCAGGTTAGTAATGGAGTTTGATCATTTAGTACTTAGTTATTCCATTTCCATCCCGTAATTTCTCCGCTGCCCACCGTCTTATATATAGGTATGGGTCGGTGCCAATGAAGATTGGCTTGCATACCTCCGGCCGAATACCACCATCATTTTGCACAACATCCACAGTAGTGCAGCCATTCCGGTAGACCCCTTCTCCACCATTGGGATCAGCCTTCTAGACTGGCTGGGCTTGAATACGTATGATGATGCCTACATGACATTGAAGAAGATAGCAATTGCGGACCCGCTGACAAAGCGACGCGGCTACGATGATTACTATCTCATCGCGGTGTTTGACATAAGGATTTCCATAAATGCAAGAGGCAGTAACGGCAGAGGCTGGCACATGTTGGCGGCAGCGGATTTGTACCCCTACACATTCGGAGCCGCCATGCGCCATCTAGGCCGCATCTTCGCGGTGACAAGCCAGGGGACTTGTTTCATCTGGTTGCCATCCTACAGTACGGGAGATTACAAACGGAATGCACAAACCATCATTTGCATCCCTAACGGTACTCCATTATCTTGCAGGGACCAGCCATCCCGCGGTCAAAATAAGATCGCCGATCCTGGATGTGCATTTGCATCCGCGATTCGGTGTAACCTGGAACCTTGTAGCTGACTTTGGCATATTGGGATCAACTATGTTAGCAATCGTTACCCATGGTACCACTGATGTGCAACATGGTCACACAATCTACCACGATCGGACCGTCACCATCTACCCAGGTATTCCATTTTTAAACCCTCTTGCCTTCTCTTTCATTGTTGTACTAGTACTCTACTTACGTACTAGTAGGAGTACTTTTTACCTTGGAGGACGCGTATAGCTAGCTAGGCCCTTGAAGACTTGAACCCACTAGCTGCCACCATTTTTGTTTTTCCATGTCTTACTATATCATCCATGTAGCCAAGAGTGGCTATATATAATAAGCCGAATATTTTACTTCCTCTATACCAGAGTAATACTATTCGCTGCACAGTATTACTGTCCGCCATATTTGAGCACAACATTATTATGCATGGACCTTGACTATGTACGTCACCATGGGTCCAGATATGAGATGCCGCATGTACCAGATGAACGGCGCCGAGTTCGACCCCCGTGATGCTACGTGGGTGCCGAGGAACACTCTTGGAGAGTACTCCCTTTTCATTGGGGACATCTACCCCATTGTGAAGCAGATGCCACCTTCCGTGCACGACACGGAAGGCCTGCCGTTCATGAAGCATGGTTGTGTCTTCAGTGCGCACTGCCGGATGAACGACATGCTGGGACACGCTATCCCTGATTTATGCCGCTCCAGCTTGGATGAGTCTCCGTCGTGTGGAACCGGACTAGAAAGCTGCGACAATGATTCCCGTTGCCCACTGCTATGGAATGTGCCATCCATGAACAACACCTGAGACTGGAACCTGGACGAGGACATGTAGCCCATCTATAACGTGTAAGTGGAGTACGGTAAATTATGAACGGTAGCGCTGTGAATATATGTAGACTAGTTGTGCACAAATTTATCGCATGAATTGGAGATGAACTTGTGTGGCATACTGGCATTTGTCCTTTAGAATTTATTACTAGTAAATGTGTTATGTGTACGTGCAACTTGTGTGGTTGTTGCACGGGCTCCAACACGCTCCTTGAGAAAAAAAAGGTGGCACAGCTTTGGATATACGTGACGTGGCGGCATCATACAGTAGCATCGTTCGCTATAGTTGTAGTACGCTCCTACTAGGACGAAAACTCCTATAAACCTTGCGCTTGGGTCTTTGCCTCTTCGGGAGGTTCAACAGTTCGTACTCGTGTGAACCTTGCACTTGGCTCTTCGCCTCTTCGGAAGGTCCAACAATGATGATACTACGGTACACATTATGCTTCTGGCAATTTGACACCTATTGAACTGCTGCACGTCCACGACGAGGGCGAGGGCGAGGGAGAGGGAGAGGGAGAGGGTGAGGGCGCTGTAGTCAAAACCCTCTCCTCGTCCTGCGAACCACCTTGCGCGTGGGTGAGGGAGAGGCGTAGTAAGCAAGCTTCTCCTCGTTCGGCGAGTTGACGGGACACATCAAAGCAGTACTAGTACTAGTTCATACTGCGTCTTTTCCGGTTAATATGGATTAATTTGAAACGAGAAAAATACACTGGCGGTAAACGTATATATAGTTTTGGCTCATCGTAGAGCACCGTATTGCACCCTATTGATTTGCAATTTCAATTTCCTTTTGTTTTTGTTGCTTCTGTCTTGATTTCTTTTTTGTTTAACTTTGATCTTGTTTGGTTTCCAGGACCTTGACCCAGCGGATGGCGAAGAGGGCCAAGATCCCTGTGGTTGATCTCGAGGACGACGAGCCTGTCGCAGCGACGGGCGATGCGCCAGCGATAGGCTTGCCGGACTAGCCTGCTGCTCCGGAGAGCAGCCCCCAGCGCAGCCCCCAGCGTAAGTCTGGTATTCATTTTTCTGCTTGACGGGCGCGCTTGAGGTTGTTATCCTTATTGATATCTTGTTGTCTTGTGCAGAAGTGGAGCCGCATCCACAGGAGCACCAGGAGGTTGCCCCCGACGAGCCGCCTGTTCCACCCTCCCCGCCAAGGATGAGCTCCCCGGCGAGGGACAGCGCTCCGCCAAGGACGGGCACTCCGCCGAGGGCGAGTACCCTGCCAAGGGCGAGCAGCCCGACAAGGGTGAGCACCCCGCCAAGGGAGGGCGCAAGCGGCCCTACGCCAGCAGGGGCCACTTCTACGCCGCCAAGGGAGAGCTCCCCGGCGAGGGACCCCGTCATCGAAGAGGCCCGCGCAGGTATACCCTTGTACTTTCTTCTTCTTGGATTCTTCTTTTTGGATATTTGCTTGACAAATCTTTCTTTTCTTTTTCTTCTGCTAGATCCGCCCGCCCCGGAGTCGATGGAGACGGAAACCATTGCCGAGGAGGAGGTGCGCGGCGACGCTGGCGATGCCACCGCCGCAGAGGGAACGGTTGGCGCCGATGAGCCAGCCGCCAAGGAGACCGCCCCGACCGCTGACGCCGCGGCTGGGGAAGGGACCGGCGACCGCACTGCTGCCCCGGAGGCCGCAGGAGCGCCGGACGCTGCACCGGCCAACGATCCTTCCGCCTCTGCGGCTGGGTCGGGCGTCTATCTGGAGGCCGCCAACGGGGTCTTTATCCAAGTCCCGTGGGCATCCTCATCAAGGCCACCCGCGGAGGGAGAGACGTTTGACGGAGAAGTTCTTGCCTCCGCCGGGTTGAAGGTTGTCGGTGCGCCCGGCAGCAGCGACGAGCCCGAAGAGGAGCAACTCCTGCGTCGACTCCTGGCCTTGTACCGGGCTAGGCAGGCGAAGTTGGAGTCTCGGGAGGCTCTGGCTGCCAAGGCTGGTGCTGATTTGGAGAAGCGCGCCACGGAGCTCCGTGCCGCCAACCAGGCGGCTCTCCGAAACTTGGCGGAGGAGCGCGAAGAGCTTGCCGGAGCACACCAAGCATTCCTCCTCGAGAAGGCCGAGGTGGAGGAGCAGCAGCGTCTGGCCGCCGAGGAGCTGTCTCGGCGGGAAGGAGAGCTCAACCAGTGGAAGGTCGGCCTCGACAGCCACGAGGACGACCTCACCGCTCGGAAGCAGGTTATTGGCGGGGCTCTGCAGGAGGCGAGGGATGCCGCCGCCGCCGCAGAGACCGCCAAGAGGGATCTGGAGGCCAGGGTGGCGCAGATGGAGCTGAACTTGAAGGCGAGTGAAGATAGGGTCGCCGCGCTCAACGTGGCGCGGGAGAAGGATGCCCACACCAACTCGGAGCTGCAAATCCGCCTCTCCGAGAAGGGCAAAGAGCTCACCGACGCCAGGGACTCCATCGCTGATTTGGAGATGAAGGTCTCTACCCTCACCGACTTGCTTGACGCCGCCCGGGACCGCGAGACGAAGCTGAAGGACGATCTCCGTACCGAGAGGGTCTTGCTGGAGAGCGCCGCCGTCTCGCAAAATCACTTTCAGCGGACGGTGGAGCAGTGGACCGAGGAGCTCGTCACTTCCGCCGCCAACATCGATATGGAGATGGTGGCGCTGAGGGCGGAGCACCTCGCGTACTCCCCCGACGAGAATCTCCCCCACAGCGCCAAGCTGACCTTGTTCCTCAGAGGAGTGGCGCCGGCTCTCGCACGGCTACGGGAGAAGATCCCCACTCAGCCGGCTAACGAGGCGCGCCGGCTTTGCACGGGTACTATGGAGCGGGTGTTGTCGAAGATCGTCTACCGCAACCCCGGGATCAACCTCGTCAACGTCCTCCGGACCCTGCCACCCGAAGCTGACCAGGAGGCGTTGAAGGCCCAAGTTGCCCACATCGTAGCCAAGGTGGGCAAGATCCAAAGGATTGATGGAGACCGCAGAGACTAGGCACCTTGCTTCCCTCGCCGCTGTAGATTAAGTCATAGGTAGTAGTTGTTTAGAACAGCGGCAAGTTATCTCTGTAATATATACTTTTATTTCGGGTAATCAATGCAATGTTATCTCCCTTGCTTTAGTCCCTTCACTTTGTATGCTTTCCACCCTACGCTTTTAGGGGAACTTGCCGGCAAGGGGCCCTTGCCGCGAGCGCTGAGTGCGGGACTCTTAGCAGCCTTCTAGCAAAGCCCTTGTCAGCAAGAAACCTTGCCGCAGCTAGTCGCAGCACACTTAGATTGCCGAGCGAACTCGAAAACGAAGTAAGGGCGCGACACTTGTCGCAGCTCACTTAAGCCGTTGAGCATGCTCGAAACAAAGTAAGGGCGCGGCTAGCCACGGGTAGGTTCCTCCGCGTACAGGTTTTCCATACAAAGTGTGGTTGTTCAAGGAAGATAACAAAAAATTTAAAAATTTGAATGCTCAAACTTTGGTAACTTAGCTTTCATGGATTGTTTGTTTCCCGGCAAGACTTTTCTTTCTTGAACAGCACTTGGTCCATACTTCTATCTCCTCCCCCCCGGCAAACTTGTGCGCGAGGAACACTCCTTCTGTTTCCGAGAGAAAGGCAAAAGAGGAGGAAATACAAGTACGGAGCCTTGCGGCTTGTTACTGCTTACCGGGGGTGTGTGCTGCACAAAATGTCAGATGACACATGCAAGTAAAAGGAAAAGCGCGAAATGACAAATGGTGCGAAGCACAAAAGTTTTACTAATGCACGGGGTCTGCGCCCGGCTTTGTACAAAGGTTTACATGCAACAGCGGCAAGACTTGTACAAAAGGTGGTTGCCGGAGCGGATCACGGCAACCACGCCTTACGGGTGAAACTTGCGAAGATGCTCTATGTTCCAGGAGTTGCTCACCGGTAAGCCTTTTTCGGTCTCAAGGCGGACAGCGCCATGCCTTGTGACTTGTCTCACCCGATAAGGGCCTTCCCACTTCGGCGTCAACTTGTTGGAGCCCTTGGCGGACTGAACGCGCCGAAGAACAAGGTCGCCTTCCTCGAGAATCCTGGCCCTGACCTTGCGGCTATGATAGCGACGCAAGGCTTACTGATATCGAGCAGCTCGTACAGCAGCCTGGAGACATTCCTCCTCAAGGAGCAATGCATCATCCTGTCGCAGTTGCTCTTGCTCGAGCTCGTCGTAAGCGAGCACTCGAGGAGACCCGTATACGAGTTCCGTGGGGAGAACTGCCTCTGCTCCATAGACAAGAGCAAAGGGTGTCTGTCCGGTGGCTCGATTCGGTGTCGTCCTGATCGACCAAAGAGCCGCCGACAACTCCTCGATCCAGTTTCTTCCGCACTTGTGCAGCCTGTCGAAGGTTCTTGTCTTGAGTCCGCGCAGCACTTCAGTGTTTGCCCTCTCCGCTTGACCATTGCTCCTTGGGTGAGCAACAGAAGCGAAGCAGACCTTGGCGCCAAGGTCTTGGACGTATTGCATGAAGGTGCGACTTGTGAACTGCGTGCCGTTGTCGGTGATGATCCTGTTAGGGATTTCGAAACGGCAAACTATTGATCTGAAGAACCTGACTGCTGACTGTGCTGTCACCTTTCTCACTGGTTCCACTTCTGTTGTGAACTTGTCGATTGCGACGTACAAGTACTCAAAGCCCCCGACGGCGCGGGGAAAGGGGCCGAGGATGTCGAGCCCCCAGACCGAGAAGGGCCAGGACAAAGGGATCGTGTGGAGAGCTTGAGCTGGCTGGTGAATTTGCTTGGCATGGAACTGGCACGCTTCACACTTAGTTACTTGTGCAGTTGCATCTTGGAGGGCTTCTGGCCAAAAGAAACCTTGCCGGAACGCCTTCCCGGCAAGTGCTCTTGCGCCAATGTGGTGACCACATATGCCTCCGTGTAGCTCTGCCAACAGCTTTTGTCCATCTTCCCGAGAAATGCACTTCAATCTGACACCATTGAGTCTTCTTCTGTACAGTTCGTTGCCAACGAACTGGTACATACTTGACTGCTTGGTTATCCTCTCTATCTCTTCTGGTTCTTCGAGAAGTTCTCCAGTCTGAAGAAAACGGACGATTTGCTGTGCCCATGCTGGAGCTTGAGGCTCAGCAACAAGGACTAAAGGCATCAGGGCTGCTGCGGGAACCTCAGCTTCTACGGCAAGAACCTGCGGCTCTACCGGAGCTGAGGGCTCCCCGGCAAGCCTGCCGGGGCAAGGCTTGTCCAGAACGTCTGCTTCAACTGTATGGACCCTTGGGTCCGCAGGAGCAGACTGTTCCTCAACATTTTGGTTGCTGATCTTGGGGACCTTGGCGGCGGCTTCGGGAAGATCCGCCGGCAAGTAGTCGCCGGAGACTAACTTCCTCTTCTTGCTCTGCCCAACTGATGGTGTAACGGATGGCTGAGTTAGCTTGAGCACGAAGACCCCTGGTTCCACAGGTAACTTCATTGCAGCACACTTTGAGAGGCCATCTGCGATGTCATTCTGAGCTCTTGGAACGTGCTCCATCTCTAGGCCTTCAAAGTGCTCTTCAAGCTTCCTCACTTCATCGACATAAGCTTCCATCAGAGGGCTCTGGTAACTTTTGTTTACTTGTCGGACCACTAACTATGAGTCTCCCCGCACAATCAGCTTCTTGATCCCAAGTTCAGCCGCAATTCTGAGACCGGCAAGCAAACCTTCATACTCGGCAGTATTGTTTGTCGCTTGCTCCTTGGGAAAGTGCATTTGAACAACATACTTGAGGTGCTCTCCGGTGGGCGCTATGAGTAACACGCCAGCGCCGGCGCCTTGCAGCGATAAGGCACCATCGAAGTACATTATCCACTCCTTGCTTGCTTCTTGGACGGATGCTTGTCTCTGGAACTTCTTCATCTGGTGTTGGGGTCCATTCCGCTATGAATTCTGCCAAAGCTCTACTCTATATGGTTGAAGTACTCTCAAACTTGAGACCAAAACTTGACAGCTCCAGTGCCCACTCGACGATCCTGCCTGTTGCTTCTGGATTTTGTAATATCCTCTTCAACGGAAAGCGAGTGACCACTGTTATCTCGTGTGCTTGAAAGTAATGGCGCAACTTTCTTGAGGCCATGAGGAGGCCGAAAAGTAACTTCTGCACTCCAGAGTATCTTGATCTAGCCCCCTGCAAGAGGGAACTTACAAAATAAACTGGGCGCTGCACCATCTTCTTTCGCACTTCTCCTTGTTCCTGCGCAGACTTGTCCTTGTCGGGGCCAGAGCTTGTCGGGGAAGCCCCCTGCTTGTCGCTGGGTGCGCTTGCTGGGAACGTGGGTTCCTCATCCGCCTCCCTCTCCGCTACCAACGCAGCACTAACCACTTGATTGGTTGCCGCTAGGTACAACAGCAACTTCTCTTGTGGCCTAGGTGCGACAAGTATCGGAGTGGAGGATAGGTATCCTTTCAAGTCTTGCAGCGCAGCCTCCGCTTCCGGAGTCCATTTCATAGGACCTGACTTTTTCAAGATTTTGAAGAAAGGCAGGGCGCGTTCTGCAGACTTTGAAATGAACCTGCTGAGGGCAGCCACACAACCAGCAAGTCTTCTTACGTCCTTGATGCGCTTCGGGGCTTCGATCTGCTCGATGGCTTTAATCTTGTCGGGGTTGGCTTCAATCCCCCTCTGGGACACAAAGAACCCGAGAAGCTTGCCGGACGGGACTCCGAAAACGCACTTCTCGGGGTTCAACTTGAGTTGTATCTTGCGCAGATTCTCAAAGGTTTCTTCTAAGTCTTGAATCAGGGTATCCTTGCACTTGCTCTTGACCACTATATCACCCATGTAGGCTTCTACATTTCTGTGTATCTGTGGCTCAAAAGCAGTGTGTACCACCCTTGCAAATGTCGAGCCCGCATTCTTCAATCCAAAGGGCATGCGTATAAAGCAATATGTGCCACATGGAGTAATGAACGCAGTCTTCTCCTCGTCTTCCTCAGCCATGAATATTTGATGGTAACCTGAGTATGCATCGAGAAATGAAAGTAACTCACATCCAGCCGTGGAGTACACAATTTGGTCGATGCGCGGCAAGGGAAATGGATCCTTGGGACATGCTTTATTCACATCAGTGAAGTCCATACAAAGTCTCCACTTCCCATTGGCTTTGCGCACGACAACTGGATTGGCCAGCCACGTGGGATGAAGTACACCTCTAACATGGCCTGCTGCTTCCAACTTCTTGATTTCTTCGGCGATGAACTCTTGGCGCTCCACCGCTTGCTTTCTGACCTTCTGCTTGACGGGCCGCGCGTGAGGACAAACAGCGAGCTTGTGCTCAATTACCTTCCTGGGAATGCCGGGGATGTCAGACGGTTGCCACGCAAACACGTCCACATTCGCCCGCAGGAAGGCAACGAGCGCGCTTTCCTATTTGGGGTCGAGTATAGCACTGATGGTGAAGGTACCACCAGTGCCGTCCTCCTTGGCGGATACCTTCTTGGTTGCCGGTGGAGCTGCCATTCCCTTCTTGCACTTGCCGGTGGAGCTCGATGGTGCGCCCTCGATGGCAGCGCAGCACTCCGAAGAGGTGCGTTTGCCGGAGTGGGCTCCAGAGCTCTTGCCGGACTTGGTCTTGATCTTCCCCCCGGGAGCTTCAGCGGCAAGTGTTTTGCTGTCTGCCGCGGCTGCAGCGTCCCGGTAGATCTTGTCGGCGCAGATAAGCGCATCCTTCTTGTCGCCGGGAACAGAGATGACGCTTATCGGCCCTGGCATCTTGAGCATGTTGTATGCGTAGTGGGAAGCTGCCATGAACTTGGCGAGCGCAGGACGGCCGAGTATCCCATTGTACGGCAATGGGATATCGGCAACGTCGAACGTGATCCTCTCCGTCCTGAAGTTGAGCTCTCCACCAAAGGTCACTGGCAGCGTAATCTTCCCCTTCGGCTTGCTCCTTCCCGGGTTGATTCCTTGGAACGTCCTGGTTTCCTCGAGCTCGCTGCCGGGGATCTGCAGTTTCTTGATCACAGCGGAGGAAATCAAGTTGAGGCCGGCCCCGCCGTCAACCAACATCTTGGTGACCTTGAGGTTGCGGATAGTTGGTGAAACCAACATCGGCAAGCACCCGACCGCGGTTGTGCGGTCAGGGTGGTCCTCGAGGTCGAAGATGATGGGCATGCCGGACCATTTCAGCAGCCTGCGCGACTCGACGGGTGGCTCAGCTGCATTCACTTCCCGCACCCATTGTTTGAGTTGGCGGTGGGAAGTGTGCAGAGAGGCACCTCCATCGACGCACAGAACTTCTGTGGCCTTCAGGAACTCCTGCTCGCTGTTGTCTCCTTCGTCCATGTCCTCGTCAACGTCTTCGTCTTCATCCTTGTCGCGGCCCCGGGGAGGTCTGTCTCCTTGCCGTTGCTTGGCCTTGCCGTGGCATCCTCCCCGGCCATTGAACGGCCGCTTCTTGCTGGGCTCTCCTCCGCATCCTTGGGCCTTCTCCTTGTCGCGACGCTTGTATTCAGCCTTCTGCTGCTCTACGAGGTACTCTACTCTCTTGCAGTTTTGGAGATCGTGGCCCTTGGTGCGGTGGATCTTGCAGTACTGCTTGTCGGAGCCATCCTGCTTGTCGGCTGCCGCTACAGGGGCGGCCTCCTTGCCGGAGCCACCAGCCTGTGTCTTCTTGGCGGGAGCCTCCTTGCCAGACTGCTCGACAACCAGTACCTCCTTGTTCTTCTTCTTCTTGTTCCGCCGCCGGCTTTTCTTTGCCGGGGCGGCATCCTCGCTGTCGCTTCCTCCTGCACCGGTATCCTCTCCGGGGAGTCTCCTCCCTTCTTCAGCACGTGCACATTTGTCAGCTAGAGCGTAAAGCTCGCTGACGTCCCGGATCTTGGTCATCGCCATCTCCTCCCTCATCCGGCGGTTACGCACGTTCTGGTGGAACGCGCTGATAACCGCAGCGGGGTGGACATCGGGGATATTGTGTTGAACGCGGCTGAACCTTTGGATGTATTTGCGCAGGGACTCTCCCTCCTTCTGGGCAAGGATGTGGAGATCGCTCTCCTGGCCGTGGGGTTTGTGGCCGCCCGTGAAGGCGCCAACAAACTGGTGGCACAAATCCGCCCATGAAGAGATGGAGTTCTCCGGCAAGTGCATAAGCCAAGACCTGACGTTTGGCTTAAGCACGAGCGGGAAGTAGTTGGCTAGGATCTTCTAATCGCGTCCCCCGGCAGCCTGCACCGCAATGGTGTAAATGCTGAGGAACTCCGAGGGGTGTGTCTTGCCGTCGTACTTCTCGGGTACGTCGGGTTTAAAGTTCTTCATGCTGGGCCACTGGACTTGCCGCAACTCTCGGGTGAACGCAGGGCAACCTGCCGCGTACGGCAAGTCGCCTGGTTCACCGGGCGCGTGCATGTCGACAGCGGTCCTAGCGCGCTGATGGGACTGTCTTCGAGCTTCTCTTCGACGCTCGATATGAGTTCGAGCGTCCTCTTGTCGCCTGTCGTCGAGGACTTGGCGCTGATCGCGGCGAGCCTGCGGATCCGACAACGCCGTGGAGTCGTCGTCGACGTTGATCCGACGGGGTGGCGATTTCTGCTTCTGCGGCGGGGAGTGCACGGTAGTTGCACCCCCGGCAGTCTTGTCACCGCCGGCCTTCGCTTGGTCGACTTGCCGCGGCCGTGAAGTTGCCGGCTGCTGCAGCGCGTCGTTGTTGGCGAAGGCGATGAGGCTCTGGATCGTCGCCCTCCAGTCTTCGGCCTTGTCCGCCGCTGGAGGGAAGTCGAGGAGCAGCTGAGCCCTGGCCAGGGCTTCTGCTGGAGAGGAGGGAAACGGTGGCGAACGGTGCGAGGAGCAGGACACGCTCGGACTTCTAACCGCGTTAGAAGGAGCATGTTCCCGTCCCGGCGACCGCGCCTTGCTCGTGCCAGGATGTTGGCCTTGAGCGTCCCGTTACCCGCCGGCCTGGCCACGTCCCAGCAAGCGTATGGTACCTCCGGTACCACGTCGCTGCTGGTCTGGCACCTCCTGAGAGGGACGTGGTGCGTGCACGGACACCGAGGCCTTAGAGTTCGCCCGGTCGTCCGTCTTGTCCTTAGACTTGGTGGCGCCGTGAGTCTCCCCACCGGCGTCCACCCTTCCGCCGGCGTCTCCCCCACCAACCGTCGGCTCTGGTGGTGGTGGGATCGACGCGGACGGGCCTCCGACCTCCGAAGCCTTCTTCTTCGGAGGCATGTTGATGTAGTCGATGAGGTTGATGGAGCTGGTGAAGTTGCTGAAGGTTGCGCCCGCGTGAGCGCCGGATCAGGTTCGCACAACCTCGACGCCCCCTACCTGGCGCGCCAAAGATGTCGGGGAAACTGGACGACCACGAACACCTATGGGACCGGAGCCCCTTCTACGTTGCGGTAAGGGAGCGGAGGGAGCACGGAGAGCTGATCGAGGAGCACACGCGGGCAGTTTACCCAGGTTCGGGTCGCGCGTACGTGTAAAACCCTACTTCTGCCTTGGTTGTATTGAGTTTCTGGAGCTCGGGAGCTTGAAGATCTACAGTACCAGCTACACCGAGCGTAGTGGTGATCGAGTTTCTAGGATCGAACCCCCTCTACGTTGTGCATGGGCCTCCTTTTATAGCTCAAAGGGGTCACCGACAGGTGTCGACGTAGAGGAGGGTAAAAATGTAAAAATGGTGGTGGTTGTAACAGTGCATGAACAGTGTATAAATAGTGGTCTTCACCTAACTTTGACGGTGGGGGACAAAGGCATTGAATGCCCGTCGCCGTCGCCCCAAAAAGCGCCCGTTCATGCGTCTCCGTTCGCCACGGCGATATCCTCGTCACCGCGGCTTGCCATCGTGTACCCCAGGCTGCACAGCCATCTGCCACGTGCCCCTGGAAGGGCCCCAGGGCGACGCGTGGCCAGATGAGCTGGAGCGCAGGCACACAGCATAGGCTTCCCCGGCAAGCACCTTGCCGGGGTCGCAACCTTGCCGGGCCCGAAAGCTTGTTGCTCTCCGGGTCCTGCCGGGGCGCATGATGCGCCGCGATACACCTTCTTGAGGTGCCGTTCTTTTGGCCTTCCTTGCAAGCTCCTCTTGCCAGGGTCTTGTGCTGGAATGATAACTTTGAGCCTGGTGCGGCCTTCCCGGCAAGCTCCTCTTGCCGGGGTCTTGTCTCTTAACTTGAATACTTTGTTCTTGAATGGCTTAAAAGGGTTTAGAGTGGGCTTTGGCGGGCGCGTGGTGAGCCAGACCACGGGATGCTGCTACTGCCCGTGCACAAGTCGGGATACTAAGGTACCCCTACTTTAGTACGGCTCACGGGACGCTGCTACTGCCCGTGCACAAGTCGGGATACTAAGGTACCCCTACTTTAGTACACCGACAATCGCTCCGGTGAGGAATTTTGACGTAGGTGTTTTGAATTACTCCTCTTCTCCTTCAATTTTTTTAGGATCACGCGGTTAGTTTCGTTCGTTGCGTTGTCAGTTCTTTCATCTGGTGCATCTCTCGTCAAGTGGATTCGACCCTCTTCTTCTTGCAAGTTCAACCTCAGTTCTTTTCAACCGATGTCGTTTCCCCTTCCGAAGTTGTCTTTCTTTTTCCCACCCACCCACCCTTTTTCTTCTCGGAGCCGGAGTCCTTAATTGAGTATCCATCCTACTCGAGAGAAGTCTTTGAGTTCTTTCCTCAATTATTTCAACTGGTGAATTCTCCTCTTGTTCGTCCTTCTTCATCTGTTTCTTTCCGGTGGAATCAATTCTATTTGTATTCGGTGTTCTTCATATTTTCCCTCCGCTCATATTTTTTCCTCTTGCTCGTTTGCCTCTCGCCATTTAATTATTCCGGAGTTCTGAAGATATCTCAGGTGATTCGTCCGTGTTCCAATTAATGCGAGGTTGTCACCTCATTCGAGTCTTTGAATCGTTCTGGTGCATCATCTCCATTTCGATCATTTTCAACGGTGTTTTTCCCTTCGGTGGCCTCATAACCCACATGTCTTTTTCCAGGATCTTACCTGACACTTTTATTCCTGGAGTATTCCAAAATTCTTTCCTTGTATGACGTAAGTATGGATTCCATCAGTCATGTGCCTTCTCCAAGATCATTTTAATTCTATTCATCGTTGGTTCAACCTTTCTTCTTTTCATTCTTCCGGAGTATTTCATGAATTCTTTTCTTTGTGTTCCTCCGAAGGCCATTATTTCAGAAGATTTCTTCGTTCTCAGTTTTCAACTTCGTCCTTCAAATATTCTTCATTGATGCCTTTTCGTTCGTCTCACATTCATCCGGTGCTTCGTTGAAGTTTTCTTTAATCATTTCGTGATCTCTTCGTTCTCTTGTATCTAATTCCTTCAAGTGCTTTATTCATCCCGATGGTTCATTCCCTTTCTCGTTCAATTTCAATTTCTTCTCGGTGATTCATTCTCTTGTTTTCACTCGATTTTAATTCTTCCCGGTGGTTCGTTTCTTTTATTCACTCGGCTTCAATTCTTACGGTGGTTCGCTCAAGAGTTCTTTTCCGGTGTTATCATATCAATTCATTCATTTTTGTTTTAATCCTACCGGTGGTCATGAAGATTTACGCAAGTTTGCGATATTCCCCTCTTTAATCATTTCAACGAGAATAAGTAGTATATGAATCCATTGCTTTCATCAATTTAATTGGTGGAGGATAAGCATAACATAATTCTTATTCTTCTTTGTGGAGTTGATTTGTTCCTTCCTTCGGAGTTTATTCTTGTCGATTCAATTCTAGTTCCAAGTGTTTTATTCTTTTCTTCTCGGAGTTCTTAGTTTCTCGGCCTTTTCATCGGAACCCCGACTAATCATCGCAAGGCCTTAATCTTATTCCTCTCATCAGTAATTTCTATTTCATCATCCTTTTCGTTACCGGAGTTCTTCATGAGCTAATTCATTCATCAAGTGTTCTTCAAGTTCTAGTTGGATAAACTCAAGTATTATTATTTCTTGCATCTCCAAGTACAATAAATTCTCCGTATTCTTCTGAAGTGGAGTTTTGCATTTCTGCCCACATCTCATCTATTCAATATTTTGGTTGCGGCATAATTCACCTCAAGCTTGAGATGTTTTTCATAAGTCCACAACAAGCTTATTCTTTTGTTGGTGATTTTCTCGACAACTCCGTTCAAACCTTTCTCTTCAAGATTCTCTTTCAAATTCATTCGTGGCGTAAGTTGTCATCTTCTTCTCCATTCTTTTCATTCCATTCTTTCAATTCTTTCCGGAGGCATTGTGTTGTTCATTTTGTCATGTTTCGTTTCATCTTCTCAGGTTCATGTCCTATTCCATTCATCTTCAACCGGTGTCCTTTAACATTCATATTCAAACGAAGTGTTGCCAGAATTCCTTTCTATCTCTTATTAACCGGAGTGGTTTCGAATTCGTTCTCGTTCCCTCTGCTCTTGTTTCGTGCCTTTCAACCTTCTCGATTCTCGTCGTATTCCTGGTTCCTCTTGTTTATCAAATTCTTGGCAACTTCGTTCATCCCTGTTGTATCCTTTCTTTCTGTTGTTCAACCTCTCAAGCTTCTTTGATTTCACTCTTCTCTTCAAGAAGAACTTTGTTCTTCCTTTTCACTTCTGTCTCGTTCCTAAGGTCTCGGGACGAGATCTCTTGTTACTAGGGGAGTGTTGTGACACCCCGAGACCGGTGCGCCAGGTATCAGCCATCTATTCGTCGCCGTTGCCATGTAATCTGCTTGCGTGTTGCATCTTGCCATGTCATCATGCGTGTTGCATCATCATGTTTTCAAAACTTGCATCCATCCAAGTCCGCCCGTCCTTTCCGTTGTCCGTTCTGAGCCCAGACACACTTGCACGTGCCCGCGGCACCTCCGAATATTTATTTTATGAGTGGCCGGAAAACGTTCTCAGAATGGGGTGAAACTTGGCGTGTGGTCTTATTATAGCATAGGTAGACCGCCTGTCAAGTTTCGTCGCGTTCGGAGTTCATTTGATAGCCCAACGGTTAACCGTGTTAACCGCTAGAAGCCTTTGTCTTTTGGCCCCGCACCCCTTTCACACAGCCCACCAAGCCCTTCCTAACCACCTCCATGCTCTCGGTCGTTTGATCATGATCGCGTGGCCAAAAACCGCTCCTCATTTGGACTCTCCTAGCTCCCGGCCCTCTACCTATAAATATGTGTCCACCCCCGAAATTTCGCAGATGAAACCCTAGCCCCGCTCCCACCGCGTAGCCGGACATGTCCGTTCCGCCGCCGGACCCGTCCAGCGCCCCCTCCACATCACCTCAACCACTCTCGAGCCGCCACATCAGCAGCCCCACCACCCCGGACCAATGAGCGCGCGCCACATGACCTGCGCCCACATCCCCATGTCGCCGCCTGGCCCGCTTGGCCCATGGCCGGCCCGCGCCCGGGCCGCGCTCGACCCCGCGCCTCCACGCCTCCCCGCTCGATCCTTCCGCACCGGATCGTGTCGACGCTGGCAAGCCGCCGGAGCATCGTCGCTCCTCCCGCCGGCGACTGCCCAGGCCGGATCCCAGGTCCCTCGCCGCCCCGCCGCGAAGCTCCGTCGCCGCCCGTGTGCTCAGCGCCGCCTCGCCCCGTCCTTCGTCGCCGGCCCGGACCTTCCCGCCGCCTGCCGGACCTCCGCTCGTCGGCCACCTCGCCGACCTCACGGGCCTCCTCGCCCCGCCGGCCTGGCCCGTCTCCTCTGCCACCGGCCTGCCTCACCTTCTGGCCCAATAGGCCCAAGGTGAGCTCCTGTGCCTAAGCCTCGCCATGAGCGCCTTTTATTATCTTGCGCTCGTTTTGTTTTTTTCCTAAGTCAAAAATTGCTAAGTCTTTTCTGTCATAAAAATGTTGCATGTTTGCATGGCTGTAACTTTTTGTCTGTAAGTCCAAGTTGTGCATATGATATGTCAAAATGATCGTGGTGATATGCTCTTCATTTTGTTCCATTGTGTCATGCTTGTTTGAGTTCATCTTGATGCCCTAATCATCATTGCAAGAGTGCTACTTGTTTAAAACTGCTGTTAGTTGTGAATTTGTTGCATGCTTGTGGTGATGGTAACTTTGTGCATGTTTATCCAAATGGAGCATATGATATGTCAAAATGTTCATTGTGAAGTGCTCTACAAGTTGGTTGCTGTAGCATTCATGTTAGGTGTCAACTTGCCATGTTTATCTCTGTTGCAAAAGTGCATGTGGCTGTTAAGTGCTAAAACTTGTTGTTAGATGCTGATTTGACTTGCTCATTGCTATTGATGTGTTTGTCTTCATGCCACTTGTCTATATGTTTTAGAAGCACAATCATATGGTATTTGTTGTGGTGCAATCCACTTTTCATGATATGCCTTGAGGTGACCTAAACAAGCTTGTAAACATGCCATGCCAATGTTGCTGTTTTATACTTAGTGAAAAAACTGCTAAGTCTGGAATCTGTTAAACCTGATGCCATGTTTGCTTGATGCCCCACTCAAATCCATGCTTGTTTTGGAGTGGCCAATGATCATGTCTTGTTGTCCATGTTTTTGACTAACCATACATGCCCTTACTTGCATATATGACCTGCTGTAGCTTATTTATTTCTTCCTCTCAAGTTGCTATAAATTTTTACCTGTCAGGTTTTTATCAGCATGATCAATTTGGTGAAGCTTGTTGTTATTGATCCATGCCTCCTATGGAGATGATCCAATGGAGTTTTTTGATGTATGCTATGTCTATTACATGTCCATGATCTTTATATACTTAGTTAAGTTGATATGCTTGTTGTTTTGTGCCTCCGAAGGCAGTATCGTGATGATGTTTTTGCCTTCCCAAATTTTGGCTGTCTGGATAAATTTATTGCAACTTGTCATGCTTGGTTAATTGTGTTCCAGCAAGCTTTTGGGTGTGTTCGAAGTTCATGCTTGTTACGTATCATGTCTATTTCAAATCCATGCCTCTTGTTATCATGTTTGGGTGCTGTAGCATATATATACCGTGCTACAAAGTTGCTATGTTGCTGTTTTTGACAGCTTGTTGTTATATCTTGTTTCATGTGCATGTGTTGAACCGTTGCTCCGTTTTGAGTGTGTCCTATATGAAACTTGTGTGATTTTGTGTGTAGAAGCATAATATCATGTTGTTTTCCTATTTGGAGTGTGTTTGCTTGATGTTTGGGTGCTGTCGGCGGGAACGACACCTATGGGATCACAAGAATCCCTACTACGGTTAGCGGGGCACGGCGTTGAGAGAAGAGCGGATCAAACAGATAGCACACGGTTCGTTTATCCAGGTTCGGGCCGCGAGGATGCATAAAACCCTACTCCTGCTTTGGTGGATTGTATATCTGTGTTCTTCAGCTAGCTATGGGGCGTGAGGAGCTCCAAAAAGCCGAATCCTCCTCCTCGTCGCCTCGGGCCTCCTTTTATAGAGAAAGGGGTCGCCACAGTGGCACACAGGAGGTGGAAAGGGTACAGTGATGTGAGTTTATCCCTCGCATTACATGACAAGGCGCATTTAATGCGTCTTGCTTAGGTGTCCTTGTTTTATCGGGGACGGGGGAGAGATCTGTCTTGTCCGTCGCCGCTCCTTCTTGTGTCGACACGCGCCCTGGCCAGCGATGCCTGAGATGCCATGTAGGTAGGCAGGCAGCTAAGGTGGCGCAATGGTTGGTCTTCACGAAGATCTGCATGCCGCCACGCAGGTGCCTGCCCAGCTGGTTGGGTCGGCAGCTGCATAAGGCGGTGGTAGTTTAGTCGGCGTGGGCCTGATGGTGGCCCTGCGGATGTCTTCGGCAAGGGCCTTGCCGGGGCCCCTGCAAGGGTCTTGCCGCGGCGCCTGCTGCTATCCCCGGCAAGGCGCTTGCTGCCATCCCTGGCAAGGTGCTTGCCGGAGGTCTTGTGGTCTTCCTTGGCTGGGATCCCGCCAAGGGTCGTAGTCTTCTTAGTGTGTATCTGGTCTTGAATGTCTTCACAAAGATCTACATGCCACTACGGGGAAGTCTCCCGAATCCTTGCCCCATGGGGGCAGTGGACTCAAGGGAGATTTGCTCCGTAGGCGTGGGGCAAGTTGCCGCGGCTGCTAAAGCCGGCCCTGGCAAGGATCTTGTCTGGGCTGCTAAAACTGGCTCCCGGCAAGGATCTTGCCGGGGGAACCCGCTTCGTCCCTTTGCTTTTTGTGGTCTTGGCTTTGGTGTTTCGGTCTTACCCTGGCTTACCTCCCTTGCCTTGCTTGGTGTGGTGGTGCCCGCGGCTCAGACTGCCCGTGCACAGTTATAGGGGTACAAAAAGTGTACCCCCCTTTTTGTACACCGGCAGGAGCCCCTGGGCCTTGGCCACACATAAGCGCGACGCGTTGTTGGGCTAGTCCCAGAACGGTGCGCGGGCAGGCGGGACGGTTTTTACCGCAGTAAGATTTTTTGCGCTGTGCTTTGCATAATTGGCGCGCGTGGCGCGGCGCGAAGGGGTGTGCGTGACGTGGGTAGCATGCGTGGGGTGGTTCCCGCAGGCATGCGTCACATCATAGTAAAGAGGCGTCTTCACGCCTTCCCCGTAAAAGGAGGGAGGCTTGAAGGTGCGGCTCATTTACTAAATGGAGTCGAGGCGCGGTCTTCAAGGCGTCCACTCCCCACGATCACGGGGTGGGGAGAGGTCGCCTCACTTGTCACCTCAGTTTTGCGCATTGGCCACGTGTCTTCCATGTGCTTGGGGTGGAAAACGGTGGAGGCGGGAAACCGGGCCGTCGCTAGTTGGGGCGGCAGGTCGGTCCTGGCCCCCTGCGCCTTCCGTGTCTTGATTGGCCGAGTGGGGCGGTCGAGCCCCAACCCCGTTCCTTTATAAAGAGCGGGAGGGGAGGGTCGGCGTCCCGCATTCTTCCATCTTCTTCCTCCTTCAGCTTCTGCTCCTCTCTTCCATTCATCATGGAGAGAGGAAATCCCGACCCTTCAACGGTGGCGGCGAGGGTCGCCGCTCGACAACGCGTCCCTCCTTCTCCTGCACCTGCGGTGGCAGAGCCGGCCACGAGGGGAAGGGGGAGCGGGCGAGGCCGAGGCGCTCCGGGAAGAGGAGGACGGGGTAGCTCGCTGGCCTTGCCCCCGCCAGCAGCTCCTCCTCCAATGGAGGGCCATGTTGAGGATGACCCTTGTGAGTTCTTCGTCAGGTTGCGCCGGCCGCCGCGCCGTCGCCTTCGTCTCCCGACTCCATTTGCGTGGGAGATGGAGCTAGATCCACCGGAGTCATTGCGGCTCCACATGAGGGGCTGCAGGATCAGTGGCACGCGGGTCCGCGTCGACTTTCCTGCTCCTCATGTGATGTATCTTCGTCGGGGATGGAAGACGTTTGCTCATATCCACAGCTTGACGGAGGGGCTCACTCTCCATTTTAAGCTAATGGAGGGTGGCCTTCTCTCCGTCAAGGTCTTCGGGCACTTTGGGACTTGTACAAGGTGCTGCGTGGAGAGCTCTTTTGATAGTGAAGGTTCCTCCTCGAGCGAGAGTGACGAGGAGGACAGCGGTAGCGACGGCGAGGGCGGTAGGCGGCAGGATGACGGGTCCGACTAGGTGTCGGGCGCCGCTCCTTGTGGCACCGGCGACCCCATCATCCGTGTCGCCGGCTCCTTGAACTTCTCGGGGCCGTCCCCTTGGGCGGCTGGCGTTGGGAGGCTGTGGAAGAGGAAGAGGGCGGGCGGCAAGGCCGTCATGTCGCAGTACGCGGGCACCGACGCCTTCGACGCGTACTGACGTCCTGCCGCCTCATCTTTGAGCTCTGCTTCCGGCGCCGCCATCACCATCCAGCCTTTGGGAGGCCACCAAGATGTTCTCTCGGTGTCTTTGCCACCTGTAGCTCGCCTAAGCACTCCTTTTGCCCTTCTCGCCTCCTTGACCTGCCTCCTGAGGAGAGTGACAATAAAGGTATTACGGGCATCTTATCTCTTTTTAGTTTGTAAGCCTTCGGGCGTCTGTTAAATTTAAAACTTGTAATCCCCTTGTTCATGTTTTCCATTCCCAATGGGCTGTACCTGAGTGGAATGTTTTTTTAATGAAAAAGGGATGTTTGCCGGGTCATTTGTTCGCAGGTAGAACCCACAACAGGGAATAAATCCCTGATATCTCTAAGATAAACATTTTCTTGCCCGGCAACAGGCCACGCCATCCCCCCACTTCGCTCGACCTTTCTCACGCCTTTGGCGGAGGCAGGGATGAAGTGGGTTTAGGCTCCTTGTTTCATCCTTTTGCTGCCGCGATTACGACCCAACTCGGTCCCAGGAACGAGCCCTAGGGCCTAGAGTTAGGGGAGCATGGTAGTTTAAGGGAAAAAAACGAGGTTTCACATACCTCAGTCCATAATGGAATGCATGATAAGGGATGAAGAACTTATCTGGAGCTGCAGCCGCCGGCAACCCTTGTTTGCCATGGGTGAATCTTTGCTCTTGCAGCCCCCGGCAATACTGGTTTGCCGGGGCCTAGATGCTGGTCTATTCCTTTTTTTCCTCCCCAAGTGGTTTGGGCAAGGATATATGTATGTCCTGGGAACCAAAGAAGATAAAAGAAAGACAAAGAGATGCAAACTCGACCTCTAAGCTAGGGGTTAGCCACCGCTAAGCACTATCAACCCTAACCAAGGACGAGACTCGACCTAGCATGCATGCTATAACTTAGGGCGCCAGCGCTTCATTTTTTTATGCTCAGGGTCTGCGCCTGGCTTTGTACAAAGGGTTACATACCTTGTCGGCAAGGCTTGTACAAAAGGTGGCTTGCCGGGAGGCCCGACAAGCCGCGCCTTACGGGTAAAACTTGCGAAGATGCTCAATGTTCCAGGAGTTGCTCACCGGAACAGCATTTTCGGTCTCCAGGCGGACTGCGCTAGGCCTGGTGACTCGTATTACCCGATAAGGGCCTTCCCACTTCGGCGTCAACTTGTCGGTATTCTTGGCCGATTGAACGCGCCGAAGAACAAGGTCGCCTTCCTCAAAGCTTCGGGCACGGACCTTGCGGCTATGGTAGCGGCGCAAGGCTTGCTGGTAGCGTGCTGCTCTCACAGCCGCCCGAAGACAATTTTCCTCAAGGAGCGTTGCGTCATCTTGCCGCAGTTGCTCTTGCTCGAGCTCATCATAAGCGAGCACTAGAGGTGACCCGTATATGAGTTCAGTGGGGAGAACTGCTTCTGCCACGTATACTAGGGCAAAGGGTGTCTGGCCGGTGGCTCGATTTGGCGTCGTTCTGATCGACCAAAGAACCGTCGGCAACTCATCAATCCAGCGCCTTCCACTCTTGCGCAGCTTGTCAAAGGTCTTTGTCCTTAAGCCTCGCAGTACTTCAGCATTTTCCCTCTCAGCTTGACCATTGCTTCGTGGGTGAGCAATGGAAGCGAAACAGACTTTGCTGCCGAGGTCTTGGGTATATTGCATGAAGGTGCGGCTGGTGAACTGTGTGCCGTTGTCGGTGATGACCTTGTTGGGTACACCAAAACGGCACACTAGTCCCTTGAAGAATTTGACGGCTGACTGGGCCGTGACCTTCCTCACTGCCTTTACTTCTGGCCACTTTGTGAACTTGTCGATTGCGACGTACAAGTACTCAAAGCCCCCGACAGCGCGGGGGAAAGGGCCCAGTATGTCAAGCCACCGACCGAGAAGGGCCATGAGAGAGGAATGGTTTGAAGGGCTTGAGCCGGCTAATGAAGTTTCTTTGAATGGAACTGACACGCTTCACACCTGGTGACCAGTGCCGTTGCATCCTGGAGGGCAGTGGCCAGAAGAAGCCTTGCCGAAATGCCTTGCCGGCAAGGGCTCTTGAACCTATGTGGGATCCACATATGCCTCCATGTATCTCTGCCAACAGCCCCAGTCCTTCCTCTCGAGGGATACACTTCAATTTCACACCGTTCGGTCTCTTTCTGTACAGGACATCATCGACGAACTGGTACATAGCAGATCGACGGGCTACTTTTTCCGCTTCTTCCAGCTCCTCAGGAAGATCCCTAGTTTGGAGGAATCAGACGGTACGCTATGCCCACGCTGGAGCGTGGGGCTCGACGGCGAGGACTAAAGGCATTTCCTCTGCTATAGGAGCGGCTGTCTCGACGGCAAGAGCTTGACGCTCCGCCGGAGCTAGCCGTCCCGTGGCGGGCTCAGTGTCCCCGGCAACATCCTTGCCGGCGGCTCCGGGGAGCTCGGCGGGAAAGTACTTGCCGGGCCCTGATTTCCTCCTCTTGTTTTGCTCTGTTGATGGATCAACAGATGGCTGAGAAAGCTGAAGCACAAAGGTACCTGGTCCCACAGGTAACTTGAGGGCAGCGCGCTTTGACAGGTAATCAGCGATGTCGTTCTCTGCTCGGGGAACGTGCTCCACCTGTATACCATCAAAACGCTCTTCCAGCTTTCTCACTTCATCAACGTAGGCCTTCATCAACGGGCTCTTGTAATCTTTGTTGACTTGTTTGACGACAAGTTGTGAATCGCCCCTGACAATGAGTTTCTTGATTCCGAGGTCTGCCGCGATCCTAAGACCAGCAAGAAGCCCCTCATATTCAGCGGTATTGTTCGTTGATACCTCCCTGGGGAAGTGCATCTGGACCACGTACATGAGGTGCTCTCCGGTCGGCGCGACAAGCAGTACGCCAGCCCCGGCGCCTTGTAAGGAGAAAGCTCCATCAAAGTACATGATCCAGTCGCAACTCGCATCTTTGCCGGGGAGAGCAGTTTCCTGGGCTTCTTCATCAGGCGTCGCGGTCCATTCTGCAACGAACTCCGCCAGGACTCGGCTTTGAATCATCGAGGTACTTTCAAACTTGAGGCCAAAGCTGGACAGCTCAAGTGCCCACTCTACAATTCTTCCCGTTGCATCTGGATTGTGCAATATCCGTTGCAGAGGGAGGCGAGTGAGGACAGTGATCTCGTGCGCCTGGAAGTAGTGACGCAGCTTCCTCGAGGCCATAAGCAGGCTGAAGAGCAATTTCTACACACCGGAGTACCTTGATCTAGCCCCGTGCAAGAGGGAGCTAACAAAGTAGACCGGGTGCTGCATCATTTTCTTCCTTGGCGGCACTCCAACCGGTCATGTCGTCTCTGCACCAACGACATCAGGCTCCATCACTGCTATCACCTCGTCATCAATTTCTCTCTATGCCACTAGTGTGGCGCTGACCACCTGGTTCGTTGCCGCCAGGTATAGCAGCAATGGTTCTTGTGGCCTAGGCGCAACTAGTACTGGTGTGGAGGAAAGATACCTCTTCAAATCTTGCAATGCTGCTTCGGCTTCTGGCGTCCACTCCATTGGGCCCGCCTTTTTCAAAATCTTGAAAAAGCGAAGGGCGCTCTCGATAGACTTGGAAATGAATCTGCTCATGGCGGCAACGTAGCCAGCAAGCCGACGCACATCCTTGACCCGTTTGGGTGCTTCAATTTGTTCTATATCTTTGATCTTGTCCGAATTGGCCTCTATCCCACGATGTGACACAACGAACCCGAGAAGCTTACCGGACGGGACGCCGAAGACGCACTTCTCAGGGTTCAGCTTGAGATTGATCTTGCGTAGGTTTACAAATGTTTCTTGTAAATCCAGTATAAGGATTGCCATGTTCTTGGTTTTGACCACTATATCATCCATATAAGCCTCCATATTTCTATGGAGCTGGGGTTCAAAACCAATCTGGACTGCCCTTGCAAACGTTCAGCCAGCACTCTTCAACCCGAAAGGCATTCGTACGAAACAATACGTACCACATGGGGTGATGAATGCTGTCTTCTCTTCGTCTTCTCTTGTCATGAAGATCTGATGGTAACCGGAGTAGGCATCGAGGAATGACAACAGGTCGCACCCAGTCGTGGAGTCAACAATCTGGTCGATGCACGGCAACGGGAAGGGGTCTTTGGGACAAGCCTGATTGATATCTGTGTAATCAATACACAACCTCCACTTCCCATTTGCCTTGCGCACTACCACTGGATTGGCCAACCACGTTGGATGGAGCACTCCTCTTACCAAGCCCGCTGCTTCCAGTTTCCGGATCTCCTCTGTGATGAACTCTTGTCGTTCCAAAGCTAGCTTCCTGACCTTCTGCTTGACGGGCCGCGCGTGAGGACAGACAGCAAGGTGGTGCTCAATCACCTCCCTAGGAACGCCGGGGATGTCGGATGCTTGCCATGCAAACACATCGACATTTGCCTGCAGGAAGGTGACGAGCGCGTCTTCCTATTTGTCGTCAAGGGTGGAGCTTATGGTGAGAGCCCCTCCTGTGCCGTCCTCCTTGACATAAACCTTCTTGGTTCCCGGCGGTGTGGCCCTGGACTTCTTGTTTCTGCCGGTGGAGCTCTCTGGCACATCCTCGATGGGAGCACTACACTCCGAAGAGGTGTGCTTGCCGGAGTGGGTGTCCGAGGTCTCACCGGTCTTCTTCTTCTTCTTCCCCCCGGGGCTCCAGTGAAAGGAGCAAGTGCCCTAGTGGTGGAAGCTGCTGCAACTGCTTGCTGGTATAGTTGGTCAGTGCAGATCAGCGCAGCTTTCTTATCGGAGGGGATGGTGATGACCGTCACAGGTCCTGGCATCTTCAGGGTGTTGTAGGCGTAGTGTGAAGCCGCCATGAACTTGGCCAGCACTGGGCGGCCAAGGATCCCGTTGTAGGGCAAGGGGATCTTGGCGACATCGAACACGATCCTTTCTGTCATGTAGTTCAGGTCGCTTCCAAAAGTCACGGGCAGCGTGACCTTCCCCTTTGGTTGACTTCTTCTCGGGTTGACCCCCTGAAATGTGCCCGTTTCCTCGAGGTCTCCGTCAGGGATCTGCAACTTTTCGATCACGGTAGGTGCAATTAAGTTCAGACCGGCCCCGCCATCGACTAGCATCTTTGTCACCTTGAGGTTGCGTATTGTTGGTGAAACCAACAATGGCAAGCACCCGACCGCAGTAGTGCGGTCGGGGTGATCCTCAATGTCAAAAATGGTAGGTGTGCTAGACCACTTCAGCGGCTTTTGGGCACCAGACGACGGCTCCGCTGCTGTAATATCACGCGCCCACTGTTTAAGTTGGCGGTGAGAAGTATGCAGCGAGGCGCCGCCATTGACGCACATGGCCTCCGTGGCTTTCTGAAACTCTTGGTCGCCGGACTCGTCGTCCTCTTCGTGATCGTCGTCTTCTGGCTTTCTGTCACAGCCCCGAGCGTGCCTCTCCTGCTGTTTATCCTTGCCACGACGGCCTGCTTGGCCATCACGCTTCCTGCCAGACCCCTCAGCACCGTTCCGGCCCTTCTCCTTGTCCCGCCTCTCATATTCAGCCCTCTGCTTCTCAGCAAGGAGCTCAACCTGTTGGCAGTTCTGGAGATCATGGCCTTTGGTGCGATGGATCTTACAGTATTGCTTGTCGGAGTTTCCTGGTTTCTCGGCAGCCGCTAAGGCCTGGCAGGCGACACACCCGTCAATTTCCTTGCCGGGGTCATCCGCCTTGGTTTTCTTGGCGGAATCGACGTCATCAGATCCCTCGACGGCAAGCACGGCTTTACCTTTGCGTTTCCTGTTGCGGCGCCGGCCTTTCTTCGTCGGGGAGGCAGTATCCTCATCTGAAGAGTTGGTTTCCACGCCGGCATCTTCGCCGGGGTACTTCCTTCCCTCTTCAGCCCGGGCACATCTGTCAGCAAGAACATAGAGTTCCGCCACATCTTTCACCTTGGTCATTGCCAGCTCTTCACGCATCTTGCGGTTACGCACGTTCTGATGGAACGCGCTGATGATGGCGGCAGGGTGAACATCAGGAATATTGTACTATACCCGGCTGAACCTCTGTATATACTTGCGCAGACTCTCGCCTTCCTTCTGGGGAATGACGTGCATGTCACTTGCTTGGCCATGGGCTTGGAGACCTCCAGTGAATGCGCCAACAAACTAAAGCACAAATCCGACTAGGAGGAAATAGAGTCTACCGGCAAGTGCATCAACCACGACATGGCGTTGGGTTTAAGAGCCAATGGAAAGTAATTCGCAAGCACCTTATCGTCGCGGGCTCCGGCAGCTTGCATCGCGATGGTATAGATGCTGAGGATCTCCGATGGGTGGGTCTTGTCGTTGTACTTCTCGCCAACGTCAGGCTTGAAGGTGCGGTGAGTGGGCCACTGGAACTGCCGCAGCTCACGGGTAAAGGCCGGACAGCCTACCTCGTAAGGTAGACCTCCAGGGCTCTTCGGTGCTGGGCGGTTCACAGCAGGCCCTGCTCGCCTGTCTGACTGGTGGCGCACTCCGCGCGGGCGCTCGATGGTGGTTCGAGCGTCTTCATGAGCTCGCTCCTGAAGAACTTGACGCTGGTCGCCGTGGGTCCATGGGTCGGACGACGCTATGGAGATGTCGTCACCTGCGACGTCTCGACGAGTCGACACACGCGGTACCGGGCGAGGAGGAGGCGAATGCACCGTGGCCACGGTGCTGCCGGTCCTCCCGCCTCCGGTGCATGGGACCCCATCGGAGCGTCGACCCGGAGGCCTCGCTGGACTTGGTTCGGCCTTGTTGGCGACTGCGACAAGGCTTCGGATGGTGGCTCTCCATTCGTCGAGTTTCCCCGTAACGGGAGGAAAGTCGAGGAGCAACTGCGCGCGCCAGGGCTTCTGCTGGGGTTAGCTGTAGCGAAACCTTCACGGACCGCGACGCGCTTTGACTCCTGACCATGTCAGGAGGAGCTCCATCACGATCCCGCGGTCGCATGCCATTTTCACCAGCGCTTCGGCGGGCGGGTAGGTCTTCTACGTCTCAGGAGTGGCGCTCGGGGCTCTTCCCGCGGCGACGCCCGGGATCTTCGGCGTGATGACGTCGTTCGTCGCACGCTGCTTGGGAGGAGCATGCTGTTGGTGCCGACGTGGGAGTCCTGGAGGCCCTTACGTCGCCTTCGGGGTGATGCGGCAGCGATCCTGGAGGGCCCCGCGCCACCCTCGGAGGGCCTGGCTCCGTCTTTGGATTTTGTGGTGTGTGGCCCGTTACCAGGCGCACAAATATCGCCACCTCCCAAACTCCGGCTGCTGGGACGGTGTTGGTGTTCACGCGCAGCGCCCTGGGTCCTTTCTACGACCGGTCCGCTGCTCGCTCGCGTCGGGACGGGCTGTCCAGCTTCCGACTGGCCAACCGCCACCGTCGTCTTCTTCTTGGGTGCCATGATTATGAAGAAGCGTCAAACTAACTGCTAACGCCGATTCTCACAACTGCGCCCCCTACCTGGCGCGCCAAAGATGTCGGCGGGAACGACACCTATGGGATCACAAGAATCCCTACTACAGTTAGCGAGGCGCGGGGTTGAGAGAAGAGCAGATCAAACAGATAGCAAACAGATAGCACACGGTTCGTTTATCCAGGTTCGGGCCGCGAGGATGCATAAAACCCTACTCCTGCTTTGGTGGATTGTATATCTGTGTTCTTCAGCTAGCTATGGGGCGCGAGGAGCTCCAAAAAGCCGAATCCTCCTCCTGGTCGCCTCGGGCCTCCTTTTATACAAAAAGGGATCGCCAAAGTGGCACACATGAGGTGGAAAGGGTACAGTGATGCGAGTTTATCCCTCACATTACATGACAAGGTGCATTTAATGCATCTTGTTTAGGTGTCCTTGCTTTATCTGGGACGGGGGAGAGATCTGTCTTGTCTGTCGCCGCTCCTTCTTGTGTCGACACGCGCCCTGGCCAGCGATGCCTGAGATGCCATGTAGGTAGGCAGGCAGCTGAGGTGGCGCAATGGTGGGTCTTCACGAAGATCTGCATGCCGCCACGCAGGTGCCTGTCCAGCTGGTTGGGTCGGCAGCTGCATAAGGCAGTGGTAGTTTAGTTGGCGTGGGCCTGATGGTGGCCCTGCGAATGTCTTCGGCAAGGGCCTTGCCGGGGCCCCGGCAAGGGTCTTGCCGCGGTGCCTGCTGCCATCCCCGGCAAGGCGCTTGCTGCCATCCCCGACGAGGTGCTTGCCGGAGGTCTTGTGGTCTTCCTTGGCTGGGATCCCGCCAAGGGTCGTCGTCTTCTTAGTGTGTATCTGGTCTTGAATGTCTTCACAAAGATCTGCATGCCACTACGGGGATTTCTCCCGAATCCTTGCCCCATGGGGGCAGTGGACTCAAGGGAGATGTGCTCCGTAGGCGTGGGGCGAGTTGCCGCGGCAAGGGTCTTGCCGGGGCTGCTAAAGCCGGCCCCGGCAAGGATCTTGCCGGGGCTGCTAAAACTGGCTCCTGGCAAGGATCTTGTCGTGGGAACCCGCTTCGTCCCTTTGCTCTTTGTGGTCTTGGCTTTGGTGTTTCGGTCTTACCCTGGCTTACCTCCCTTGCCTTGCTTGGTGTGGTGGTGCCCGCGGCTCAAACTGCCCGTGCACAGTTATAGGGGTACAAAAAGTGTACCCCCCTTTTTGTACACCGACAGGTGCATCTTGCACCGTTGCCATGCTTGTCTTGTTTTGCTCATATCTTCTAGGCTGTAGCTCCGAATTAAACAAACTTTATATGAAACTTGACTAGAATTTCGTGTAGATCATCATGGTGCATGTTAACTTGCTGTTTAACAACTTGAACTTAAGGTTTGTTCAGATCTGGACTAATTTCTAAATGTGCATATGAGGACTTACCGGATTTGGTATATGTTGATTCTGGCCTCATTTAAACTTGTTGGTTTGTGTTGTTCTTGTGTGCTTCATCCCTTGCCATGTTTTCCATCATATAGACTTGTCTTGCATCATACTTGGTTGAGCTTCTTGTCGTGTTCTTGTGTGATGTGTTTACCGTGTTGTGTGCTTTCTTCTCGCTAGTTCTTTTCCGTTGCGATCGTGAGGATTCGTTCGTCTACGCGTGGTTCATCTTCAAGGCTTATTCTTTGTCTTTTTCATGGACTCATTCTTCTTCCTTGCGGGATCTCAGGCAAGATGACCATCACCTTGGATACCTTTACTATCATTGCCATGCTTAGTTGTCTCGATGCTATCGTTACATGTCGCACCACCCATCATTTATTGTCAGCCTCTCCTTGTTGCCATGAAACCTCTAACCTTTGACACCTTCCTAGCAAAACCATTGTTTGGCTATGTTACCCGCTTGCTTAGCCCCTCTTATAGCGTTGTTAGCTGCAGGTTAAGATGAAGATCTCTCCATGTTGGAACTTGTTGTTGCAATATAACAATATCTATTACTATTTATTAACACACCTATATACTTGGCAATGGGTGGAAGGCTTGGCCTTTTGCTCGGTGTTTTTTTCCACTCATGCCACCTTAGGAGCCGATAAACCGACGTTATGTTCCTTGATTTTGCGTTCCTTAGATGGTTGGGTATATGGGGACCCCTTGACAGTTCGTCTTTGAATAAAAATCCTCCAGCAAGGCCCAACATTGGTTTTAATTTGCTCATAATAAAAACTTTAATTAAATTGCATAAGGAGTTAGCGCTACCCGAGGATTCTTTCTACATAGCAGGGGGGCCAGTGCTGATGTTGTTGGTCCCAAACGGGCGTACTGCGGGGCCGCCTCGAAGAAACTCGAGGTATCTAGCTCCCGTAGGATGTCCCATGCGGTCGTAGCCTTGGACAAGATACGCGCGGCTACTATCAGGGTGTCGGCACGCCGGGAGGTCTTGCTGGACTTGTTTTACCATTGTCGAAATGTCTTGTGCACCGGGATTTCGAGCCTGATCGGATTGTCCCTAAGATAAGGGGTGATAATATTATTATTACTTCTGTTGATTGTGAGAGCTTGTGGTGGGCTAAGTTGGGACACGCCTGCAGGGTTATGCTCTTTCGAAAGCCGTGCCCGCGGTTATGTGGCAGATTGGAATTTGTTAATGTCTGGTTGAAGAAAACTTGACAGAGGATCCGAAGTAAAACACACAACTGTGTGAGTAACCGTGACTGTCTCTTTTCACTTTGAGAAGAGAACACGAAGGGGTTATGTTTGACTCGTAGGTAGTTCATGATCTTTAGCGATCACTACTAGTTGCGACTATTCGCGTAGATGCTCATCTTATTCTTGTACTCGTAAGTTAGCTTTCTTAGCCACTGCTACAACCTCACTACTTTACCTCTTCCTACCCATTAAGCTTTGCTAGTCTTGATACCCATGGTTATGGGATTGCCGAGTCCTCGTGGCTCACAGATACTACAACAACAGTTGCAGGTGCAGGTTTCCGATGACTTGACATGAGAGCGTTGATCGTTGTGTTGGAGTTCTTTCGTCTTCTTCTTCTTCTTCAGTCTTGGGTTAGGTTCTGGGTCGGGAGCCTGGGATAGCAGATGAATGTCGCTGTGCTTTTCATGTTTGCATCCGTAGCCGGATGCCTTGTATTGATGTTGTTGTATTAATGTGACTTGTATGTATTGTTGTATCCCCCATGTATGTATGTAATGGTACGATGTACTGATATCCATCTTGCTAAGCGCTCGAAATGCGGTTGTGCCCCAATCACGTAAGTGTCACGTGATCGGGATAGAATCGCATCTTGGGCCTGATGCATACACCGATTTGACGATCCTACAGAGGTTGCTGTGGTGCCCCTCGACATGCTACCACTACCCGTCCACCTGTCATTCATGCGCGGCCACTACTGGGCGGACATGAAGGCCAACTAGATCGTCCTCATCCACCAATCCGGTAGTCCGTGGCATCTCGTGGATATTTACACCCAGCGAGAGATCACCCTTCCATCTTTGGATACCGCCGCCATCGAGCCTTGTGGCCCCCCGGACGCTCCCGCCTACTACGCACGAGACGCGTCGAGCTTTTGGCTCGACCTCTGTTTGCTGAAGGTTGTAATCTGCGAAGTGCCCACACCATCAGAAGACTACATGGATTACAAGCTCATTGCCGTGTTCAACATGGTATTAGTCTATCTGGAATCCGGCCGCCATACATGGTTATGGCTCATCGTCGATCCTCTTTACCTAACACTTCTGTCTGATGTTGTAGTGCACGATGGCATCGTTTATGAGGTTGACGCATAGATTGGCTGCCTATACTGGTGGAATCTATCATTGTGTAATTGTTCTATCTCATCTCATCTTTACCATAAGAATACGACCGCATGTTCATTGTTACAAATTTAGAATATATAGTATGTCTATAACCACATCATTGCCATATGTTCCTCTCATTTCCTAGATTTTTATGACCACACATGTTATTGTTAGAGTTGATATGAGAACAATTTGTCGGGACCCCGATCCTAAGTCACACAGGTCTAGCATGTAAAACATCATATCACTTTGCGGCCTCACGCACGGTATCCCCACGGGTGCAACCTTACCTGGCCCGGGACCGTTTGCGCATTTTGGCACACGTATATGATAGAGTCGCTAGCATCCATATGACAGAGAACCCAGGCCGACATGACTAGTTATAAACCAAAAGTGGCACTAAATTACAGAGACAGGCATACATGACCCAGCAACGAACATGTCGATCATCAACGTATGAACCCAAGTCGTAGCAAGCTACAAGGACTTAAAGGAACAACATGTGACATTTCCCCTAAGGGACAGACACAGGAACAAAGAAGGACACATGCCGGCCAGCCTAAGTGTTCCGGAGCAGTAGCAAGCTACCAAGGCTCAGTGGAAGCACTAGGAGACATTTCCCTGTAAGGTAGGCTACCAAAGGTAAACAACTAGGTGTCGGATCCCACACATGGCAATACACATTACACGTACGCATAACATGCAAGTATGTGCTGTACAACAAGGCATCACAACATAACTCAACAACTCAAATAGATAAAGGCCCAGAAGAGCCATCATAGCATTTATTACAATCAGAGGTCACATGACCCAACATACAGAGCATACAGGCAACGAAAGCATAACATGTCTGAGTACAGACAACTACAAATGAAAAAGGCTGAGAAGCCTGACTATCTATAAGACCCTCCCAAGGGTACAAGATCGTAGCTGAGGTAACAAGCTAAACGTCGAAGTCCACGCGGAACCACTAGCGAGACTGAAGTCTCTCTACAAAATCATATTTAAGCAAACGTGAGTACAAAGGTACTCAGCAAGACTTACATCAGAACAAGCTACATATGCATCAGTATCAACAAAGGGGTGATGCTGTTTGACTGCAGCAAGCCAGCTTTGACTCGGTGGCTATCCTGAATTACGACTGCAAGTAACTCTTTTAAGGTGGCGCACACGAGTCCACATATTCACCAATCAATACACCACAATGGATCCGCTCCCGTCTCCCTATGAGGATGCCATCCATAGCACTCAAGCTTATCTTGCGTGTTTTAGAGTATCCACTTTCACTTGTCTATGAACTGTTATAGGCAACCCAGAAGTCCATTACCGCGGACACGGCTATTCGAATAGATCATATATAACCCTGCAGGGGTGTACTTCTTCACACATGTTTCGACCACTTAGCGTCTGCACACGACATGTGCTCGGCAGACTTCAAGCGAAAGCCAACGTGGGTGTAGACCACGACCTAACCAACCACTCAAGTCTCTCGTCCAGGTTTATCGCCTATTTGGGTTCCATCCGTGGGGAGATCCGGCCGGGGTGTCGCTCACGGCCCCAAACGATGTGTACAGGGTTCCCGCGTCACCAAACAGGCGACTGGTACACCGTGCCACGTACCTGCCGTGTCACAGCCCACCCCGAGGGTCAGCACTACGCACGACCTCCAGTAAACTACAAACACCAGAAACTAGTTGCAACTCCTAGACAGAGAACAAGGGCGGTCAATAAGTCGAGCGGGGTCATATTTCAGGGCCCAATGTGTGCTAGTAGCTGTTTCATGGATCAACCAACACAGAACTCAGTTCCTGAGGACGGTTTCAATGAGACAACCCACCATGTACTCCTACATGGCCTCTCATCGCTACCTTTACCAAATCGTGTTCACACATTTAGCTCACACACAGTAGGACATGTTCATCACATTCCAATTCATCCCCGATGAATCAGACCTGACACAACTCTAAGCAATAGCAGGCATAACCAGAAAGCATCAATGAGTAGGCACAACATGGCTCAAACAACTCCTACTCATACTAGTGGGTTTCAACTATTTACTGTGGCAATGACGGGTCATGCAGTGGAAAGGGGTTCAACTACCGCAGTAGGTAACAATTGAAGCATTGTAGTCCTAATGCAGTAAAAGAGAGCAAGAGCGAGAGAGTGGGATTGTATCGGAATGCTCAATGGGGTTTTGCTTGCCTGACACTTCTGAAGATATTAATAGCTCTTCATCGGTGTCATCGAACTCATCGTCGGAACGTCATCTACTGAGAGGGGACAAAACCGACAAACAGAGAAAGAACACAATCAATGCAATGCAACAATATGATGCATGAACATGACATGGCAACATGCTGTGGATTGAGCTAATACAACTAGCAACACAATTAAATGAAGTTGGTTTGAACCCAAGATTCAAATTCAAACTCCATATGTGATTATTTAATTGTCATTTAATTGATTTGACCTGAAAAGCAGGTTTAACTTGTTCAAACATGCATGAAAATGCCTTAAACAGATTCCTCATATTTTTCTGATCATTTTTCATACATAAATTATTTTCATCTGAGCTACGGTTGATTTTATATGATTTTTAGAAGTTTTGGCTATTTTCTGAAATAAATAAATCATTTCTGATTTATTTTAAATTACATAAAATAGTTACTGCGTCAGCATTAGGTCATGCTGACATCAGCAAGTCAACAGGGGCTGGTCCAGTTAAACCTGACCAGTGGGGCCCACTGGTCAGTGACACAACTAACTAAACTAACTTATTTAACACTAACCTAGTTTAATTAGCCGGACGGGGCCCACATGTCTGTGTCTACTTAAGTTAATGACTGCAATTAAAACTTAATTAAAACCTTAAACTAAAACTAGTCAGGGCTGGTCCCACAAGTCAGTGACTCAGGGGGGGTCAAACCCCTGGTCAGGCGGGTCAACTGGCCGGCGGCTCGTCGCCGGCGGGTGCCGAGACGGCGGGGCGCGTCGGATTTCGCCCTCAGGCGACCAAACGAGCGGCGGAGGGGCTCTACGTGGAGCTGGGACTCGCCCGCATCCATTTATGCCATCGGGAGGAGCTGACGTCGACCGGGCTCGCCGGAAACAAGATCGCGGCGGCGGCCGGCGTTCGGACGTTGATGGAAACAATGCTACGGTGCATAAGGGGAGGAGCTGGTGGCTGCTACGTGCTCCTGGGAGTTCAGCGAACACGGTGACGCGTTCAGCTGCTAACTGGGGTGGCCCTGGCCGCGGCGGTGAAGAACCACGGCGGCGGTGAGCTCTCGGGTCTGGTGGTTAGTGGGGCTACGGCACGCAAACGAGGAAGATAGGAGAGGGGAAACGATGAGGTGCTCACAGCGGAGTCGAGGCAGAGCTCAGCAAGCTCAGGGAGGCATCAGGGATGGCGCATGGTCGCCGGCGATCTCGGCGGTCGAAGGAGGAAGAAGAGGTCGGGGATGACGCTATAGGGCTCCCGCGGTCGCATGAGTCGTCAGAGAGGATGAGGGAGGCACGGCGGAGCTCAGGGACGCGTCAGAGAGGCGAGGGGGTGGCGATGGACGCAGCTGCGGAGGCGGCGTGCTCACGGGTGCGTCGGCCATGGCCTCGAGAGGCGAGGGAGAGACGAAGGGAAAGAGTGAGGAGGTCAGGGGGGTTCCAGACGTCTGCGGTGTGTCCTCGACGGCGTCGCCCTGGCGAGGGGAGGGCCAGGCAGGCAGGTGGCGTGGAGGCATGGCCGTGCACGCGCGCCGGCCACACGCCTGGCCGACTGGCGCCAGGAGGACGACGGCGGTGGCGGGCTGGGCCTGGCAGGCCGGCTGTCTACAGGGCTTCTAGTGGGCTGCACAGTAGGTAGGTCCAGGTAACTTTCTCTCCCTTCTCTTTCTATTTAGTTTCTGTTTTTCTATTTTGTTATTTTGTTCTGGGCTTTATTAAAAATACTTAGGCACACTCAAAAATCATGAAACCAAGCATGGATACTATTTAGAATAAATCCAACAGTAAACATTTCAGTTTATGATTATTTGAGCATTTAAAATAATATATAAAATTTAAATGCCCAAATGCAAGTATGATATGATTTAATTCAAAAATCCAGAATGGTCCTAGAAATATGTGCAACATTTTTGGCAGAGGTTTTTAATCAATCAAAAAATGATGAACTTTTCCAAGGGGCATTTTGGGTTCATTAAAAAAGATTTTAATTTGACCCTAGTTAAATTCATTTAGTGCTAGGGTTTGAACATCCCCATTTCCAGTTTGTGAGAAATTTAAGCATGATGCACACTAAGACCAAGCAAGGCAGGCAAGGGCTGGTCTAGGGCTGTGACAACTCACCCCCACTAAACAAGAATCTCGTCCAGAGATTCGAGCGTACGGTAAGAAATCAGAGGGGACACTAACTAACACAATCTTCATGATCCAGCTGTCCTTCATATGAATGTTGATTGCTTGCATCATATTGATCTTGACATCCTGGCTTTTAAAGTCTTTGTCCAACACAAAGACGACGAAAGAAACTCCGCAGTAGTTGATCTTGTGAAAGATCGGGCAACTCAAGATCAGCTCTTGGAGTGAGACGTTGAAACATCTCTTGAGATGAGACACGGAGTACACCTCCAGGGGGATGGAGTGAAACAAACGATGAAGGTTCACCTAGTGGCAATAATTCCACACCTAAGAAGATGGTGATCGATGTCACTAGACGGGGTACCTTAGAGAATGTGACTCGTAGAGTTACTCCCTTAAGTGGCAAAAAGAATTACTTTTGATATAGAGATCATTGGAACTCTCTATACCAGCCTAAGGAAAACACAATCGATCGTTTGACGGAGTCCGAAGGAATGACATTCTCGGCCAGAATGGATGATGTGGACTACCTTGTAAAGGACAATGCCAAGGTTGATTTTTCTTATCACCGGAAATGGATGGGATCCATGGTAAAATGGCACATTGGCGGTGCAAGTTGGGAACAAAATGCAAATGCTGGGAATGATTCTAGTAACTGGGAAGAAACCCAACAGTAGAGAGTAAATTGCTCTTTGAGAGGTTACAACATAACCAAGAACACTGGGAGCAATCCTAGTTAGTGTCGAGGATAACACCTAGTGCTTGTGCGTGCTCTCAAGAACTTGAGCATTCCCATATTTATCAAGGTTTTACCAATATCCGTGTCAAGGATCCTGGCAACACAACATACTACCATGATGAATAATGATGGATAGTGCAGATGCAAAGGAACATAACACTTCTCAGATTTCACCCTAGCGGAGTCAAGGGGCAAAATCTGGATGATCGACCGAGAGACATTTAGCACTCCGCTTCTAATGTTCTCCTTGGTGTACCAGGTACCATGGTCAATGCTTAAAAGCATCAACATGGCCATCAAGTAAGATCGGACTTCGGGAGCACAAAAAGTCCATAAGGAACAACTAGGGAGTAATTCCTACGAAGTCCTTATGGGGAGGTGGCCAATTTCTTCAATCAAGATACTACAATAATAGGTCTTCCGGCTAGGTGTGTTGGCCACGACATTCACTTTACCGGTAATCGAGAGACCAATATTATAGTTCTTGGAATATTCTCCAACCATCATAGTTGCCTGAGATTCAGTTCTGGTTGGTGTCAGGATATTCCAGACGTCATGTCTGGAAACAAAAGTTTGCAACACAAATCGACGAGATGGCGTTGCGAAATTCTTGGGGAGTGAACTACGATAGCAAGCTCCAAAACATGAGCTAGTTCTGCTACGTACCTGTGAACACGTTGTCCCAGACAAATGTGACCACATAGTAGTCTTATAATAAAATACTATCGAGTTCAGATTGGGAATCATCATTGGAGATAACGAAGTCTTGTGCATGTCCGTCCGGGCCCTTCGGGGAATAGCATTTGAACTTCTTTTCTTTGAACAAATCAATCAGTGGCTTGGTGTGCTAGGGATACATACAGAATGAAGATGATCAGTCTATCAGACCATAGAATACTTCGCACGTATGCATGACTGACTTGGGATGACTCCAGAGGAGGTAAAAACATGCTTTCTCGAATTCACGGCGGCAACTTGCATCAAATGCACATGAATTAGAGGAAGTCACTTCTTTCTTCCGTACATATGCTTCACGAACGGGTCATGAAGATAATGCTTATAAAAGTTTCCAATACTAGCTGGATGTTCAACATAAATCATGGAGAAGATAACAATGTTGCTGATGGGCTCAACAACAATTCATCCAGGTTTCCATATAGATGGAATTCCATGACAATGTGAACAAAGTGATAGCATTGGTCAGACCCAAAAGATATAATGGTGTATGCTCAAGGGAACGACCATGAGTAAGACAACATTACGAATATCGTTGGTTCTGATTTGACTTGACGATAACCCATACTCAAATAAAAGTTTGGACAAGAGAATAGATCCACAAATGATCATGGGGATCAATTGGAGAAGATATCATCTATCTTCAATACACACACAAGATATCCCTTTGGAGTGAGCTATGTGGGTTAAGCTTTTATCTTCCAACTCTCCAAGTTGTTGTTTAGCTTAACCAACTAGTTCGGGGTATCCAACACAGATTCTTGGAGAAGTGGTGGTTTATAAGAAACCAACTTGATCACGAGCTCAACATAACAGTCAGGGAACAACCCGGTAATACTTCCGATAAGATATTCGGAAAATCACGAACCACCGACATGTTATTAAGCTCGAGAACAATCTTGCTTTTCAGGACAAGACGATATGATCAAAAGGATGAGGGATTTATGCAATCCTAACTCATTGATCAACGAGTGCACCAGAAAAATGGACTAGGTAGCACGGTCAATCTTAGAATGGTGATTAGTAACCAACACACTAAGAATGAAATTGTTGTCCTTTAACCGCCAAGCAACGAGATTGCTAGGGGTATTGATTTCACACATCACAATTCACTTATCGGTATTCCGGCTACGATAACACGGAGACCGAGGAATGAACGATAATGGCGAGAAGTATCACCTTATCAAAAGTTCATAGGAGGTGGTGCAATTCTCATGACATTCTTGACATAAAGATGGTAATACTCCAGGATAGAACAGTTTAGAAGCTGGATTAGCGTTCTTCATCTGCGAAGTACAACTTCTTTGACCCAATCCTGGATATGGATAAGGTACTGGAGTTTGTTTCTCCTAGTCATTCCAGAATAGAATGGCTTGACGGACCACAAGAGTAAAAGGCATCGATGAACACAAGTGCACGACTACTCCTGACTATCAACTGATAGACGAAGGTCATAAAACAACTAAAAAGGGACAACTCAAAGGAACATATATCTTTCTGAGTTGTGGATGCATAGGTTAGTATGTCGAACGAGTTCCACATATTTCTTCCGGATAACCCATGCAGAAAGGTAGGACTGGCAGAGTCACAATATGAATGGAGTACCACTCAGGAGAACTCTGGTTGTGATCTTTTGGTTCGGGAGAACTTCTGCCAAGATGGTTCATGGTATTGGAAGAACGATAACCACGGACCTCGAGGACTATCACAAGGTTACTAATATCCTAAAGGAACGAGCAAATACTATCAACATGAAGTAAGTAGGGTGAAGCTCGGGTTCAAGAACCCAGGAATAGAATACCTACCAACTAAATGGCATCACGGGATGCTTTCGAGATTAATGGCCAGAATCATCACGCTGAGAATATAAAGCATTACTAGATTACTGGTGTTCTTCTAAGACACCTAGGGTCATAATAATAAGTCCAACATATATGTCCAGGTAACAGAGTGCCTCAACACACCGTCTAGTGTGATTAATCTCGCCTAAAAGGACATCGGAAACAGGGAGGAAAGGTTTGCAAATGCATCAGACTATTTAGAAACCTGGGATGACTCGGACAGCATAACGGGTGCAAATGCTCAAAAATACTTTTGAGATTTATGCACAAAGATAGCTTAACCATTCAACATCATAATGTCAAGGTTCTGAGACCAACAGTTTAACAAACAGAAGTAGTAGAAACTGAACTGAGGGTTGAAACCACATTAACGTGATCCTAATAAATAGAATGAGAATCCTAGTTCTTAATCCCCGTAGAAAGAAGAAGGTGACTCAGATCAGAAGGTCATAGGGCAAAGGAGTAAAAAGAGCCTTACGTTCCCTTCCACAAACAATTCCCTTACATAACTAAAGAGTTTCTAGACACGACTTCGACTAGTTTGGCTTACTAATCCTATAGGCAGTCAGGCTCTGATACCAAAGCTGTCGGTACCCCGATCCTAAGTCACACAGGTCTAGCCTGTAACACATCATATCACTTTGCGGCCTCACGCACGGTATCCCCACGGGTACCACCTTACCTGGCCCGGGACCGTTTGCGCATTTTGGCACACGTGTATGATAGAGTCGCTAGCATCCATATGACAGAGAACCCGGGCCGACATGACTAGTTATAAACCAAAAGTGGCACTAAATTACAGAGACAGGAATACATGACCCAGCAACGAACGTGTCGGTCATCAACGTATGAACCCAAGTCGTAGCAAGCTACAAAGACTTAAAGGAACAACGCGTGACATTTCCCCTAAGGGACAGACACAGGAACGAAGAAGGACACATGCCGGCCAGCCTAAGTGTTCTGGAGTAGTAGCAGGGTACCAAGGCTCAGTGGAAGCACTAGGAGACATTTCCCTGTAAGGTAGGCTACCAAAGGTAAACAACTAGGTGTCGGATCCCACACATAGCAATACACATTACACGTACGCATAACATGCAAGTATGTGCTGTACAACAAGGCATCACAACATAACTCAACAACTCATATAGATAAAGGCCCATAAGAGCCATCATAGCATTTATTACAATCAGAGGTCACATGACCCAACATACAAAGCATACAGGCAACGAAAGCATAACATGTCTAAGTACACACAACTACAAATGAAAAAGGCTGAGAAGCCTAACTATCTACAAGACCCTCCCAAGGGTACAAGATCGTAGCTGAGGTAACAAGCTAAACGTCGAAGTCCACGCGGAACCACTAGCGAGACTGAAGTCTCTCTGCAAAATCATAATTAAGCAAACGTGAGTACAAAGGTACTCAGCAAGACTTACATCAGAACTAGCTACATATGCATCAGTATCAACAAAGGGGTGGTGGTGTTTGACTGCAGCAAGCCAGCTTTGACTCGGTGGCTATCCTGAATTACGACTGCAAGTAACTCTTTTGAGGTGGCGCACACGAGTCCACATATTCACCAATCAATACACCACTATGGATCCGCTCCCGTCTCCCTATGAGGAGGCTATCCATAGCACTCAAGCTTATCTTGCGTGTTTTAGAGTATCCACTTTCACTTGTCTATGAACTGTTATAGGCAACCCAGAAGTCCATTACCGCGGACACGGCTATTCGAATAGATCATATATAACCCTGCAGGGGTGTACTTCTTCACACATGTTTCCACCACTTAGCGTCTGCACACGACATGTGCTCGGCGGACTTCAAGCGAAAGCCGACGTGGGTGTAGACCACGACCTAACCAACCACTCAAGTCTCTCGTCTAGGTTTATCGCCTATTTGGGTTCCATCCGTGGGGAGATCCGGCCGGGGTGTCGCTCACGGCCCCAAACGATGTGTACAGGGTTACCGCGTCACCAAACGGGCGACCGGTAAACCGTGCCACGTACCTGCCGTGTCACAGCCCACCCCGAGGGTCAGCACTGCGCACGACCTCCAGTAAACTTCAAACACCAGAAACTAGTTGCAACTCCTGGACAGAGAACAAGGGCAGTCAATAAGTCGAGCGGGGTCATATTTCAGGGCCCAATGTGTGGTAGTAGCTGTTTCATGGATCAACCAACACAAAACTCAGTTCCTGAGGACGGTTTCAATGAGACAACCCACCATGTACTCCTACAAGGCCTCTCATCGCTACCTTTACCAAATCGTGTTCACACATTTAGCTCACACACAGTAGGACATGTTCATCACATTCCAATTCATCCCCGATGAATCAGACCTGACACAACTCTAAGCAATAGCAGGCATAACCAGAAAGCATCAATGAGTAGGCACAACATGGCTCAAACAACTCCTACTCATACTAGTGGGTTTCAACTATTTACTGTGGCAATGACGGGTCATGCAGTGGAAAGGGGTTCAACTACCGCAGCAGGTAACAATTGAAGTGTTGTTGTCCTAATGCAGTAAAAGAGAGCAAGAGCGAGAGAGTGGGATTGTATCGGAATGCTCAATGGGGTTTTGCTTGCCTGGCACTTCTGAAGATATTAATAGCTCTTCATCGGTGTCATCGAACTCATCGTCGGAACGTCGTCTACTGAGAGGGGACAAAACCGACAAACAGAGAAAGAACACAATCATTGCAATGCAACAATATGATGCATGAACATGACATGGCAACATGCTGTGGATTGAGCTAATGCAACTAGCAACACAATTAAATGGAGTTGGTTTGAACCCAAGATTCAAATTCAAACTCCATATGTGATTATTTAAATGTCATTTAATTGATTTGACCTGAAAAGCAGGTTTAACTTGTTCAAACATGCATGAAAATGCCGTAAACAGATTCCTCATATTTTTCTGATCATTTTTCATATATAAATTATTTTCATCTGAGCTACGGTTGATTTTATATGATTTTTAGAAGTTTTGGCTATTTTATGAAATAAATAAATCATTTCTGATTTATTTTAAATTACAGAAAATAGTTACTGCGTCAGCATTAGGTCATGCTGACATCAGCAAGTCAACAGGGGCTGGTCCAGTCAAACCTGACCAGTGGGGCCCACTGGTCAGTGACACAACTAACTAAACTAACTTATTTAACACTAACCTAATTTAATTAGCCGGACGAGGCCCACATGTCAGTGTCTACTTAAGTTAATTACTGCAATTCAAACTTAATTAAAACCTTAAACTAAAACTAGTCAGGGCTGGTCCCACAAGTCAGTGACTCAGGGGGAGTCAAACCCCTGGTCAGGCGGGTCAATTGGCCGGCGGCTCGTCGCCGGCGGGTGCCGAGACGGCGGGCCGCGTCGGATTTCGCCCTCAGGCGACCAAACAAGCGGCGGAGGGGCTCTACGTGGAGCTGGGACTCGCCCGCGTCCATTTATGCCATCGGGAGGAGCTGACGTCGACCGGGCTCGCCGGAAACAAGCTCGCGGCGGCGGCCGGCGTTCGGACGTTGATGGAAACAAGGCTATGGTGCATAAGGGGAGGAGCTGGTGGCTGCTACGTGCTCCTGGGAGTTCAGCGAACACGGTGACGCGTTCAGCTGCTAACTGGGGTGGCCCTGGCCGCGGCGGTGAAGAACCACGGCGGCGGTGAGCTCTCGGGTCTGGTGGTTAGTGGGGCTACGGCACGCAAACGAGGAAGATAGGAGAGGGGAAACAACGAGGTGCTCACAGCGGAGTCGAGGCAGAGCTCAGCAAGCTCGGGGAGGCATCAGGGACGGCGCATGGTCGCCGGCGATCTCGGCAGCCGAAGGAGGAAGAAGAGGTCGGGGACGACGCTATAGGGCTCCCGCGGTCGCATGAGTCGTCAGAGAGGATGAGGGAGGCACGGCGGAGCTCAGGGACGCGTCGGAGAGGCGAGGGGGTGGCGGTGGACGCAGCTGCGGCGGCGGCGTGCTCACGGGTGCGTCGGCCATGGCGTCGAGAGGCGAGGGAGAGACGAAGGGAAAGAGTGAGGAGGTCAGGGGGGTTCCAGACGTCTGCGGCGTGTCCTTGGCGGCGTCGCGCTGGCGAGGAGAGGGCCAGGAAGGCAGGTGGCGTGGAGGCACGGTCGTGCGCGTGCGCCGGCCACATGCCTGGCCAACTGGCGCCAAGAGGACGACGGCGGTGGCGGGCTGGGCCTGGCAGGCCGGCTGTCTACAGGGCTTCTAGTGGGCTGCACAGTAGGTAGGTCCAGGTAACTTTCTCTCCCTTCTCTTTCTATTTAGTTTCTGTTTTTCTATTTTGTTATTTTGTTCCGGGCTTTATTAAAAATACTTAGGCACACTCAAAAATCATGAAACCAAGCATGGCTACTGTTTAGAATAAATCCAACAGTAAACATTTCAGTTAATGATTATTTGAGCATTTAAAATAATATATAAAATTTAAATGCCCAAATGCAAGTAAGATATGATTTAATTCAAAAATCCAAAATGGTCCTAGAAATATGTGCAACATTTTTGGCAGAGGTTTTTAATCAATCCAAAAATGATGAACTTTTCCAAGGGGCATTTTGGGTTCATTAAAAAAGATTTTAATTTGACCCTAGTTAAATTCATTTAGTGCTAGGGTTTGAACATCCCCATTTCCAGTTTCTGAGAAATTTAAGAATGATGCACACTAAGACCAAGCAAGGCAGGCAAGGGCTGGTCTAGGGCTATGACACAATTGGTATCTAATGATTGTTAGAATAGATATTATGAATATAACCTCATGATTGCTATATGTTACTCTCATTTCCAGGATTTTTATAACAACGCATGTTATTGCTTAGAGTTGATATGATAACTGTAGTAAGTGCTATGGTAGAATATGAGTAGGCCGTGTCATATCTGTTTTCCTCTCATTATTACATGATGTTTGAACCATGATATATTGCTAGAATATGAAAGCCATTGGCTTATTTTTTAACTTGGGGTATGATTATGAGCACGGCATTGCAATTCTCTGTCTATGATAAGTGTCACTGTTATAATAATCTTAATTCCACACATACTCTGAACATGATTGTTTATCTTTGTCCTTTTGGTCTCCAGTTTGAATTGTTGCAGCAAACGCAAATGCGCTGGCCTTCATGATTCTAGGACCTGGAATCATACCAGCCGATGGGCGGTGGTTTATTGCTCGTTTAGCTGACGGTGGTCATTTGATGCTCATTTGCACATACCAAATTGACCAAACCATTTCATCAAACCACATGTAGTACAATGCCTGGGGCCTTCGTGACATTGATGGCTATGGCTGCTTCGTGCTCGAGAAAGATCCTAGCTCCGTTGGGCCAGGCGTATTCAACTAGAGGCGGGTTAACAACCTCGGCAACCACTCCATGTTCCTCAGGCTCAATTATCCGATCATCCAACCAAACATCGATCATATCACCGGCGATGATTATCGTGCTATGCAACTTCCATTCGCCGGGGGGGACTGTGTTTACACATCATACCATGGGTTTCATGAATCACCATATCCAGAGATTCGTCGACACAGCTTGTTGCCAGATAATTTTCAGTGTGTGAAAGGCATCAAGCTTCCATGCGATGGATGGCTTTTGCAAACCCAACATGCGGCGATGTGGTTCACGCCAACAACAAATATACACAATTTGATTCGTACTGATATGTAGCTGAGCCATGTATTCTACTGCTGTAGCACGACCCTCTTTTGTAGGATATTATGTAGTGTTGTTAGTTTGAAGCACTCCTATGGTTTGAAGGATAGATACCTTTCTGGGATCAAGTGCATCCTGACTCACCTGCGCATGATGTACTGATAATGATGATGGAGATGTTGTGCAGTATATATATATATATATATATATATATATATATATATATATATATATATATATATATATATATATATATATATATATATCACTTAGGCTTCAAGTGTGTACTTGTTAGTTAAACCTATGGTTAAAATGTGACACTAAATACGACTAGTAAGTAGTATAGTAGCAGTACTAGTATACGTTGGTCAAATTATTCATCATATCCACACATTGAATTGACGTGACAACATGCTGCGCGTGAGGTGACACAAGAATCCCGGCGGCGTGTTCGGGTATTCTGGACTTCATATTTGGAGTACCATTTATCTGTCGAAAGCATTCATCATTCACTTAAAACAGTCGATTGATCATACATTGAGTACCATATAACTGGAATTAACCCATGCAAGTTGAAGAAGGATTGGTCGGTGCTGCCGGCTGGCGTCAAGTTTGATCCCATAGATCAGGAGTTGATCGAGCACCTTGAGGACAAAGTGAGTGCTGACAGCGCGAGACCTCACCCTCTCATCGATTTGTTCATAGAAACCATCGACAACGAGCACAACATATGGTACACCCATCCTGAGAAACTTCCAGGTAAGACACCGATCGGCCGTCTAATTGCACCAACATATTCCTTTGTTTATAGCCCTATTTTTCTTTTTAGACGCAGACTTGGTGAAGCAATTACAATTGGACAGTTAATAAAAAGTGAAACAAGTGACTGCAACATGCCAAAGATGTTACGAAAATGCCAACTACGTACACTAAAACCTGTATTCGATAGTACTACAGGTATCACGCTGAGTGGCCTAAGCAAGCATTTCTTCCAGCGCAATTCCAGGGCATTCAAAAGGGGCACATGGACGCGTCGCAAGATATAGTCAGAGTGCGGCATGCACGCGATGTGGCACAACACTGGCAATACCTTGCCGGTGATGGTCAACGGCCGGCAGACGTGCAACAAAAAGGTTCTGGTGCTGCACACCAACAAGAACTTCGACCAGCAGAGGACCAACTGGGTGATGCACCAGTACCACCTCGGGGACCTGGAGCAATAGAAGGAGCGGGAGCTGGTCCTCTACAAGATTTTCTACTAGAGGAACACTAGGGCCAGGAGTAAAAAGATTATAAGTTAGTTTGGTATTGGTACTTGTACTACCTTGTCGTTCGCAAGTTGGTATTATTGTTAACGATCCTTTGGTACGAACTTGGCATTTGCTTCCAACCATCATGCCGAGGGTCGACGTGGATATAAAGCTGAATCATTTGTTTCGAAACGAATTTTCAGGCACCTGATTTTTATTTGATGGGTAGCATAAGCACCGGCCGCTCGAATTCCCAGTTCTCCAAATTTTTTGAAACAAGTGCATGCTCTTATTATCACGATGAAAAAACAATATCACTGCTGCATCCCAGTTATCAGTCTGTACTTGCAGAATTCTCTCGTTTATTGAGCACGTATATTATTTTTTCAGGTCGATCAAGTTTCAACTGGGCTGTAGACTACCCAGGCTTGGTTTTGTTTTTAACAGGCCCAGCCCATGACGACAACGGGGCACAAAGATCCAGCAGGTATCTACTGGCCTCTGGCCCGCCAGCGTTAGTTATATTTTGTCTTACAACATCCGCATGCACTTTTTTTACTGAATCAAACACACAACACAGTTCTATTTTCCTCTTGAAATGCATGTCCTACATCCGTTTTCTAATCTCTACCTATACTTTTACTGGTTCATATACACATATCATTATATTGAAAATACATAAAATTCACTTTTCATATTTACATCTTTATTTTTGTTGTTGTTTTCTCTCCCAGCGCTGATTTTTTTTTACCACTGGTTTTCCCTTAATCCAACTCAATTGTCACACGTCTTATTTGCTTACAAAAACAAAACAATTTTTTTTGGCAAATCAATAAGTTCTTAAAAAATGTTTATCATTTTGGGATTACAAAAGTTCGGACTCCATCGAAATATGCAAAATAAGGTTGGACTTTTTGAGCGTGGTCCTGGGCAGAAAATGGGTTGTAATAAATTACTTAAGAATTAGCAAATGGGCTGCAAATTATTAAAAAATAGCAAATGGGCTCTATGTTGTCTGCCTCAGATTTGGAGGCTGACTTGTGGGCCTACTAAGTTCATGCGTACACAAGGTTTATCAAAAAAGAAACTTAGTCAACAATCGACTCTACCAACATCAGACCGTTAGATGTCAATCTAACGGCAATCGTGCTTCTTCAGTCTCTGATCTTCCTGCCCCAGCCGCCCAAACCAGTGCCATCGGAACCGCCTGCCCCCGCCTCCCGTGGCCGGCTGTGCTACCGGGAAGGCCTCATGGCCCAATAATATACTCGCATCCCTGGCCTGACTATCCCTCTACTCACCCACACCTCCTGTTATTTTCCAGCGACGACAGCCAAACCAGTCAACCCTCATACTCTCCACCGCGTGGGTAACCACTACCGTGTCTTCCCCGGCTCCGTGTCGTTCCCTTCGTAGGCCTCGCCGTCGTCCACCGCCCTAGTGCTCTCGGCGCAGCGTGGTCAACGTTGTTAACGAACGACATCCATCAGAAGTGGAATGTACGTGGAGAGGCTGACGGCTGGGTCCACAGCCGCACACAAGGAAATGCCTCCTTATTACACACAAAATAATGATTCCTCCACCTGACATCTGGGACCCGCCGGAAGGGCCTCTGTATTTCCCATAAAAACGTTCCCTCCGCTGACAGGTCGGACCCACCAACTATATCTTTGCACGCAAGGAAGTGCCTCCTTATTGCGCACAAAAAATTGAATACCCCCTGCCAGCTGGGACCGACCACAGTGGGAGGCTGACTTGTGGGCCTACTAAGTTTACTGGGACGGAGGGCTTTGTCAACTTAGTCAATATGAACGATTCTAGCTTCAGTGACCGTACGATGTCCATCCAACGACCTTAGTGCTTCTTCAACCTCTGGTCTTCTTGCTCCAGCCGCCCAAAGCAACGCCGGTCGTGCCGCCTGCTCCTACCTCCTGTGGCCAGCTGTGCTGTCGCAGAGGCCTCACCGCCCCCATACTACTCCCACCGCTCGCCAGGCCATCCCTCCACTCACCGACACCCCCTATTATTCTGCGGCGACGGCAGCCTCACACCGTAGCCGAACCAGTGAACCCTCGTACTCCTCTCCGTGTGGGCATCCACTGCCGTGTCTTCCCCTGGCTCCGCGTCGTCCTCTTCCTAGGCCTCGCCGTCATCCACCGCCTTCGTGCTCTCGGCGCGGCGTGGTCATTGTGGTCAACGACCGACTTCCATTGGAAGAGTACTGTACGTGGAGAGGCTGACAGCTGGGTCCACGGCCACATCCCAGTTTTTTTGTGATTTGCCAAGTAAGTCGCTTTGTCAGGCCTGTTGGGCTGCAAATATTTCAAGACGAGGAGAGCTTCATTCGGCTGGCCGAGAAAATGGCCTATCAGTAATGAGAAATGGGTTGTACATTTTTAAAACACATCAAACCGACAATTAGTTTCAAATTTCTTTTTTTCATTTGAGATTTTAAATTGCATTCATTTTTATGCGTGGACAATTTGTTGGATTTTATATTGATATACATTTATTTTTAAAATCAGTTTGAATGTGACTCGAAATTTTGGGATTAAAAACAGTTCGGACCGCACCGAAATATGCAAAATTTCGTATAATTTTTTAACCGTGGCTACAATATGGGCTGTAATGCTAACAAAAAGAATATGAGCTCCAAAAAACCCTTAAGAATTAGCAAATGGGCTGTAAATTATTACTCCCTCCGTTTCCAAATATTTGTCTTTCTAGACATTTCAAATGGTTACAACATACGGATGTATGTAGACATATTTTAGAGTGTAGATTCACTCATTTTGCTTCGTATGTAGTCACTTGTTGAAATCTCTAGAAAGACAAATATTTAGGAACGGAGGGAGTAGAAATAATGGCAGATGGGCTGTATGATGTTTTCCAAAGATTTGAGGCTTTCCTAAAAAAAGGTTGACGCACAAGCAGTGACTGTTGGATGTCCATCCAAAGACCATCGTGCTTCTTCAATCACTGCTCTTCTTGCTCCAGCCGCTCAAACAAGCGCCGGCGGGACTGCCTGCTCCCTCCTCCCCGCGACAGGCTGTGCTGCCGCGCAGGCCTCACCGCCCCACCGTACTCCCATCGTTGGCCTCACCATCCCTCTACTGACCCACTGCTGCTGTTATTCTCCGGCGACAGCAGACGAACCTATAAACCCTCGTACAGTCATACTCCCCTCCGCGTGGGAAACAACTGCCGAGTCTTCCCTGCCTCCGCGTCGTTCCCTTCCTAGGCCTCGCCGTCGTCCATCGCCCTGGTGCTCTCGGCGCGGCCTGGTCAACATGGTCAATGACCGACATGCATTTGAAGTGGACTGTACATGGAGAGGCTGACAGCTGGGTCCACGGCCGCACACAAGGAAATGCCTCGTTATTACGCGCAAAATAATGATTCCTCCACATGACATCTGGGTTCCACCGAAAGGGCCTTTGTATTTCACGAAAAAAATGTTACCGCCGCTGACAGCTTGGACCCACCAGCTATATCTTCGCACGCAAGGAAGTGCCTCCTTATTACACAGAAGATAATGAATACTCCCCCAGCTAGCTGGGACCGAGTATACTGGCAGGCTGACTTGTGGACCTACTAAGTTGCTGGGGACGGTGGGCTTTGTCAACTTGGTCAATATGCACGATTCTAGCTATAGTGACCGTACGATGTCCATCCAACGGTCATAGTGCTTCTTCAACCTCTGGTCTTCTTGCTCCAGCAGCCCAAACCAACGCCGGTCGTGCCTCGTGCTCCTGCCTCCTATGGCCGGCGGCGATGCGGCGGAGGCCTCACCGCCCCCCTACTACTCCTACCGCTAGCCAGGCCATCCCTCTACTCACCCACACCCCCTGTTATTCTGCGGCGATGACAGCCTCACACCGCAGCGAACCAGTGAACCCTCATACTCCTCTATGCGTGGGCATCCACTAACGCGTCTTCCCCGGCTCCGTGTCGTCCCCTTCGTAGGCCTCGAAGTCATCCATCGCCCTGGTGCTCTCGGCGCGGCGTGGTCAACGTGGTCAAGGAACGGCTTCCATCGGACGTGGACAGTACGTGGAGTGGCTGACAGCCGGGTCCACGGCCGCAGCAAGGAAGTGCCTCCTTATTATGCGCAAAATAATTATTCCTCTACCTGACAGCGGGGACCCACCAGATGGGCCACCGTATTACGTGAAAAAAATGTTTCCCCCTGACTGCTGGGACCCACCAGCTACATCTTCGCATGCAAGGAAGTCCGTCCGGGCAAAAAAAAACAATTCGCCCCCCTGACTGCTGGGACCCACCAGCTACATCTTCGCAGGCAAGGAAGTGCCTGATAGTCGGGACCCACCTGGTCGAAGCATACGTAGCGTTGTCATTCTGGTCGCGAACATGTACGTACATACTGGTCGATGTAGAGCGCGCACGTGTCGTAGTAGAGGCTCGCACGTAGCATGTACACGTACGTACAACGGCAAGTGTGCAAGAAAGAAAATACGGCCACATACGTACATACGGGCAGGGTCTCGGACGCCTACTCGTGCATACGTACGGCCAGTGCTCGTGTACATGGCTGGGTCGAAACGGAGAAACATCGTCGTCATCGTGTTGGGAGCCAATCGGCTGGGTCAGAACGGAATGCATCGTCATGTTCATCAGGAGGGCTTCGACGAAACAACCAGTGGAAACGAGGCCTGGCGTACCGCAGAACGGAGGAAATGGCCTTGTGTTCGACCGGCCACGGTCTAAACGGGATCTTGTTCATCGGGACGGGTCTGCCATACCGCAAAACGGAGGAAACATACCTCCTACGGTCGAAACGGGGGTCCTATTGATCAGGAGGGGTGTGGCGTACCGCAAAACGGAGGAAACGGATTTGTGTTGGAGCGCTACGGTCGAAACGGGGGTCTTGTTCATTGGGAGGGGTGTGGCGTACCACAAAACGGAGGAAACGAACTCCACGGGATACTGTTCATCTCCACCGTTGACCCCCTCCAGACTCCGCTAGCTACTGTTCATCCAACGTCGACCTCCTCTTGCCTCCACCTACGACTGTTCATCCACGGGCTCCTGTTCATCCAGCCTCCATCGTGCGCTACTCCACCGGCTACTGTTCAACCAGTCCTCTCCACGGGCTCCTGTTCAACCACCCCTCCACAGGCTACTATTCATCTAGCCCTCCACCATCTACTGTTCATCCTACCCTCCATGGGGTGGTCCTGTTCATCAAGCCCTCCATGGGGTCCTGTTCATCCAGCCCCAACCGGCTCGATCGATCGAGGTCCTATTCATCCAGAGGCAACACCACGGGGTCCTGTTCATCCACCCCCATC